>OY856186.1:142039928-142196928 GCA_963693315.1 Diogma glabrata | reverse complement strand
GAAAACTACACCGATAGTCGCCGATGATAGATTCGGCGAACGGGATGAGCCGAGCGAGTACGACATTAGCTAACATTTTACATGCAGTGTTCAACAGTGCCTTTTTTATGTAGCGGAACAATGAGCTGTTTTCCATTCAGCAGGTAGTTCTTCTTGGTCCCAGATTGCAAGAATCAGATCATATATACGTGAGACCAGAGCTGCTCCTCCATTCTTAAATAGTTCTGCAGGGATTCCATCGATACCTGGTGATTTGCCATTTTTTAATTTTTTGATGGCAGCTTCCACTTCTTCTATTGTTGGGTAAGGGACAAAAATCTCCTCACTTGATGGAGCAATTGCTCTAATAGGATGGACTTCATTCGTCCTATTCAGTAGGTCTTGAAAGTGGGATCGCCATACTTCCAGCACATCACGTTCACTTGTTGTAAGCTCGTTGTTTCCATTTTTGATGGCTGTAGATCTTGGGTGAAATCTTTGGTCAGATTTTGTGCATTGGCAAAACACTCTTTCGAATTTCATTAGCCGCATGTTGGTTGATGTTTTCGATACAGCTCTTCATGTGTTCGCGTTTCTTTTATTCAAATTTTTTACCACTCAAATACTAAATTAAACATAAAAAAGTCCTTTAAAACTCATTTGTTTGTATATGAAACAGTTTTTATTGATTTCTGAAAAATTCTAATTGAGTGACTTATGAGGTTTTTGAAATGACCGATTCAATTATAAAATATATAAATAGCTTATACTATGTACCTAATTATATTTTTACTAAGTATAAAATTTAAAATATAATTAATATCTGAAGTAAGAAGTATTTTTAATTTTTTATGAATGGATTTCAGAAACAAAATCATATTATTATATGTTTTATACGTTGTATACGTTTTATACGTTACGTTCTATACGTGTAACGTATAAAACGTTTTATACGTGTATATTAGCAGCCCTGAGTTTTATTATCATTATTGAGAATTATGGCATTATAAGTTTGTCAAAAAAATGTGGTCAAGTGTGTCAAAAGAAAGATTTTTATTTATTTTTTACCCAATTTTTTGGAAAAATAAAATAATTATTTGTTTGACATGATTTTATTATTATTTTTGAGAATTATAAGTGTGTCAATAGAATTTTTTTAGATAATTTTTTGGACAGAAAAATTTAACTGTTTGTTTACGTAAATATAATTGAACATGGAAATTTTTGAATTTGTTATAATTATAACATAATTTACACCATAATTTTTTAGATTCAGTTCTTATATTCTTGATGGGAGATTTCCATCGGAGTGATGTTATATCACAAATAATTTACTGAATTAATTGTTGAATATGTGTCAATAGACACAAGTGAAGATTAGTCATCTTCTTCTCGCCGATACGAGCTTGTTATTCAATACTAGTATGTCTAGAGTATAACAAAACAGTCACTAGAGAAACTAATTGACTAATCCTGAATCTATTAAATATATTATGTTTATGTAAATTTTTTGTTTTCTTATACTTCGCTAGAAATGTAACCTAATTTTTGGTTTATATAAGCGTTGACATTTTTTTGGTAGCTTATCTAGTCGGCTAGCCCTGATGAGAATGATAAACTTTTTCAAAGTTTAAAATTTTTTCATTGGTTCGAAACTAGATCGGTCGAAAATTGTATGGATTGCAAAAAGTTTCATAATTTGCACCATAATTTTTTAGATTCAGTTCTTATATTCTTGATGGGAGATTTCCCATCGGAGTGATGTTATATCACAAATAATTTACTGAATTATTTGTTGTAGTTTTTGAAATATTTTTGGAATTTTGAAAAATTTTAAATTTTTGATTTTATTATAATTTTTATAATTTTAGAAAAAGTTTCGATTTTTGATATTGTTATAATTTTTGCAATATTTTTAGAATTTTGGAAAAAGTTTTAACCTTTATTTCGTTTCTAATCTTAATCTAAAATTTTTAAGAATTTTTGGAATATTATTAGAATTTAGAATAAGTTTAAATATTTGATTTTATTCTAAGTTTTGGCAAATACACCATACTATCGATCTCATACACATTTTTTTTCCAACTTTTTTTTTAAATCAGGGATTATTACTGCAGTGCTGCCTTATAACGAAAAAAAATGTAAATATTATTTTATCTCAGACACATACTATTTTGCAGCGACACACAACGAATATTACAAATATTGTGTCAAATTAAAATTATTTTTAGAAAATCAAAATATGTTCGTGTTTTTCTTTTTCAAGACTAAACTTTTATTTTATTATGCGTGTGTAACTGTGTATCTATTTGTGTGTGTGAATGGATAAGAAATATTTTTTGTGGATTTGTATATAATTTTGGTTTTTAATTCTTCTCGTTATGCGATTTTTGAAATGATTTATGAGAAAAATTTGTTAAGGAAAACTGGGAAAACTAAAAAGCTTAGTCGGTTTTGTGAAGTTTTGTAGAATGATGTATTTGGTAGAATGAATGTACTTCTAAGGCCGGGGTGCTATTCTTGTAAGCGGGTCAAACTAATAAATTATATTTTTGTGAAAAAAAAATGAAACGGTATTTTTTTTTAAATTTTGACTTAAGGTATTTTATTAGTATTTATTTTGATTTGAAATTTCTTCTGATTTGTTTTAAAATTTTTCCCAAGAATATTCCATATTATACCTACACATTCTAGGAAACATGCAATGGGTCGTAATATGCAAAGCGGGCTTATTGCAATTCTAACTCCTTATAACAGGTACAACATTCCAGCCAACACGTGATGCTTCAATTAAAGGAATATTGATGACTGCCTTGAACTGTATATAATTGAATCAATAAGGCTCTCTATATAAATTTGCGATGGGTTTCTTCAGTTTGAAGAACCTTATGTTTCCTTAGTAGTTTTACTCGTTACACTTCCTATCGAATTGTGGCATTTAGGCACCATATCAACATGTTTCTTGTATAAAGTGATGTAGTAAGCTGACTTGTTGTAAAATAAGTTGATATAATGTCGTCTTATGATGGTATGTCATTGAAATTGGTTTTATAACTATAGGTTGCTGGTGGTATCATATTTTTTTCTCAGAACTGTAAAGGCTAAAATTTAAGTATATAGTAATTCGGTAAATTGATTCGATTTAAATTACCTTCTGCGTTGATTTATTAACCCTGGTTTATGCTGATTTTGCAAAGGCAATAATTGATATTTTTTGTATATTTAGTTATGTTATTTATTCTACATTTGAGATTTGAGGCAGTACAAAAAAACTTATATTTTTTTGAATGTTTTTTGAATTTGAGATCAGTTATTACTTTTTATATTGATAGAGATATTCTATAAAATAATCTTTTACATGTACGGGTATATAAATCTGGACGAACTGATAATTAACATTAAAATTGTATTAAAATTTCTGTGATTAATTTATTTCGAAATAAAATTTTTAAAAAGGTTAGTTTAAAAAATTAAATGCTTAGTGTGTCTAGTTTATAGAGATACTTGCTTTTCGTATCAAGCATCTATTGGCAATTTTTTCTTATTAAAATTAGTAAGAGATAGTGCAATGCCTTAATTCGATGGTCATGGCATGAGTTTTCCTTACTGTTCCTCTCTGTTTAATTTTTATTGGTCATTGCAGTACAATCCTTTATATAAATTTCTTTTATGTTATTTGTATTAATCCGATTTTTAAAGGTCCAATTTTTTATGGAGCAAATATTCCCTAGGAACAGGGAATATTTTGAATAAACCCGTAAACCGTCTTTTTTTTCTTACCAGGCTGCACTATTAACTCAAGAAATCTTACCATTTCTTTCAAAAATTGCTTGTAATTCTGTTGATTCCTATTAATAAAATAACCATTTTTGGGTGCAATTATTGAACTATTAAACAAATCAAATAAATCATTAAACTTTTTTAACAATAATTCAGTAGCTTTAGCAGAATCTGCAAGTTCTTGTTCAAATTGATTTAAATGCAAACACAAATTCCAAAATCTTTTTGTTGTATGGTTCTTGAAAAACGGACAGCTCGTCAAGTTTGGTCGACAAAAGAAAGAGAGTTGTGCATGGCATTATTCTTTAAATCCCCCTCATATTATATGTATCTAAAAGATGTAGGATTTCGTTTGCCAGTTTATAGTTCGCTACAGACCTGGTTACCTATAAAAAAAATTAGGATTTGGTATACACGATGGAAGTTTCCTCAAAATCGAAGCATATTTGAAGCAATGCAACAATCAAATGTACAACGAGTGTGTTCTTGTTTTTGATGAGATACATATTAAACCATCTTTAGAATACAACAGACTCTATGATTATGTGGATGGTGTGTGTACTGATGGAGTTCACCGCTCGAATGTAATTGGTAAAGAAGTTTGCGTATTTATGATAAGAGGCCTTTTGTCCTCATGGAATTTTATAGTTGGGCACGTTCTTTCTAATTCAGCAATTAAAAGTGATTTACTTGAAATTCACATAAAAAATATAATAGAAAAGTGCGTTGCAAAAAATATTAATATTCGAGCGTTAATTTGTGATCAAAGATCAAACAATCGTGCTGTGTTTAAAAATTTGGGTATAAAAATCGATAAACCATATTTCATACATACAAATTTGAAAATTTTTGGTTCTTTCTGCTCACCGCACTTAATAAAATCTATAAGAAATATATTAATGGTTAACACACTGAAAACATCAGATGGTATAGTGAATTTTGAATTCGTAAAGAAAGTTTATGAAATTGATAAAAATAAATCCACCAAAATGTGCCCCAAGTTGACAATAAACCACGTTGAGCCGAACAATTTCGAAAAAATGCGTGTGTCTTATGCAGCTCAAGTGCTTTCCAACTCAGTTGCTTCAGCAATTAATTTGTGTTTGCATTTAAATCAATTTGAACAAGAACTAGCAGATTCTGCTAAAGCTACTGAATTATTGTTAAAAAAGTTTAGTGATTTATTTGATTTGTTTAATAGTTCAATAATTGCATCCAAAAATGGTTATTTTATTAATAGGAATCAACAGAATTACAAGCAATTTTTGAAAGAAATGGTAAGATTTCTTGAGTTAATAGTGCAGCCTGGTAAGAAAAAAAAGACGGTTTACGCGATTAACGGGTTTATTCAAAATATTCCCTGTTCCTAGGGAATATTTGCTCCATAAAAAATTGGACCTTTAAAAATCGGATTAATACAAATAACATAAAAGAAATTTATATAAAGGATTGTACTGCAATGACCAATAAAAATTAACCAGAGTGGAACAGTAAGGAAAACTCATGCCATGACCATCGAATTAAGGCATTGCACTATCTCTTACTAATTTTAATAAGAAAAAATTGCCAATAGATGCTTGATACGAAAAGCAAGTATCTCTATAAACTAGACACACTAAGCATTTAATTTTTTAAACTAACCTTTTTAAAAATTTTATTTCGAAATAAATTAATCACAGAAATTTTAATACAATTTTAATGTTAATTATCAGTTCGTCCAGATTTATATACCCGTACATGTATAAGATTATTTTATAGAATATCTCTATCAATATAAAAAGTAATAACTGATCTCAAATTCAAAAAACATTCAAAAAAATATAAGTTTTTTTGTACTGCCTCAAATCTCAAATGTAGAATAAATAACATAACTAAATATACAAAAAATATCAATT
Organism: Diogma glabrata; assembly: GCA_963693315.1. Taxonomy (NCBI): domain Eukaryota; kingdom Metazoa; phylum Arthropoda; class Insecta; order Diptera; family Cylindrotomidae; genus Diogma; species Diogma glabrata. Next base: position 142,191,274 of record OY856186.1, on the reverse strand, counting down.
ATTGCCTTTGCAAAATCAGCATAAACCAGGGTTGATAAATCAACGCAGAAGGTAATTTAAATCGAATCAATTTACCGAATTACTATATACTTAAATTTTAGCCTTTACAGTTCTGAGAAAAAAATATGATACCACCAGCAACCTATAGTTATAAAACCAATTTCAATGACATACCATCATAAGACGACATTATATCAACTTATTTTACAACAAGTCAGCTTACTACATCACTTTATACAAGAAACATGTTGATATGGTGCCTAAATGCCACAATTCGATAGGAAGTGTAACGAGTAAAACTACTAAGGAAACATAAGGTTCTTCAAACTGAAGAAACCCATCGCAAATTTATATAGAGAGCCTTATTGATTCAATTATATACAGTTCAAGGCAGTCATCAATATTCCTTTAATTGAAGCATCACGTGTTGGCTGGGATGTTGTACCTGTTATAAGGAGTTAGAATTGCAATAAGCCCGCTTTGCATATTACGACCCATTGCATGTTTCCTAGAATGTGTAGGTATAATATGGAATATTCTTGGGAAAAATTTTAAAACAAATCAGAAGAAATTTCAAATCAAAATAAATACTAATAAAATACCTTAAGTCAAAATTTAAAAAAAAATACCGTTTCATTTTTTTTTCACAAAAATATAATTTATTAGTTTGACCCGCTTACAAGAATAGCACCCCGGCCTTAGAAGTACATTCATTCTACCAAATACATCATTCTACAAAACTTCACAAAACCGACTAAGCTTTTTAGTTTTCCCAGTTTTCCTTAACAAATTTTTCTCATAAATCATTTCAAAAATCGCATAACGAGAAGAATTAAAAACCAAAATTATATACAAATCCACAAAAAATATTTCTTATCCATTCACACACACAAATAGATACACAGTTACACACGCATAATAAAATAAAAGTTTAGTCTTGAAAAAGAAAAACACGAACATATTTTGATTTTCTAAAAATAATTATAATTTGACACAATATTTGTAATATTCGTTGTGTGTCGCTGCAAAATAGTATGTGTCTGAGATAAAATAATATTTACATTTTTTTTCGTTATAAGGCACTGCAGTAATAATCCCTCATTTAAAAAAAAAGTTGGAAAAAAAATATGTATGAGATCGATAGTATTGTATTTGGTTTTGGAATGTTTTTAGAATTTTGAAAAAAAATTTTTGTATTTTATATATATTATTAGAATTTTGAAAATAGTTTCAATTTTTGATTTTGTAAGAATTTTTGGAATATTTTTAGAGTTTTGAAAATTTTAATTTTTGATTTTATTATAATTTTAATAATTTTGGAAAAATTTTCAATTTTTGATATTGTTATAATTTTTGCAATATTTTTAGAATTTCGGAAAAAGTTTGAATTTTTAAGATTTTTTGGAATATTATTTGAATTTAGAAAAAGTTTCAATTGTTGTTTTTATTTTAATTTTTGGAATATGTTTAGAATTTTGATAAAAAATAATAGAATTTTTGAATTTTATATATATTTTTAGAATTTTGGAAAAAGTTTCAATTATTGATTTTATTATAATTTTTGGAATATTTGTAGAATTTTGAGAAAGTTTAAATTTTTGATTTTATTAAAATTTTTATAATTTTGGAAAAAGCTACAATTTTTGATTTTGTTATAATTTATGCAATATTTTTAGAATTATTGCAAAAAGTTTTAATCTTTGATTTTGTAATAATTTTTGAATTGAAATAATTTTAGAATTTTGTTTGAAAAAAGTTTGAATTTCTGATTTTATTTAGTTTTACAATATTTTTGGAATTTTGAAATGAATTTGTGATTTTGAAATATTTTCTCGAAACGCTAAATATAGGGGTTTTTGAGTAGTTTGCTGATTGTATAATCTTTTCACTAAATTATGTAAATTTATGATCTGTTATGATTTTCCGACAACGTATTGATGTTTCGTATTAGTTTTGTAATACATATCTAAACAGAGATAAAAAATACATGTACTTTAACAAAAAAATTTATGTTTGATATACATCGCTGCCCAAAACTAAAAACCATGTCCCCATAAAAGTTTTTTGCCGAAAACTATATCAAAATCCTTAACCCAGAGTCCAGACCGAAGTCTTGATATCTCAGAGCTGTGAGATTTCAGCCCCTTCATATTTTTTAATTTGAAATGAGTTAAATTTTTTTAATGTTTTTAATTATTTAGTTGAGCAATTTCACGAAGATTCAACATCGTTTTGACTTGAACCCTTTTAATTTTGATTATTTTTTGTTTATAGATAGTCTTTGATAAATAAAAAATACAAGTTCTCTTAGAATTTTTTTTTTCGACCAGGGGTCTTCACAGGGTACCCCTCAATTTTTTGTTATTTTGTGATGTGAGTGCATTTTGACGAGCGATTGTAGAAAAACTACTGAATCGATTTTCATAAATGATATGTCGTTGAATAGGTATTAGAACAAAGTTTTTAAAAATGTACACTGTTAATTTTTTGAAATAATTTTTAACGGTGTAACATAAGAAAAAAACGGTGTAATTGAAAAAAATATGGCATAGCCTCTTTTTTTTTTTTTTTTTTTTAAACAAAATTGAAGCTTATTTTATATCTAACAACTTGTGAAAGTTTAGGACTAGCATCATTTTTTGTTTTAAAGATAAAATTCGTTGTGCATATGACTGTCGGGAATCAGTTTTTTTTGTTCTGAAGGAAAATTATAAAAATGGCGTTATAAACTAAGAGATTTTTTTATATGTTAAATATCAAATATTTTATTATTAGATGAACTTTTTAAAATATTATAAAAATTATATATGTAGTACAATAAATAAAATAAATACAATTGTTAAAAATGATTTACTTATTTTACAAACAGAAGTTTCTTTTGAATAGGAAAGCACTTCTGCAATTATTTTCTTTGTATTAGATGGCATAAAAAATGAAATGTTTATTTGTCACTTTTAGTAATCACTTGTCACTCTTATAAAAAATAATTTGACAGTCTTGACTGCAAACAAAAAAGCCGTATAAACAACTAAATCTATTTAGGAACTTTTGACTGGAGAAATATTATGTTCGTATTATGTTATTATGGAATCATAAAGTAAAGGATTGTTTTTCAACATTAAATTACAAATATTTAATTATTGAATAAACTTTTTAAAATATCATACAAATTATATATGTGAAAATAAATATAGTTATTAAAAATTATTTACTTATTTTACATTCAAAAGTTTCTTTTGAGTTGGAAAACATTTTTGCATTTATTGTCTTAGTATCTACTGGTACAAAAGAATGAAATTTTTGAGTTCCACTTATAGTAATCGCATTTTTATATCGATTTTGTAATTTTTCTTTTGTTAATTGATATTCATTTTTATCGGCGTATCCAAAGTTCATGGTAGATTCCCATTTTAAAGCCCATTCGAAAAGTTTTTTTGGTGTATCAATAATATTATCTTCGCTCGCCATACTATAACGGTGTGCAGCACGCTTTAGTGTACCACCAATTCCATCACAAGGTCCCTTTCCATGGCTGGTAGCATGAAAATGCCATTCAGCGTCAATCTTAAAGTCTTCTTTATGGTGGCATAAGTTAATTAGGTTATGTTTATTTTTGTATTGAGAAGGTGCACCGTCAGTGTTATAAATTATTTTCGTAATATTAGAATTTATATGCGTTTTGATGAATTCAATAAGTTTTGTAACCAACGCTACATAAACATATGAATGTATGTTAATATTTTCGGATGAGAATGTCTGAATATTGGCCTACTCAGATTAATCTGCGATGGACAATTTTTTTACTGAAAAATAATCAGTAATTTTCTGTTGTTTAAGGCAAAGTTGAATAATATTTTCCACTTTAATTACAATTTGGTCGTCAATTTGCATTTGATTAAATCCGGGCTGCAAACCTGATCAGCAAGCGCGTAGCGTACGGATTTAACCCCGCAGTTGCGTAGTTTATTCAAAACTTTCTCACCGACCAATACATTTCGGTATCCATTGATGGCTTTTCTTCTGCGTCTAAATTAACTAACGCTGATGTACCACAAGGTTTAGTTTTGTCACCACTTTATTTTTAATTTTTTACTTTTAAATTAAAATCACCAGCAACCCAATAAATAATTTTTCAGATGATAGTACACTGTACAAGTCATTTGTTTTCCTATCTTTAAAAGGGAAAAGGCATGAACGAATAAAGCCCGCCCGGAGAGACTCTGCCATAAATGTAAATGATAGCCTGAAAGTTTCCAATTGGGGTGACTGAAATATGTTCAATTTTAACTCAACCAAAACATGACTATTGATTGTTGCCAGATCAACGACCGAGTTTGCCAAAGATATTTCGATTATTGTGTTTCGATTAAAATGTCGCAAAATTTTGCTGAACTTGACTGAAATTGCTTTTTAAAAAGTTCATTTAATAATAAAATATTTGATATTTAACAAAAAAAATCTGAATCTAAAAATCGCCATTTTTATAATTTTCCTTCAGAACAAAAAAAACTGATTCCCGACAGTCATATGCACAACGAATTTTATTTCTAAAACAAAAAATGATGCTAGTCCTAAACTTTCACAAGTTGTTAGATATAAAATAAGCTTCAAATTTGTTTAAAAAAAAAAAAAAAGAGGCTATGCCATATTTTTTTCAATTACACCGTTTTTTTCTTATGTTACACCGTTAAAAATTATTTCAAAAAATTAACAGTGTACATTTTTAAAAACTTTGTTCTAATACCTATTCAACGACATATCATTTATGAAAATCGATTCAGTAGTTTTTCTACAATCGCTCGTCAAAATGCACTCACATCACAAAATAACAAAAAATTGAGGGGCACCCTGTGAAGACCCCTGGTCGAAAAAAAAAATTCTAAGAGAACTTGTATTTTTTATTTATGAAAGACTATCTATAAACAAAAAATAATCAAAATTAAAAGGGGTCAAGTCAAAATTTCCCAAAAATTTGCTGAACCTGCGTGAAATTGCTCAGTTATACTTTACTATGATTGTATAAAATAAATATTTTTATATAATTATACATGCAAGAAATAACTGTTCCGAGATTTTCAATTCTTGTATATTTAATTTAGGGATTGCAATCCTGTAGCGTTTTATGATTCTCTGGACTATGGATTCATAAATTGTAAATCCGGGATTTAAAATTTGTAAGAAAAACCGCAAATAATTAAGAAAACACGTTTTCAAATAAAAACACTTTATTCATTTTTTTAGTGTCGAAAAGTATAATTTCTAAAAACATGAACTTACTAATTCAACTTCTTAAAAAATAAAAATTGAAGAACCAAAATAAAACTTTAATTGCCGGACGTTGAAAAAACCCATTAATTTCACACTTTTTGGGGAAATGGTTAATTAGTCATTATACATTCGCTGCAAATGGGGTCCTCTATGACCCCATTTGCAGCGGGGGTCCCCTATGAACATTTTCAGTTCTCTCGCAAATTTAGTGATCAGTTTAATATTTTCTGTTATTGTATTTGCACTACCCGGGAAAAAATAGAGATCTGAAGAGATCTTATCAGATCTGCGTTAGCAGATCTCCGTAGATCTGCATTTTGGAACATATCTACAATGATCTAGGCAGATCTTCTTAGATTAAAACAGATCTGTATAGATATGTCCCAAAATGTAAAACTTCTTTGATCCACGCAGGTCTTTTTTGATACATTTAGATTATATCTGTTTCGATCTATCAAGATCTTTTTTTATTTATTAAAAATAAACTTTTAAAAAAATTGAACCGGCTTAAGAAAAAAACAAAAGAGGAACAAAAAAAATGAAAAATAAATCAATTGTGGCTTTTAGAGACAAAAATATAGCTAACATTTGAATAATTTAATTTAATTATAGTTTACTAGAGACAAAAAATAATGCTTTTACACAAAGTTATAATTATTATTTTGGAACTGTGCGTCGGTACAATATATAATGTTATATATTTTTGCTAAAAATTATTTTTATATGTTTGTTAATTAATTACGTGTTATCACAATAAACTGTTAAGTTGTTTGAACATTTGCAGAGTTCTCTTTAGATCTGAACAATATTTTTTCTAAACTTTGGTTGTTTTATTTTCACGTTTTTGGAGATCTGTAAATCGTGGTAAATCTTCAACGATAAAAGATAAAAACTAGTGTTTCACCTTTTCGATCTTTTTGAGATCTTCAAAGATCTGAGATCTTTTTAAATCGAATTGATTGAAGATCTATCAAGATTTGAAGAGATCTTTTCAGATCTTTGGAGATCTTTGGAGATCTTCAAAGATCAAACGTCAAATTTTTTCTTTAATCTTTGAAGATCTACCTTGATCTAAAGAGATCTCTTCAGATCTGCAAAGATCAAACTCTCATTTTTTTGACTCAAAACAAAGATCTCATAAGATCTAATTTGATCAAAAGAGATCTTTTTAGATCTCTCTATTTTTTCCCGGGTAAAAATTTTTGAATTAAAACGTTTATAACATTTTATAACAAAAACTTTTATAACATTGTTATTGTTACTGACCTCTCAATGGTTTTGATTAATCAAAATTAATTGCTTTTACATTTTATTATTATATTTTAATTAAAGAATTTCCTTTAAATTATTTGACTTTGATTTATTTTTAAACCACAACTTCGACTGACGTTTTATTATTTTGTTTGTATAACTTTGTTTAATAATAACGATTTTTTATTTAATCAACTATCAGTTCAGTTTTTATTATTTTTTATTTAATTTAAAAAAAAGAATGAGTCAATGTGTTATGGAGCATTGAAGAATTAGATTCATTGGTTTGGAGGTTGCATTCAAGGATGGTTATGGATAATTCAATATTTCTTTATTGATTTAAACATTTGTCATCACTTGATTTTAAAATTTTTTTGTCAGTTGATAGTTAATTGCGATTTAACATAATCACCCTTATTGTGATTGTCGAGTCGATTGTCGAGACGATTTGTAGAGACGAGTCGTGAAAAATTTAATTTTGTATTATGTAACTAAATCGAATTGACTACAATTTATTACCATACTAAAAAATACGTTGTGGTTTTACTAGAAAATTCCACTATTGTGAACAAACTAAAACATATAATCTGTCAAAATTCAAATTACATACTGTCAAAATATCGTCTGAGTGATAAAATATTTTAGTTCTTTAATTGAAATTAACCTTAACGATCCTGTTTAATTTAAATTTCTTATTTGTTTATATTGTTACGATTACAGAAAAATCTAGACGATTACGGTTACTTCTAGGAAAATCAAATCAACAAAATACTACAACAGATTAATGAAATGAATATTGTTGTTGTTGTCTCTTCTTAGAAATAGGGTCAACGTAAACGATTTTATGAATCAAATCAACATAACGTAAAATAATCGAGTATTCTAATGTTTTCTCAAGGTTTCTGGAAAGTGATGTCGAATTATCTAGAAGTATTGCAGAAGGTATAAAGAAAAATACCTTTTGTAGTTTTTAATTAGTTTTATTTTAAACCTGCGATAGTGAAGTTAAAATTATAAAAGTGATCTTTAAATTAGTTTTGTGTAAAGTTATAAGTGTAATAAAGTTATAAGTTTTATTGAGTAGAAATATTTTGTGTATTATTTTCAACGTGTGAACTGGAAATTTCTACAATAAACCGTTGGAGTTCTGAAGCTGTTGAAAGAATATTCTAGTCAGGAATATTGTTTGTTGTATTGTTTTCCTGTTGTTGTGGAACAATTAAGGTGTTGAATACTTAACAAAACCTGGTGTTTGTGCTAACTAATCAGTGATCGAACTCAGAAGAGATTGGGAATTACGTTTATCGAATTGTGAGTTAGGGCCAATTCGAAGGAAGGTTAAGAAAAACGTAACATTGGTGACATCGGCGGATTAGTTAGCTATTAATAATGGTTTTATTAGGTGATTTGAAGGTTCTTGAGTTAAAGAAAGAACTAGAACAACGTGGATTGTCAACAAGTGGAAACAAAACTGAATTAATGCTACGACTTCGACAAGGTATGGAAGCCAGTGGAACGGAAGTGGAAAGTTACCAGTTTGGGGTAGTAACAACAAATACTGATTCAACTGTAGCTGATGAAGACAAAAGTTTTGTTGCGGAAACAACAACTTCATTGCCATCCGTAAATTTCGATTCTACGCAGTTAATGGCAATGATACAACAAATGAATTTAAATATAAGCCAGACAAAACAAGAAATTAATGCCAATATGAATCAGATGAATGCTAATATGGTTACCAACAAGGAAGAAATTAGTTGTAACATCAATCAACAAATGGCTGCTACTAAGGAAGAAATCAGTAGCAACATCAATCAACAGCTGGAAATAGTCAACAATAACATGGCTACAACCAAGGAAGAGATCAGTTTGAACGTCAAGCAAATAATGGACGAGAAACTTCTCGAAATATCTACTACGTTACGGGAGGAAGTAGGCAGAGTTCATCAAGAGGTGAAAGAGCTAGAGCAGAAAGTACTTGATGAAAACAAAAAGGTACTTGCAAAAGTAGATGATTTCGAGAAACGGTTGCAAGATGTTGAAACGAATAAAGTCACTTCACATGTGGTACAACAAATAGCAAATATTAAACTAAAGCCACCATCGTATGACGGTACCACATCTTTCGGCATCTTCAAGTTCCAGTTTGAGACCGCAGCTGATCAAAATGTTTGGAACGCTGAAAATCGTCTTGCTGCATTGATAGTTGCACTTAAAGGTGAAGCAGCTGAAGCACTACAGGCAGTACCAGAAAACGACCGCAAAAGTTATGCTGAAGTGATGAATGCATTGGAACGTAAATATGGTAGCGACCATAAAAAGGAATTATACAGAATCGAGTTAAAAGGTCGCTTGCAACGGAATGGGGAAAGCCTTCAGGACTATTCTTCGGCAGTGGAACGGCTAGTACATTTGGCTCACTCAAACACTCCGCCGTATTTTATGGAAAAGATGAAGATAGAGGCGTTTACTGATGGCATTCGTGATCCAGAAACACGAAAAGCAGTAATGTTGTCACCAAAAGCAACATTCGCAGAAACTATTGCTTATGCCTTAACAAATGAAACTGCACAAGCAATTATAAAACCATCAATCAAAATACGTCGGGTGGAGTTGGCTGATGACAACGGTTATAAACCAAGACTACGAGAGAGTGTCAGAAGTGATAGAATCCGATGCTGGTTATGTGGCAAGTTGGGTCATATTTCGAGGGAATGAAGAGTTGTTAGAAGGAAACGAGCAAGATCAGCATCGCCTATGCAGAGACGTCCAGCAGAAGAACGGGTGCAGCAAATTAGAGAGGACGATGGAGCAGCACCGAATCAGTTAAACTACAACGAGCCAGCCTAAAGGGGCGTAAGCTGGCTCTCACAACCGATTGCCCCATAACCTTCATCCATGTTTCGAGATTGACAAAGGGAGGTGACAGCCTTACTGTTAGGGCTAATATTGATGGAAAAAGTTGTGTCATCACGTTAGATACGGGAGCAACAAATACAATTGTCCGCACTGATGTTGTGAAAGGGAAACTAAAACCAGCAGGAAGATACCGAATGCAGATAGCTACTGGCGAAAGTGCAAGTATTAAAGGAAAGAAAGTGGTCAACATTGGAATAGGGAATACTCACTTTCAACATGAAGTGGTTGTAGCTGACATTGTGGATGAAGTCATCCTGGGAATGGACTTCATGAGGCCAAATGGATTCGTTATTGATGCTGGCAAAGGAGTACTCACGTACGGAAATGTTGAGTTGCCACTCCAATTTAATGGTGAAGAATCAAATTGTGTCCGTCGAATAATATTGGATCACAGAGAAAAGCTACCACCCCAATCAGAAACAATCATTTGGGGAAAATTGGAAGGAGGTTCTGGGTCACCCAGGTTGTGGGTTGTGGAAGCCAACAAAGAAGAACAACAAAATTGTAAAGAAGTCGTTATAGGAAAAACCTTAGTTAGATCGGATGCTGATTTCAAAATACCAGTAAGAGTTTTAAATCTGTCAGATACGCAGAAAACAATTAAGAAAGGATCAATCATAGGACAATGTGAAGAGGTAGCTAAAATAATAAAGTGCGAGCAGAAAAACATCAATTGCTCGGTCAACACAAAACAACAAAAGGCAGAAATGGAGCAACTTGTGCAGAAATGGACAGAAGGGCTTTCAGAAGAACAGAAGAAAGCAGCACGTCAATTGTTGGAGCGGCACAAGTCTGTATTCTGTAGTACACCTGAAGGGAATGGCAGAACCAATATGGTAAAACATCGTATTGACACCGGAGCAGAAAAGCCGATACGCCAGGCACCAAGACGATTACCATTAGCTAAAAGAGAGGAAGCTGATAAAATGGTGAGAGATATGAAAGAAGCTGGTGTGATTGAGCCTTCAGACAGTCCCTGGAGCTCATCTGTGGTGTTAGTTGGCAAGAAAGATGGGAGCTTGAGATTTTGTGTTGACTACAGGAAACTAAACATAGTTACGAAGAAGGATAGCTACCCATTGCCTAGGATTGATGATACACTGGATACATTATCGGGCTCAAAATTGTTTTCAACATTGGATCTGCAGAGTGGTTACTGGCAGGTTGAAGTTGCGGATGAAGATCGGGAGAAAACAGCGTTCAGTGTAGGGAATGGACTATGGCAATTTAATGTCATGCCATTTGGGTTATGCAACGCGCCCGCAACTTTCGAGAGATTAATGGAACGGGTACTAAAAGGCTTGCACTGGAAAACATGCCTTGTATATTTGGATGACATCATCGTCATGGGCAAAGACTTTGATGACCACTTGAGGAACTTGGCGGAGGTACTGGAAAGGTTGGAAGCAGCCGGTTTAAAGTTAAGTCCCAAAAAGTGTTCACTTTTCAAGAAAGAAGTAAAATATTTGGGACACAAGGTTACGGCAATGGGAATTCATACAGATTCTGACAAGATTGCAGCAGTTATGAACTGGCCAAGACCAAAGAATCTACATGAACTACGAAGCTTCCTTGGATTGTGCACATATTACAGACGGTTTGTGCCAGGATTCGCCAACGTTGCCAAAAGTCTGCATGAGTTAACCAGAAAAGAAAAGGCATTTGAATGGAATCAACCTCAAGAACAAGCATTTGTGGAGCTCCGAAAGAGATTATGTACGGCTCCAATTCTGTCCTATCCTATACCAAATGTTCAGTTTATTTTGGATACTGATGCCAGTAATGAAGGTATAGGAGGAGTCTTGTCGCAGAAAATAGATGGTCAGGAAAAGGTGATAGCTTATTTCTCGAAAATGCTATCCAAGCCGGAGCGGAATTATTGTGTAACTCGAAAGGAATTATTGGCTATTGTGGAATCCGTCAAACATTTCCATAAATACTTGTATGGTCAGAAATTTCATCTCAGAACTGACCATGGTGCGTTAAGGTGGTTACTCCAGTTCAAAAATCCAGAGGGACAAGTAGCACGTTGGATCGAACGGTTGCAGGCGTACGATTTGGACATTGAACATCGAAAGGGTACTGCACATGGGAACGCTGATGCATTATCGAGACGACCCTGTCAAGTTGAATGCAAGCATTGCAGTTGTCAAGAAAACAAGGAGAACATCATCGATGTACGATTACTACAAGTGCTACCTGACGATGAATGGACTGCTGAAGCCATAAGAAAAGAACAATTAGAAGATCCGGATCTTGCACCCATCATCGAGTTCAAGGAAAAGGGCTGCAAACCAGTATGGGGAGAAATTTCTGATAAAACTCCAACTTTGAAGGCGTACTGGGCGCAATGGGACAGTCTCCAGTTAGAGGATGGATGTTTAAAGAGAGTATGGGAAAGCTCAGATGGCAAGATAAAGCAATCCCTTACAGTGGTACCAAAAAGGAAAATAGAAGCAGTACTAAGGGAGTATCACGAAGGAACGAGTGGAGGTCATCTTGGGATCAATAAAACTCTTGCAAAAATACGACAACGGTTTTTCTGGGCGGGGACTCGGCAATCAATTGTGGAGTGGTGTCAAAAATGCGATAAATGTGCAGCGGTGAAAGGACCCGCACGAAGAAGTCATGGAAAAATGAAGCAATACAATGTAGGTGCTCCATTTGAAAGGATCGCAATGGATGTAGCGGGACCATTTCCAACAACTGATAATCAGAATAAATATGTGCTTGTGATCATGGACTACTTCAGTAAGTGGCCGGAAGTGTGTGCGATTCCCAACCAGGAAGCAACCACAATCGCTGAAGCTGTGATAAATAATTGGATCAGCCGCTATGGAGTTCCTATGGAGATCCACACCGATCAGGGACGGAACTTCGAGTCAGCTGTATTCCAGGAAATTTGTCAAATGCTGGGGATTAACAAAACCAGGACGACAGCTTCACACCCACAGTCAGATGGGATGGTTGAGAGATTCAATGCTACTTTGGAGGAATTTCTAGCTAAAGTGGTCAGTAAGAATCAACGTAACTGGGATCAACACATTCCTTTATTTTTGATGGCATACAGATCAGCAGTTCATGACACCACGACCATGACACCAGCTCAAACTATTTTTGGAAGTGATTTAAGACTTCCTGGAGACCTCAAATTTGGAGCGGTACCATCAACATCATTGTCTGCGCAAGAATACGTCAACCGAATCCGGGAGAACCTTGAGGATATTCACAAGCTTGTTCGGCAGAAGATACAACTGACCAGTGATAGAATGAAAGCCCGATATGATATACGATCTAATAATAAAGGTTTTGAAGAAGGACAATTAGTATGGCTACACAACCCACAACGAAAACGAGGGTTATCACCAAAACTGCAAGCTGCATGGGAAGGACCTTACAACATTATAACCAAGTTGAATGACGTGGTTTATAGAATTAAGAAAGGACATCGAGGCAAAGCGAAAGTAGTACATTTGGAAAGATTGGCCTTATACAAAGGAGAGCTAGATCCTGTTCGGGACGAACAGGCTTAAGTGGAGGGTATTGTTACGATTACAGAAAAATCTAGACGATTACGGTTACTTCTAGGAAAATCAAATCAACAAAATACTACAACAGATTAATGAAATGAATATTGTTGTTGTTGTCTCTTCTTAGAAATAGGGTCAACGTAAACGATTTTATGAATCAAATCAACATAACGTAAAATAATCGAGTATTCTAATGTTTTCTCAAGGTTTCTGGAAAGTGATGTCGAATTATCTAGAAGTATTGCAGAAGGTATAAAGAAAAATACCTTTTGTAGTTTTTAATTAGTTTTATTTTAAACCTGCGATAGTGAAGTTAAAATTATAAAAGTGATCTTTAAATTAGTTTTGTGTAAAGTTATAAGTGTAATAAAGTTATAAGTTTTATTGAGTAGAAATATTTTGTGTATTATTTTCAACGTGTGAACTGGAAATTTCTACAATAAACCGTTGGAGTTCTGAAGCTGTTGAAAGAATATTCTAGTCAGGAATATTGTTTGTTGTATTGTTTTCCTGTTGTTGTGGAACAATTAAGGTGTTGAATACTTAATAAAACCTGGTGTTTGTGCTAACTAATCAGTGATCGAACTCAGAAAAGATTGGGAATTACGTTTATCGAATTGTGAGTTAGGCCAATTCGAAGTAAGGTTGGAAAAACGTAACAATATAATTCGTGATGTTGATGTGAACAATCGTAATATAAAGATTTTTATCCACGACTACTAAAGAATATGCGTATATCTTTCATTGTAATTGTATTCATTCCTTTTTATATATAAAATTCTTCTTTAGTCATTTCATTACACTTTATTTATTAAAAATTCCCCTAACAAATTAAAAACTTGATTTGTTGGTATAGTAATATAAACTTTAGTAGAATTTTTTTGCCAGCGAATTTTTGACAGATACGACGCCAACCGTATTATTTATTTTGGGATAAATTTGTTTTCAAAACAATTATATTAGTTAAATTTCTTCTTCTAGTTCGTAGCATTTGTTTGTTGTGATATTTGTTTCCATAGGCCTCGTTATTTTTATTATAATTATTTTTAATTATCAAAATTTTGTTACATTGCCTACAAAATCATTAATATTTTTACTAACTTTTGGTTTTCTATTATAATTGGTTGAATTTCAATAGTAATTTATTAATTTTATGCGTTTTTTTGTCCATTTAAATGGGACCCCAATAGTTTTTTTTAATATTTTAATCGAGACACTGAATGTGCAAACAATATGCGCATGTGCAAATAATATGCGCTTAACAAACAAATTTCGTGTTCGCTGGCAAAAAATTCTACTATAGTTAAAACAAGAACAATACACATATAAAATCTAAAATAAACAAACATGTTTTGTTTTTCTTTTCATTCAATATGGCGATATAAACTTTTACAGGAAAACTTGAATGAAATTATTTGAAATATTTGTAGTCGTGGATAAAATAGTATCTTGTATTCGCTTAGGATGAAGGCAATTCTTCACTCGGATGATTCCCTCCACTCGCTACGCTCGTTCCGGGAAACTTCATCCTCGTGAAGAATTGCCTTCATTCTAAGCTCATACAAGAATCTACTATTACTTGATAAATTGTTAAAAAAAGATTCATTAGTAAATTGTTTCCGAGTAGTAAATTCTATGATGATAAACTCAATAGATCTGTTTTATGAGTTTGAGGAAGATGAAAATAAATTACGAGTTAGAGACCTTGGTTGTTTAAAATTTTTAAAATTTGTTTACTTCTCTTCACAATTATCTGTCGCCCAATAAAATTACATCGACTCAAATATGGCGTCATATCGACAAACATCGATTCACAATCGACATTTACAATGTATATTTTTGTTGTCGATTTGAAATTGACATCGAATCGACATTCACAATAGGTTGAATGTTAATCTCTTGTTACTTTACGCAAATAACTTTGTTATTTGCGTAAAGTAACAAGAGATTGACATTATGTTATTTGAAAACTTACGCCAAGTGCCAAGTCCCAACGGCAAACAGTGTGAATTATAATTTAGTTTAAATAAAAAAATTGAGAAATGACTGATGAGTAAATTTTACATATAAGACTTTCAATAATTAAAAAATATATACATATATAATATATATATTTTTTGTTTTATAATTACAGGATGTTCCGTTACTGCAAGGTAGTTCCAAAACAGGAAACCATAATTACCAACACAATGATTTAATCAAAATTGATATGCCAGCTCCGATATTTGAAGAAAGATATCCTAAAGAAAAATGGAAAACGTTTATAGCATTATTAATTTTAGTAGGAAGTTTTACATTAACTACAATCTCATTATCAATAACTCATGATAGGTTGCCGGATCGTGAAACTTATGGTCCATTGCCAGATATAATATTAGATAATGTAGCACCACAAGATTGGGCTTTAAATATTAGTGAGTTTATGATTATGTTTGTAGTATACTCATCAATTATTATACTTATATTACATAAATATCGATTTATTGTTATTCGACGAATAAGTTTAATTGTATCAATATTATATGTTATGAGATCTGTAACAATGTTCGTTACAGTATTACCTGTACCAAGTAAAACATATTATTGTAGTCCAAAAGCTAATGTTACAACAGCATTACTAGTTACAAAACGTTCAATACAACTAATGACTGGTTTTGGTTTATCAATAAATGGCAAGCATACATATTGTGGAGATTACATTTATAGTGGACACACTGTTATGCTTGTTTTAGGATATCTAATTATTGCTGAATGTAAGTTTTAATTTGATTATTTTTAATTTATAAATCATGTATTATTGTTATATGTAAACCTTTTATCTAAAAAACAAGGGAATAGAAAAATATTTCAAATTTTTATGTCTATTGGAAATTTTTATTTCATGTGACTTAATGATTGAATAAAAGTCAGAAAACAAAACGAAAATGAAAGGTATAATGCATTTGTCTATTTCCGGTAACAAAATCAAGACATGTTTTATGGTTTCTTAAGTCCGATATTCGCATATTAATATGTCATTTAGACCATAGTACCCACAGAGGATGCAAATAAGTAAACCGTGCATTTTTGCTTTTCTATAGTTTTCGTTGTGTGTGTGATTGCTGCTAGCGCAGCTGATAATGAAACTAATCGGCTTTATGGATAAACGTAAACGGAGACTTAAAAAAGTCGCCGATTGGTGTGAGACATTTAGTCATGTTTAATTTCAAAACCCAGCTTTTGTTTGTTTCCAGATCAAAGACCGAGTTCCTCAACGATATCTCAATGTGCATGTGTGACGAACAAATAGACGAATGAAGAAGCGTTCGTGTATTCGAAATTTTACTCCGCATCTATTACTCCCCATTTATAAGTCATATATTCATCTCTGTATGGAGTCTTGTTGTCAAGTTTGGGGCGCTGCATCTGTTTCCATCCTTACTCAATTGTACGTTGTTTTCAAGATATGTTGAACTCTCGACACTTTTTAAAAATCATCCCTTTTGAGCAAAAGTGCATTGGTGGCCTCGATGTTGCCGGAAACCACGCTGATAGTTTCGAAACAGTTGTTCAGCAAAATAATTGATTTTGGCTAGCACAATGTATGAAAACATCTTTAATGTTGTGCAAAAAATAGTGATTCCTCTGTAGTTTGCACATTGTAGACGATTACCTCTTTTATGGATTGGTACCAACATAGCTCAATTCCAGTCCTGTGGCATGGTTTCAGTCCTACAGATCATTTGAACAAGTTCGAACAATTTTGAACATAGAATTTCACCAACATGTGTGTCGTAGTGTTCTTGAAAATTTAGCAAATTTTTTTTTCGGATTAGGTAGGTGCTAACCTCAGGCCCAACCTAAGTTTTTATGAGTGAGTCCGTTCTTATGTTAAGTTTATCAGAAAAACCTTTTTACACATTTATATAGTGAACCGCTTGATCCAAGACAGATGTTCGCTCCAAGTAGGCCCGCCTCTTACATGGAGAACAAACGCTTGAGTCTCAATGGTTTTAAGGCGCCAATTCACCGTGATGTAGAATCATTGACTTAGAGCAGTCTTTACTCTGCCTGTATCCGATACACCAACCACATTCTGTCAGCATTACCCAGGTAACACGACGTGGACTTCAAATTTTGCTACATGACCTTGATATTGGTTAAAAAGCTATTAAAACCTAGTTGTGCTGTATATTTTTTGGAAACTGCCTAATATAATATACATCAACATTCACGTACTTTCGTAAACATCAGAGATGTTAATTACTATTTCTTAGAAAATTAGCTTGTGTTCACATCTGAATCGATAAAATTAGTGATATTTAAAAAAAACTGTACCTTCATCGGTGACATTGAAGCAGTTGGCAATTTGAATTTACAAAAAAGAGGCAAAATATTTGATGTTAGAATTATCCAGTGATCAATATAAAACAAAATACAACAGCAAATGTCCTAAAATGCACTCACATCAAATTTTAGTATAACAATTAACATTTGAACAATGGGCATTAGATATTTACATCGAGTTAGTCTATTCATGCTACTACATCGGCAGTGGCCAAATGGATGTCTGAGATGTCGCCATTGAATCGTCTAATGAGACACACAGTTACAATGTGTTTATCGTTTTTTGTAGAGCTCCGCAGTTACGTTAAGGAGACTCTGAAATCCCCACTTTTAGAAAGAGTCAGCA
Organism: Diogma glabrata; assembly: GCA_963693315.1. NCBI lineage: Eukaryota > Metazoa > Arthropoda > Insecta > Diptera > Cylindrotomidae > Diogma > Diogma glabrata. The sequence goes on along the minus strand of OY856186.1, from coordinate 142,173,634 downwards.
CAACGTCTATGATTTCTTCTTCGGTTTAGTGTAGTCCAGCTATGACGTGGCAGATGGAAATCGGGTTAAGGGGTGATTAATAGTAAGACCAGTACCCTATTTCACCAAACTTACAAATTTGTAATTTCATACAAATTTTAACAAAATTTGTGAAAATTTGTATGAAATTACAAATTTGTAAGTTTGGTGAAATAGGGTACAGGTGTTTTGTAAATTGTAATGAATTTTGTAAATATAATATGATCTTAATATGATCTGAATAAATATAAATGATAAACTCCAAAAGCTAGTGAGAAAGTTGTTTTGTCTTCTATTCCTGCTCCAAACTTGCCATCATTTAACTATATTTTCGTTTCCAGAATACCACTGCTGTCACCTGTTCCTACAATTTACATTGTTGGATTTTTATTGAATTACATAAAAAATATGTTGAAGTTTGCAATCCTTTGCCCTTTTTTTATGAATCAAACTAACATGTTTAGCATTCATGCCACCATTTAACTCAATAGCTTTGAATATGCCCAGATACAGTGATAACCATTTTCGTTCAGTTCAAAGCTGACTTTCTGTACAAACATTTTTACAACACGGCCTAGAGAAAAAAGATAAGTTTTCTAATTGAGCGGTAGATTAAACCAATCATATTGTTACGTTTTTCCAACCTTACTTCGAATTGGCCTTACTCTCAATTCGATAAACGCAATTCCCAAATCTCTTCCGAGTTCGATCTCTGATTAGTAAGCACAAACACCAGGTTTTATTAAGTAGTCAACAACTTAATTGTTCCACAACAAACAATAAACAATACAGCAAAACAATACAGCAAACAATACAGCAAACAATATTCCTAACTAGAATATTCTTTCAACAGCTTCAAAAACTCCAACGGTTGATTGCAGAAATTTCCAGTAATACAAGGTTTAAAATAATACACAAATTATTTCTACTTAATAATACTTTAAACTTTATTCACAAAAACTAATTTAAAAATCACTTTTGTAATTATAACTTCACTATCGCAGGTTTAAAATAACACTAATTCTAATCTACAACAGACAATCGCTTATATACCATTCTGCTTAATTTCTAGATAATTCGAGGTCACTTTTTAGAAACCTTGAGAAAATAGTAGAATATTCGATTATCTTACGTTACGTTGATTTGATTCATAAAATCATTTATTTTATGTTGACCTTAATTCTGAGAATATGTACAACAACAACAACAACACTATTCATTTCATTCATTTGTTGTTGCGTTTTGTTGTGATTTAATTTTACTGGAAGAAACTGTAAAAGTCTAGATTTTACTGTAATCGTAACAATACCCTCCACTTAAGCCTGTTCGGCCCGAACAGGATCTAGATCTCTCCGCCAATCGTTGATTCCAAACATTTTTTTTTTATTTCCCAAGCGTTTTAGAATTACTTCCGGTCCCTTTCTAAGTACTTGGCCATTACTTTGTTCTATGTCAGCCCACCGTGATGAGTATGGATTCTCATTATCTCTAAAGTGCTCCTTATCTCTTCCCTTTAAGTGTTTCGCACTGCCATGTCCCTGAACCATTCTCATTTTCAGCTGCGATTAGGATTCCACATCCAAAAGGATTCCACATCCATTTTAGGATTCCACATCCAAAATCGAAGACGAATCCTTTAGCCTTCTTGAAGTCCATTCCCAAAATGACTTCATCCATAATGTCTGCCACTAGCACCTCTTGTTGATAGCAGTTGTTTCCTAATTTTATTTCAACGATCTTTTTTCCAGCTATATCAGCGCATTCTCCAGTTACTGTTCGGAGTTTCAATCCTTCTGATGGTTCCAAATCGCCGCCAATCAAACCTTTGCGAACGAATGTTCGAGCTGAAAATGTATCCAATGTCATGAAGCAACCTTTACCTTCAAGTTGTCCTTTGATACCCAAGCTTTCACCATTTACCGCAATTCTTGAAATTGAAATGTAGGCAACATTCTCCTCACTTCTTGGCTTTACAGTTGCACCTTCAAAGGACTTTCGTTGAATAGAAGACGAAGATCTTTCACGCTTCCTGTTCCAGCAGTCCTGTGAGATATGGCCCCATTTCCTACATATCCAGCACAGGAGTTTTCTACTGCTGTTCCTGAACACTACGTGCTCCGTTTCTTCGGCTCCTTTGTTCTTCACTGAAGACAACAATCTCTCTGCTTCGCCGTTTTTCTTGCACTCTCGTGCCATGTAACCCTCTTCATCACATACCCAGCATCTGATATCGTTTCCACTTCTGTGTGCCAAAACTTTTCCTTTGATGGTCCCCTCTACATTCCTTTTTCTGCATCCGCCAGATGGCATACACATCCTCTGTACCATCTCATATTGCATTGCGTATCCGACTGTTTCATGGAAAGTCGCCTTAGGTGTAGTCATTACTTTTATCCTGGTTTCTGGATCTTGGATACCATCAATGATGGCCTCGATCTTCATTTTCTCCATAAAATATGGTGGAATATTTGAGTGTGTCAAATGAACTAGCCGTTCCACTGCCGAGGAATATTCCTGTAGAGATTCACCATTTCGTTGCAAGCGACCCTTTAGCTCGATCCTGTATAGCTCTCCCTATTATGGTCGCTGCCGTATTTGCGTTCCAATGCATTCATCACTTCAGCATAGCTTTTTCGGTCATTTTCAGGCACTGCCTGTAGTGCTTCAGTTGCTTCACCCTTTAGTGCAACTATCAATGCAGCAAGACGGTTTTCGGCGTTCCAAATATTTTGATCTGCGGTTTCAAACTGGAACTTAAAGATGCCGAAAGATGTGGTACCTTCATACGATGGTGGTTTCAATTTAATATTTTCTATCTGTTGTACCACATGTGAAGTAAATTTATTCGTTTCAACATCTTGCAACCTTGCATCTCGAAATCATCTACTTTTGCAAGTACCTTTTTGTTTTCATCAAGTACTTTCTGCTCTAGTTCTTTTACTTCTTAATGAACTCTGTTTACTTCATCGTGCAACGTGGTAGATATTTCGAGAAGTTTTTCGTCCATTATTTGTTTGACGTTGAAACTGATTTCTTCCTTATTTGCAGCCAATAAGGAAGAAATTGATTGATGATTGATTGTTGTTGATTGATGTTGACACTAATCTATTACTTAGTAGCAGCCATATTTGTATTTACTGTATTTAATTGCTGATTTATTTCTTCTTTATTTGCAGCCAAACTTTGGTTCATATTGGAATTAATTTTTTGTTTTGTCTGGCTTATATTCAAATTCATTTGTTGCATTATTGCCATAACTGCGTAAAATCGAAATTTACGGATGGCAATGAAGTTGTTGTTTCCGCAACAAAACTTTTCTCCTCTTCAGCTGCTATTGAATCAGCATTTGTTGTAACAGTTCCAAACTGGTAACTTTCCACGTCTATTCCATTTGCTTCCATACCTTCTCGAAGCCGTAGCATTAATTCACTTTGTTTCCACTTGTTGGCAATCCACGTTGTCCTAGTTCCTTCTTCAACTCAGGAACCTTCAATTCACTTAAGAAAACCATTATTCACAGATTACTAATCCCGCCGATGTCACCAATGTTACGTTTTTCCAACCTTACTTCGAATTGGCCTTACTCTCAATTCGATAAACGCAATTCCCAAATCTCTTCCGAGTTCGATCACTGATTAGTAAGCACAAACACCAGGTTTTATTAAGTAGTCAACAACTTAATTGTTCCACAACAATAGGAAAAAAATACAGCAAACAATATTCCTAACTAGAATATTCTTTCAACAGCTTCAGAAACTCCAACGGTTGATTGCAGAAATTTCCAGTAATACAAGGTTTAAAATAATACACAAATTATTTCTACTTAATATAACACTTTAAACTTTATTCACAAAATCTAATTTAAAAATCACTTTTATAAAGTTAATGTTGTCTATAGATAAAAGTCTTGATAATGCTGTAGTAAGCGAAACCGGTTGACTAATTAAATATTGTGACGTGGAAAACGACAAAGTTTGTGTTTCTCTTTATTTTATATCACTTTTATAATTATTACAACTTCACTATCGCAGGTTTAAAAAAACACTAATTCTAATCTACAACAGACAATCGCTTATATACCATTCTGCTTAATTTCTAGATAATTCGAGGTCACCTTTTAGAAACCTTGAGAAAATAGTAGAATATTCGATTATTTTACGTTACGTTGATTTGATTCATAAAATCATTTATTTTATGTTGACCTTATTTCTGAGAATATGTACAACAACAACAACAACACTATTCATTTCATTCATTTGTTGTTGCGTTTTGTTGTGATTTAATTTTACTGGAAGAAACTGTAATAGTCTAGATTTTTCTGTAATCGTAACAATATCTATCAAAGTATTTTGTTTCCTTCTTAAATGAATTTGCGTAAAAATATTAAAATTAATGCAATGATTTTGTTTTTCTCTTTTACAGATACACCAAAACGTTTTTGGTTATTTCATTGGATAGCATTTTTAAATGGAATAACGGGTGTTATATTTCTACTAATAGCACACGGACATTATACAATTGATGTTGTAATAGCATATTATGTAACTACAAGATTGTTTTGGTCATTTCATTCAATAACATATTCAACAGCATTAATACAAAATCGACAACACAATCAATATTCAACAAAAGAATTTTGGTTTCCACTTTTGCAATATTTTGAAAAAAACATTCGTGGACCAATACCGAAACAATTTGATTGGCCATTACCATGGCCAAAATGTTTTTCCTACAATACAATACGTGATAGTTAAGCTTAAGACTTTTTTTTGTTTAGTTAAATTAAAATGTTTAAACAAAATAAATATATCTATTTAATATTTGTTTTAGTTAATCTTTTTTTAATTATTTAACAAACAAAAAGACTGTATTAAAAAAATTATAAGAAAACATAAATTCAATGAATGCCTTAATCTTATTTTTTTTTTGTCTTTAGTAATAAGAAAGACTATGAAAAGTTTTTGTTTAAGCGAAAAAAAAATATATTTTTTTTAATTGATTAACATAAATATATACACACACACACATACAAATACCGAAATGTTCCGAATTACAATCATCCTATTTTGCAAATCGATCAATCAATAAAATTCTTCATTATCATTTTTATGTAAATAATAATTGTAAGAGGAAAATGGGAACAAACTACCAAAAAAACTCAACTCAAAGTAATAAAACTGTAAATTATATAAGTATACAAACTATGAATAATAGTTTTAAACTAAACCTAAAATATTAATTTTTTTATTATTTAAAAATTTATTATATATGTATCTACTTGTAAAAACATCGAAAAAATTAATTATTTAATTAATAACTTAAGAAAAATCGAAAGAAAAATATATAAAGTTTATAGTAATAACGATATACAAAACAAACTTTTATATGTAAACAATTAATTGACAAAGATATTTTTTTAAAATCGCAAAATAAAAACTAAAAAAACAAACAAATTGTAAAAAACTAATTGCAGTTATTTGTTAATATTAAATTAATTTATAAAATAAATAAATAACTTTGCTTTTTTTATTTATATTGGCCGCACTACATGGTCTTATTTATGGTATATGTCTATGCTAATAATTAAATTATTTTGTTAAGTTATAAATATTAAAAGCTATACTTAACGGTTTTATTGTCTGTGTCCATAAATTAATGCTTTAGATAAGACTTATTATTTTTTATATATCTAATTACGATCAAATTGAAAGATTTATACAATAACTTTTGCGCATCTAATAGTGTAGAATCGAGAAACCAAATCATTCAAAAAGAGATAATCTCTCTAGTGTTTCAATTGTTAAGTTTAAAATGTTCCACCAAAAATCGATAATCTTATGTCGTTAGACATATGTCGTTAGATGCATACGACTTATGTCGTTAGATGCAGTTATGCAGTAACGTGTCCAACCACAAAAATAAAAATGTTGAGATACTAACATAATACAATCTTAAAAAACATTTGAAGGGTACAGGGGAAAAACAACGTAAGTCCATTTTTTTCGAAATCGAGTAGTGCTGCTATCTATTGAAGAACTACAAAAGTTTTCAACTGGTATATTCAATTTTGATGAATATCAAACCCAGCCCATATAAATCAATTGAAAAGAATTCGCATACAGGGGAAAAACAACAATTTACGGGGGAAAAATAACTTAATCCACCATTTTTACCAAAAAAACATTTTTTGATAATTTCACTAAAAACACTTTTATGAACCATGCCTACTCATTGTTTAATCCGAATTCACAAATTTTCTTGCATTTTAAAGACTTCAAATGCAAAATTTCATTTTTCTCGAAATTTGATTTTATGGCCTTTTTTTTATTTTTAATAAAATGTGTTGTGTAGTAGGAATTACAATATGTGTCACAATAACACATAAAAACCTTTTAAGACCAAGGTCCCACAACAACATACGTTCAAAGGTGTTGATGGACGTAAATCTTTCTTTTTTTGTTTTTTTATATATTTTGTTAAAGAATGAATAACTAAACAAAAAATCCTATCACTGATAAAATATGACATAGGCCAATATTTTATGATAGAATAGAGAAAATAAAAGTAAATTAAAAAGTAAATAGCAAATTGTTACAAAAATTTGCTGAAACAAAACAAAAATGTAGTTGCCAAAAATCCAGCCGGTTGCATATTCCTTGATCCTGTGACGCACTGTCTTTCTTAAAGATTAAAGCCCACACATAATTATATGAAGGCTCATTTCTTCAACGAAGCAATAGCGCCTCATCATCAAGAATTATTTAACAGGTAAGATTGAGGATGCTACCGTTGACTGAATACAGTTCATCCGCCACCACCCCTAAGATGTCACCTTGGCTAGTGATATCTCACTGCTATTGCCAGTGGTGTGTGATATCTCACGTCAACTCGTATGTCAATAGCAGGGACTGGAGTACGCGGGGTTGTCACATCCGTAGAACAAAAATGTCAAAACAATAAAAACTGATCCCTCCATGCGGGAGGTTTTTCTTTACTTACGTTGTTTTTCCCCTATACCCTTCAATTTTAAGCGAGCTTTGATTTTTTTTAATCTTAAAATTTAAATTATTAACCCACTCATTATCCGTCAGAAACTTTTTGCCATAACAACTCAAGTTCTTCATTTTTCAACAGCACACTACAGAGAGCCAAACGTAAACTATATATCACATATAAAAAATAAGTCCAAGCGGCGCGTATATCCGCTAGAAATAGGTAGATTTCGAGATAAGACCGTTTTGTGTACAAGTAGAATCTGATGTATCAGATTAGTTTAAACAAAACAAACTAATTACAAACAGATATCGAACAAATTTTAAAAAAAATTAGCTACATATAAGCAAAACTATATCTATCCAATTTTGCAACAAACAAATATCAAATCTACCACAGAACATATGTGTGACAATTTATGACACAAACCTGCTCTATATTATATGTCGTGCAATTACTGCAAAATATCAAAATAGTTTATTTCTAAGAAAAAAAAATTAATTTCTTCTATTCAAATCTTTTTATTTTTTTTCATTGACGTTATAAGGTTTTTGGAAATTGTAGCTACGGGTTGTTGCAAACTTTTTTGTTGAATCCAATCCAACATGTCAAAAACCTCTAACTGCAGAGGTTTGTATTTATAAAAAACGGATTAAACTATTTCCAAGATTCTTAATTTATGAAGTTTTTAAAAATATTAGTATTCAAACGGCCGTTATAACGGATTTAAAAAAACAATTTTTTTCTAGTATAAAGCCTCTAGTACCTTAACCATGTGTCAGATTTTCTGATTTACGAACTTGTCCAAGATATTAATAACACGCAAATTTTTAAGAAAGGTTTTTTGATCTGGCTCCACAAATGCGACCGTGAGAGTGCCGGTTGATTCAAACGCATTTTGTGTTTTACAAGCTTTTTTGTTGGAGCCGCTCACTCAGAATTCTCCAACTGCAGAGGACCATTTATTGAAAGAAATTGATTAAAAAGGTTTCAAAGATTCTACATTTATGAAGTTTTTAAAAATATTAATATCCAAACGGTCGTTATAACGGATCTAAAAAACAGACTTCTTTGCTAGTATAAAGCCTCTAGTTTCTAAACCATGTGTCGGATTTGGCTGATTTACGAACTCGTCCAAGATATTAATAAAACACACATTTTTAGAAAAGGTTTTTTGATCTGGCTTTACAAATGCGACTGTGAGAGTGCCGGTTGGTTCAAAAAAAAATTTTTTTTTACAAACTTTTTTGTTGGTGCCACTCACTGATGAACCTCTAACTGCAGAGGTCTATTTTTAAAACAAATTGATAAATAAGATTTCAAAAATTCTAAATTTGTTAATTTTTTTAAAATAGTAGTATCCAAACGGCCGTTATAACGGTTTTAAAAAATCAATTTATTTCAGAAAAAAGCCTCTAGTTTCTTAACCACGTGTCGGATTTTGCTGATTCACGAACTTGTCCAAGATATTAATAGACACATGTACAGAAATTTTTTTTGATCTACCTCAACAAATACGACCGTGAGAGTGCCGGTCGTTTTCGTTATATCTCATATTATTTATTTATATACATATACATATATATAAATTTTTTTTTTTGTTTTTTCGTCTCCGCTTATCATATATAGTCGTTTGGCACAAAAATTTTTCCGAAATTTTGAGATGAGGCACATTACAATAGGTAGATTTTTATATGAAATCTATCTAATATATATATGGGGCATTCAACGTAAACGACAAACAAAAAATTTTTTGTCTCCAAATTTCATCAGAAAACAATTTTGGAATTTTCTTAGATTTTTAACCATCCCCCTTGCTATCCGTGACGGTTACAAATTTGAATTTTTTCCTTGGACATCAAGTGTCTTCTTTTTGTAGTCAATTTAAGACGTATATAAAGTTTTTAAAAAAATATCAGTTCGTTATTATTTTTCCTGTAAATTACTGTAAAAATATTTTGAAAAATTTCGACGGGTTTTTCTCCCTTATTTTGAGATTTTAATAGTTTAAAATCAATTTTTTCGAAATGTATGACACATTTTTTTTAATTTAGGTTAAAATATGCACTTTCAAATAATTCTTGTCGCTTGATGGAAGTAGAATCGATATAAACACTAGAAGACGCTGAAGGTAAAAAAAAACAGTTTTTACGTAGTTCTAAAACTTTATGATTTTTCTCGGAAATGGGACCATGTATGAAAATTTTCATCACAACAATTTTGACTTAGAATTTTACGTAGGCTAGGAATAATCTTTTCGATTTGTAAATCTCGTAAATTTTTAAAATATTTGCCGCCATTTTGAATTTTAATAATTTGACACTGGATTTGGATTCAGTGACTGATTATTTTATAATATGTACATTCTTTGAACTTTAACTTCAGTTTTACACAAGATATAACGTGAAAATCGGTTTTGAAGGTGGTTTTTAACCTTCATCGTCCTCTAGCGCTCACAACGATACTATTTTCATCACGCGACAAGAATTATATCAATGTGTATATTTTACACTAAATTTAAAAAAAAAAAACGTGTATTTAAAAAAAAATTTCAAACTTAAAACCCCGAAATAAGGGATAAAACTACCCTCAAATTTTTTTTTAAATATTATTGTATTCTGCGGGAAAAATGCTAACGAACTGATATTAAAATTTTTGTTTTTTGTTTTGGAGTGCGGTAAAATCACTATAGTAACAAATTGGTTTTTGTATATAGTTGCAGGGGTCCTTTTTGATTTTATATTAAAAACTTTTTTTCAAAATTTAAAACATATATATTTTTATTTTTTATTAAATATATATTTTAATCTAACTTCTAAAAAACAATTTTATTATTATCTCTTACACGTGTTTCAATCTTTCGATCATCGTCAGAGAGAAAATATTTACAACACGTGTAAGAGATAATAATAAAATTAAAATTGCTTTTTAGAAGTTAGATTAAAATATATATTTAAAAAAAATAAGAATATATTTGTTTTAAATTTTGAAAAATAGTTTTTTTTAATGTAAAATCAAAAAGGACCCCTGCAACTATATACAAAAACCAATTTGGAACTGATATTATTTTAAAAAAATTGTATTCGCATTACCTTGGCTCCAAAATGAAGACGTTTGCCGTCCAAGAAAAAATTTCAAATTTGTGACCGTTACGGATAGCAAGGGGGTTGGCCCAGTAATCTAAAAAAAATCCAAAATTGTTTTCTGATGAGGGACTATCAATCCCCAAAATGTAGAGACAAAACATTTTTTGTTTGTTCCCGTTTACGTGGAATGCCCCATATATACACACACACACATAAAAAATATATCAAATTATATTTTAAAACAGTTTTTAAAGAAATGTCAAAGAAAATAGTTGAATTTTCAAACGCTGCTTACTCGAAACCGCATTCGAGTGGGTCGACACGTTACTGCATAACTGCATTCAGTTATCTGTTAACCAACAAAATGTTTTTGAATATTTCACTTGAAACTTGAAACAATACAAACATTTTATGTTTTTTTCTTCAAATTCCCTTGTCAACCCCAAAAAACATCGATTTTGGTTCTTGCTATTAGAACGCTGTCTTAACAACAATAATAGTCCGAAAAGTTCAACGTACTGCTTTTTCATAACTGCCAAAAACAGATTAAAATCAACAAATTATTGGAAAAGATAAGCTTTTTTAATCTTTTGTTTGCCTTATTCTGTTGTCAAAACAAAACATAATAGCTGCAATTAATTAAAAAACAACCTCAGTGTGTGAATATTTAAAAATATAATTTATAAAATTTAATTACAATATCTTAGAGCAAGCATACATTCGAATAAATTTTTTTCTTATTTTCCTATGAACCTATACAAAATATTTAAACCGAAAGGTTAACAAATAAAACTTTTACTTTAATAAAAAAAAAATTTTTTTATTTTTAAAATGTATTATTATTAATTACTATCGAGTATCGGAGATTATCTATTAACTTATAATAACCTTCTGGGGTGTAATTAAAAGCAACATGCAACAGTAAACTTTGAAAACTCTTTAAAATAGGTATACTAGTATATTGTTGGCTTATATATTAATTTTATTATCAATATATTGGGAATAGAGCCTATTAAAAACAAATTAATTATTTTAAATTAAAATGTATATTTTACGTTTCGGCAAACATCCTTTGCCATTTTCAAAAACAATAAAAAAAAATTTTTTATAAACAAACAACATTCGTTGAAGAAAAAATTATATATAAGCCGATATTTTTTAACGTAAAATATACATTTTAATTTAAAATAATTAATTTGTTTTTAATAGGCTCTATTCCCAATATATTTATAATAAAATTAAAATAGGTATGAAGAAAAATAAACACTTCTCTTTTTACCGATTAGAGTGAATCGAGAACATTTTTAAATTCACGAAGTTGTTAGCCGTATAAATAGTTACCGTAGATTTCATAAATTGTAATCTTGGAATGGTTAGGTTAAATTACGTTGCAGTGGCTGGCAAAATCAAAATACGTAAAGTGTACCACATAAAAGATGATATATCTTAGAGCAGAACCACGTTCGTTATGTTTTCTGCGCATGTTTCTTGGTAGGGAACATCATATTCCCTCACATTCTAGAGATCAATTCGTTTCTTGTAATAATTTAAGTTTCGTTACCATCCGGCTAATAATTGATATAGAATATAAAGTAATATAACCAAGTCGACAGCTCTACCGGATATATCTAAAATTTCCAAATCAAATCAATACTCATATTTTAAAAGTTTTGTAACATACATTATACCTCATTTCCAAAACGGGTTTTCAACATTTGCCATGCCAGCTTGATAAACAGGCATCGTTTGTTTATGGTTTTCATTCCAAGTTACTGAAGTTGATTCAAAATTTTCTGACTAAGCACAACATTTTAGTTTCAATAGAGTTTTTTAGTTTAGTTTAAATTAAGTCAAGTGTACTCAAGGTGTACTCCAAGGTCAAAAGCGCGTCAAGAAAACTCGGCCTTCTCAATAGACGTATGTTTTACTTCGTATCAATTTTTTTTTTTTTTTTTTTTTTTTAAGGCGTTCATGCTCCAGGTTGCCAGGTTGATCAGCTTTGAATATTCACCACGGTCATTCGCAACAGCGACATAATTACCATGGCAGCCGATTTTTTTAAGGTCGTTTATTACGTCAGTCTCCCATTGTAGTCGTGGTCTACCTCGCGGTCGCCCACTCCTTGGTACATTTTTCTAATCATCATTCCAGACTGTGAATCGGCTCGTAGAACATGCCCAAACCAAGCAATCCTATTAGAACGGATACAACCTATTATATCAGGACCCTCAAGAAGGTCTCTGATCTCAAAGTTATACCGGGTTCTATACTCTCCATCGTCTGTCTTAAGTGGACCAAAAATGTAGCGTAGGATCTTACGCTCAAATACAGATAAATGCGATTCGTCATTTTGTGTAAGGGTCCACGTTTGTGACCCATACATCACAACCGGTCTAATCAATGTCTTGTATAACTTGAGCTTGGTGTTAGTTGATACATACGGTGATCCAAGGAGAGGTTTAATTGAGTAGAAAGTTCGATTACCTGCAGCGATGCGAGCTTTAATATCTGTAAGTATGCTGTTGTTTGAGTCAAGCATTGACCCCAAATATTTAAAAGATTCAACTCCCTCAATTCGTTCATCGCCGCACATCAAATCTTTCTTCTCAGCCTCCCTTGAAACATTCATATGTTTGGTTTTATTGTAGTTAATTTGCAGACCAATTTTTCTAGCACCACTCTCAAGCGACTTGAAAGTCTCACTCATAACAGCTTCACTTCGGCCGAGGATGACAACATCATCAGCGTAAGCAATCATCTGTACTGAGTTTATTGACAAGATATTGTTATTAGTCGGTAGTTTCTTTTGACGGCACACATATTCCAAGGCTAAATTAAAAAGTATAGGAGAGATAGCATCACCTTGTCTTAAACCGGAGTCGACTATAAAAAACCAAAATCATCCTTATCGAGAAAAGTGCATCGGTAGTACCTCGGCCCCGCCGGAAACCACACTGATATTCTCCAAACAGTTGTGTTCAGCAAAAGGATTGATTTTGGATAGCAAAATGTAAGAAAAGATTTTATATGCTGTGCAAAGGAGAGCGATTCCTCTGTAGTTTGCACATTGTAGGCGATTACCTTTTTTATGGATTGGTATCAGCATAGCTGTGTTCCAGTCCTGTGGCATGGTTTCAGTCCTCCAGATCATTTGAACAAGTTCAAACAATCTTAAGGATAGAGTTTCACCACCATGTACAATCATTTCGGATGTTATATCGTCGATACCAGGTGCTTTATTGCGTTTTAATTTAGACAGCGCCGCTTCGAATTCCTCTTTGGTGGGTTTGTCTACATGTACCTTTGACGCACGAATAAGCTTTGCTCGTCACCCGACTTGTTGCTGGTCACTTAAGTTGAGAAGATTCTCAAAATAGGCGGCCCAAGTATCTAAAATATTTTTAAAGTCTACTTGTAGCTCCCCATCTTCGTTTTGAATAGCAGTCGATCTAGTTTGAGGGCCCTTCTTTAAGGTTTTAACCTGTTGAAAGAAGTTACGCGATTGATGTTCCTTATTGAAGCTTTCAATCTCCTCACACTGTCTCTTCCACCATTTTCTTTTCGTTCGTCTACATAGCTTTGTAACGGCTTGTCTTGCCAGTTTATAGTTCTCTTTCGTGGACCTGGTGTTGCGTCCTTGCAGACACTTCAGATAGCAATCTCTTTTGTATTGAATAGCATCAAGGCATGCTTGATCCGTCCATGGCTTCTGGGAGCGGTTCTCTGGTCGTCCAAGTATTCCCTCAGCAGCGCTTAAGACAGCATCTTTGAGCAAATACCATGACTTATCGACGTCTTCATTAATGGTTTCTGATTTCTCCAATGTTTCGGCAATATGGATTTGATATCTCTCTTCTGTTTCAGCATTCTTTAATGATGAGATGTTAAAACGTTTCCGTTGATTGAATTTTGGAATGCCTGGATTTGGGAAGTAGAACCTTATCGTTGCACATACAAGGAAGTGGTCACTTCCAATGTATGCACCTCTAAAGGATCGCACATCCAGAACGCTCGAAAAGAAACGTGTTGTTACTAGAACGTGATCAATTTGATTTCGAGTATTTCCATTTGGTGAGACCCAAGTTTGCTTATGAATCGATCGATGCGGAAAGAACGTGCTGGCAATTCTCAAATTATTTGATAATGCAAACTCAGTCATTCTCTCACCATTATCATTCGAATTCAAATGCAGGCTGTTGGGACCCACCACATTTCCATAAGAGAGATCGCTTCCAACCTGTCCATTAAAGTCAACAAGAACCATAATGAAGTCGCGTGTTGGTGTTTGTTTCATAACCTCTTCCAGTGCTATGTAGAAATTATCCTTCTCGTCGACGGTCTTAGCTTCAGTTGGTGCATGCACGGCAATAAGAGAAATATTGTTATATGTACCGCGTACACGTAGGTAGCAGATCCTCGCACTGACCGGGATGAATTTCGTCACGGCTTCTCGTATGCGTGCACCAACAAGAAAGCCAGTTCCAAATTCTCTTCGAGAAGGATGACCACTACAGTATAGAGAGTGACTATCCAAATCTTGTTTTCCGATTATCGGCTGTCTAATTTCTTGTAGAGCAATAATATCCATCCTATACCTCTCAGCCTCTGTTTCTAGACTTGTAAGAGCATCAGGAGCGCTCAGGCTGCGCACGTTCCACGTTCCGATTCGGTAGTCTGGTCCTTTTTTACGTCCAGGTAAAATTCTGTTGTTGTTTCCGGGTCTGTTTTTCTCTTTCTGATAACCAAATTTAACATATTAGTTTTTTTTCCGGAGTTAGGGTGTTAACCTTAGGCCCAACCCAAATTGTCGTGAATGGGTCCGTTCTGCATATTAAGGTCACCAGAAACAACCTTTTTTACACGTTTATACAGCGAGCCGCTTGATTCAAGACAGACGCCCACTTCAAGCCGCTCCTGACATGGAGAACAGACGCTTGAGTCGCATTGGTTGTAGAGCGCCGATTCGCCGTGATGTAGCGTCATTGACTAAGCAGTTTCTACTCTGCTTGTCTCCAATACACCAACTTAATTCTGTCAGCATTACCCAGGCAGCACGGCGTGGACGTCGAATTTCGGATTTCGCTACTCCGTATCAATTACTCCACATTTATAAGTCCTATATTCGTCCTTGTATGGAGTATTGTTGTCAAATTTGAGGCGCTGCATCTTTTTTCATCCTGGCTATTTTGTGCTCTGTTCAAAAGCGTGCTATACGAATTGTTGGTAATCGAAATTTAACATCAAATCTTAATTCCCCGCAACATCGTCGCACTGTTGCAGATCTTGTTGTTTTTTTTAAATATCGTCACCAGCATTGCTCGGCCTCACGTATTCTGTCATAGTGACAAAATGCAAAAAGACTTCTTTGTCCGTACATCGAACTAATGGAATGCTTTTTCCGAATCAATAGTCTCAGGTACCTTCAATCTACGATTTTAAGATTTAAAAAAAGCGTTCCACCAACACCTCAGAACGAGTTTTGTTGTGGAACCTAGGTCTTAAAAGGTAATTATGTCTTGTTGTGTAACGTATTGTAATTCCTATTACACAACACTTTTTATTTAAAAAAAAAAGGACCAGTTTGTCTTTTATACTTAATAAAACAATCAAATGGAAAGTGTAAGCAAATCAAATCTGGAACTGTTTAAAGTCTCTAGAAGTTTATGAAGGGGTTAGCTCATTTTTAGAAATAAAAAAAAAATCTTCAATAACATGCCAACAGTTAACTGATATAAGTCCATCATGAAAATGAATAAAAGGGACCAGGAAAGATATCAGATCAGTGGCTGGTGTATGTGCTTTAACCATGTCTTGCAATCTTCGCCAGCTTCGATCCACATTAACACGGCGTCCTAACTGCGCATAATACAATTCACGCTCATTACAATATCTAAAATCAAATCATTAGTCTGATCAAAATTGACCGTGAGAAAAATTGATCTAAGTCACATTGGACTTATCAAATGCATTCGACAATAAGAAAAAACGAAGCCAAACGAAATTTTTGAAGTAAAACTTCTTTAGGCGCGTTATAAGAATTTTGCAACGGAAGTACAAAAAACGAATATAATATTCGGCAAATATACGATACAATCCGTTTATGACACACATATTTTAAATATTCACTGGTTTTTGGTGCATTATAGAAATAGTTCATATTTTTCGATTCTTAAAAATTTAACAGGAATTCAATTAAAAAAACATAATTTTGATTTAAATTTAATGATTTTCAATCCGAATTTTTGGAGTATTTTCATTTAATTTAATATCAGTTTTCAAAATATTATATGTCTGCTCTATTTTTGTTTACAATGGATGCTTAGACTCGTAAATTAATAAAAATTGCAGCATATTAGGCTTTTTTAAAGGCAGAGAAATAAGCTGTCGCAAATCTTGGTAAATAAAATATAAGATGACAAAAAGCACCGTTTTAAAATTTGAGCAAAATCGAATAACTGGTTCAGGAATGGAAGCATGTTTGGTTGATCTTTTTGGTTTGTATGGTCAAGTCATTCATTTGTTCATTTGTTATTATATTTTTTACTCACTTATACTAAACGTTATAAATGTTATGAGTTCTACTACGTACGTACGTACTAAATGTTATATGAATTGGATGTGTAGATTTTAGATGGTGGTCATTGTGGTCATGGTGGCCATGGTGGTCATGGTGGTCGTGGTAGTCATGGTTGTAATAGTGGTCATGGTGTTCATAGTGGTTATGGTGATCACGGTGGTCATGGTGGTCACGGTGGTCATAGTGGTCATGGTGTTCATTGTGGTCATGGTGGTCATGGTAGTCATGCTGGTCATGGTGATCATAGTGGTCACGGTGGTCATACTGGTCATGGTGGTTATGGTGGTCACGGTGGTTATGGTGTTCACGGTGGTTATGATGGTCATGTTGGTCATGGCGGTCATGGTGGTCATGGTGGTCACGGTGGTCATGGTGGTCATGGTGGTCATGGTGGTCATAGTGGGTATGGTGGTCATGGTGATAATGGTGGTCATGGTGTTCACGGTGGTCATGGCGGTCATGGTGGTCATGGTGGTCATAGTGGTCATGGTGGTTATGGTGGTCATGGGGGTCATGGTGGTCATGGTGGTCATGGTAGTCATAGTGGTCATGATGGCCATGGTGTTCACGGTGGTCATGATGGTAATGGTGTTCACGGTGGTCATGATGGTCATGTTGGTCATAGTGGTCATGGTGTTCATTGTGGTCATGGTGGTCATGGTAGTCATGCTGGTCATGGTGATCATAGTGGTCATGGTGGTCATAGTGGTCATGGTGGTTATGGTGGTCACGGTGATTATGGTGTTCACGGTGGTCATGATGGTCATGTTGGTCATGGCGGTCATGGTGGTCATGGTGGTGATGGTGGTCATGGTGGGTATGGTGATAATGGTGGTCATGGTGTTCACGGTGGTCATGGCGGTCATGGTGGTCATGGTGGTCATAGTGGTCATGGTGGTTATGGTGGTCATGGGGTTCATGGTGGTCATGGTGGTCATGGTAGTCATAGTGGTCATGGTGGCCATGGTGTTCACGGTGGTCATGATGGTAATGGTGTTCACGGTGGTCATGATGGTCATGTTGGTCATGGTGGTCATGTTGATCAAAGTGGTCATGGTAGTCATGGTGGTAATGGTGGTCACGGTGGTCATGGTGGTCACGGTGGTCATGGTGGTCATGGTGTTTAGAGTTTGCACCCCGGGCTTTCCCGGGCGGGAAAAAATATTTGTGTTGATTAAATTTGTATTTTTAAATAGAAAAATGAGTGCGTGTAATATTTGCACGCGGTTAAAATAAATTTCTTTGGCTACTGTGGCAGGTATTAATAAAAAGATGAAATATAAAATAAATATGTCATATTGCAATTTAGAGTTGCATTTCTTGATAATATAATTTACTGTGTAATAAAAAGCAATATTTACATAATGTATTACAAAGTCAATTCAATTATTAGCATAATTGAAATATGAAATTAGAGGTTTATGACAAATTTGCTAGATTTATTGAAAAATGCATCAATTGTTGTACCAATTGTCAAATTAAGTGAACATGTATTCATCGTGAAATTTAATTTGTAAAACGTTGTAAGACTTTGTAAAACATGTAAATATGGCTTTTTATTACACATTGTTGTAATTTATATTATCAAGAATATTAGAAAGAAACTCTAAATTTCAATATGACATATCTATTTTATTTTATATTTAATATTTTTAGTAATACCTGCTGCAGTGGCCAAAGAAGTTTTACTTCAACAGCGTGTAAAGATTACGCACTTTATTTTTATTTCGATTAGGTTTTTTTATTTTATTGTTTTAACCTACACCTCATTTACCTACATATAAACAAACAAAAAGGCCTTGAAAGGTCGTATGTCTGGGTGGGGAGTGAATGCAAAAATCTGAAATAGAAATAATAATTACTGCAACAAACTTTTTTTCATCATTTTTTTATTTTTAAAATAAATTGTTGTGTAATATTTATTTTTTTAACTTAAAATTATGTTTACAATTTTTTTCGAGTTTTTACAAACTTTTTTTTCTGTTTTTTATTTTTTTTATAAATTTTATTTATAATTTTTAACTTATAATTATGTATTTTGTTTTATTTTTATTTCTTAAATTATTTTTGCAAAAAACAATTCTATTCTTTTCTTTTAAGAAAAATTTTTTAATTTTTATTTCAGAAATTTTTAGAGGGTTTTAATTTAAACAAATTTAATTGAAACAGCTTTTTCACTCTATCTGAATTTAAATTAATCGTGTTCAGGTACCAAAAACTCGTTTAAAAAACATCTGTAGGAGAAACTTCCATTTTCGTCAAAATAATATAAAATACTACAAAGTTTGATTAAAACTGCTTGGTATTTATACAAAATTCTGTAAAAATTCAACAAAAGAAACTTAAAACAAACAATTTATGTTATATTTATTTAACAACGATTTATATCAACGAATTGTTGAAAATCACCAGCAACCCAATAAATAGTTTTGCAGATGATAGTACTCTGCACAAGTCGTTCGAGCCCCTTCCTTCAAAAGGTAAAATGCACGAACGAATTAATCCTGCCCGGAGAGACGCTGCCATAAACGTGAACAAAGACCTGAATAAAGTCGCCGACTGGGGTGACCAAAACCTTGTCAATTTCAACTCCACCAAAACACAGCTGTTGATTGTTTCCAGATTAAAGACCGAGTTCCCCAAAGATATTTTATTTAGTATGTGTGATGAACCAATAGGTGAATGTAAAAACATTCGTTTATTGGGTGTCACAGTTTCAAATGACCTACTCTGGAACGATCATGTAATGGCGATGGCAAAAAGCGCGTCTAAAAAACTCGGCCTCCTAAATAGATGCAAAAAATTTTTCACTCCATACCAATTGCTCCATGTTTATAAGTCCTATATTCGTCCCTGTATGGAGTACTGCTGTCAAGTTTGGGGTGCTGCCTCTGTTTCCATCTTGGCCCTCTTGGACTCTGTTCAAAAGCGAGCTATACGAATTGTAGGTGATCGAACTTTGACATCAAAACTTGATTCCCTACAACATCGTCGCACTGTTGCTGACCTCGTTGTTTTTTACAAATATCGTCATCAGCAGTGCTCAGATGAAATCAGCGGCATCATGCCTCAAACTTATTCTTACCCCCGTTCCACTCGGCAATCAGCTGCCGCAACCAGTGAAACAGTAAAGATCCCGCGCTGTCATACTGGCAGATCGCAGAGAGACTTCTTTGTCCGAACTGCGTACAAATGGAATAGTTTGCCGGAACACTTAGTCTCAGGTGGCTTCAACCCACAGATGTTTAAAAAAAGCGTTAATCTACACCTCAGAACGCCAGTTGTAGTGGGACCCAGGTCTAGACCTAGGTCTTAAAAGTTATTTATGTGTTGTTGTGACACATATTCTAAACCCTATTACACAACACATTTTATTAAAAAAAAAAAAAAAAAAACAAACAAACAAAACAATTAAATTTATTTTTCGACTCGCTTCACAGCTGGCGGTTTTCACTCAACCATGAACAAGTTTATTGTTATTTTGTTTTCAGTTTTCACTCATCCATGATTGAAATTAAATTCATTTTCACCCTTCTTGTTCGGGTGTGTGACTTTTCTTTGGTGGGAATTTATTATGTTTGTAGCTGGAAACTTTTGTACAAAATCGTATCAAAATTTTGCATAAAAACCTGTGTTTGATCGTTTTTCTGTTATTGTTTTTTTACGATTCAACTAAAAAAACATGTCCAAAAAACTCTTTTTGAAAAGATTTGTGACTTCAGGAATAATAACAATAAACTTTTTTCATCTTTTTTTTTGTAAACAAAAGGCCTTGAAAGCAGTGGCGTCATTTCACCAAAATCTTGGGTGGGGGGGGGGGGGGGGCGAGAATTTAAATGACATAAAAAGATTTTTTTCGTAAAACATAACATGTACATTTTTATACACACATATATTTAAAAGCATTTAAATGCATGGTCTTAGAAATGAAACTAAAATGCTTTTGAGTTACCTTGGTTACTATGCTAGATCTTTAACTTCTATTGTTGTTTCATCGAAGCGAATGCCGCAAAGTTCTGCAAAATCCCTTCATTTGTTAAAAATAATTTAAAATTTAGTATCATCTCTGCATTGTTTAAGCATCAAGAAAGTAGTTTGGCATTACCGCCAGCCAGCGAGTTTCACTGTATCCAATAAGTTGGTTATGTTCGACATTATTTTTGCCGCAGAACTCCTTCAACGTCTCCAGTAAAGACAGTAAAATATCCAAATTTTTTTAACCCTGCCATTTAAATCAGCAGCACTTCTTATTGCATTATTTAGAAAATGGGCTGCGAATCCAATACTCAATACATTCTGGTTCAAATTCGAGCTTAGCTTGCTTTTAAATTTTCACTTCTTGACGTGACACCACTAAAATTGGTATTCGAGTTATCAGTGCAAATTGCAACTAACTTTTTGTCAATGTTAAATAACAACAAGAAAACAAAATAACAACAAAACTTGTTCAAGCTACTGGAGCTGACGGCTTATAGCAACGCTTTTTTATGTTTATCTGTATCTATATGTCTTTTAATTCATAATGTCCACTGTTAGTTTGCAAATTCACTCCGACTGGTAATACAATAAACCTTTGCGTCGTTATATTTTGATTTTTTTATAAAAGGATAGTCCAATTCAATATCGTATGAGAATTTACGTATACGTTTTCTATCCATCTTGATTTACAGGAGAACTTTTTAAATATAATTTTAAAAATTAGCAAAAATTTACCTTTTATAGTAGCTTAAAACTTTTGTTACACAAGTAAAGACTGCAAAACAATTGAAACAATTTATTTTAATTTTACTAAATAATTAATATCTTTTCTGTATTCTGTAAGTATAAGAGGTATACAGTATACTTCTCGTTCTATCTTTTGCAAATATATACCATTTATCAAGTTTTTATGCTCTCTACTTTGTTTGTTATTTATTGAGAAAAAAAAATTATAAATTAGAAAATAATAATTTTACTTTTGAGCTACCTAGTTAAAGTGTGTTTTAAACAGAGTTTGAAACGCTACTTATATCACTCTTTTACTTTGTTCTTTCAGAGCCCGTAGCTTAAAAAAAATATAACACTCCCACATACAGGAGTGAAAATAATAAAATTTCATTCTTGCTACTAAATTGAAATAAATATTTTCTTTCAAATACTCAAAACTTTTATTTTTGCTTCAAATTTCATGCTTTCCAACGTAAAATGCTTTGAATGGTTCGTTCAATTATTCATGTATTGTTAGAAAAATGAATATAAAGGATGACGTAGAGTGACTATTCATAAATCGAATAAAAGAACAGGAAAATGTAATCTGCTCCAAAGGATTAGAGTCATTTTTTTTACATTTTAATTTTTGAATATTATTTCAAAGGATTAAAATGAGTGCTCGAATAAAGTAAAACTCTGGTTTGAAAATTTAAATGTTTATGAATTTATACGGAAAACTGCGACTTTTTAAGTAAAATATTTTGTATTTTATTTTTCATAATATACTTTCGATCTCTCGTATATACACCGGGGAGAAGTTTCTATAAACAAAGAAACCTTTTCGTTGAGATAGATCTGTTAGACATCAAAAGATATTCGTAAAACAAAATGTAAATTATTGAAGTAAAAAAAAACTGAGTTTAGTATTTCTAAGAAAATTATAGTTAAAACACTATTTAGTAAAAAAAATATTGCACTAGTTTGTTCTCTCAATATAGATAAATCAACATATACATAACATTATACAAATTGCAAGAAAAAACAGTGAAATCATTGCTTTGACTAAGATATTGCGCAAACTGTACGTAGGTAGATATAAGGCTTATTTGATTATTTCGATAATGCGGGCAAATGTGGTGGAAATATTTGTTTCGTGGGACGATTCGTGGGACAAATTTCTCCGTGGGACAACGCAATCAAATGTGGGACATTTCCACGCAGCGTGGGACGTCTGGTCAGTTTACTACCCATAAACTTGCGTAAATTTTTCATTTGATTCAAAATTGTACAATTATTGCGTGCTTCTTTTAAATCTATAAGAAAAACCTACCACAAAAAAATAATAGTTTCTCCCTCCCTGTGACTGTATAAAAAAATGAACAAAAATTGACGTTTAGGATACGTTTTGGATTTTATTATAACAACCAAACATATAATTTTTGCTATTTTATGCTATGAATTAAAAATTATAGTCCATATAGCGAAAAGAATTTGTCAGCAAGTTTTCATAACATACTTAGAAAATATTTGCATAACTTAAATATTTGTTCGTGTCCTTAGAAAATATTGCTTGTCCATTATAAAACATTCACTATTATAAAATCACTGGAAATAACACAAAAAATTTAAATTACTCTCGTAATTATTTTCATTCATTTTATAAAAATTAGCACAACTATCAAGAAAACCGATATGTTATAGGATTTTACAATTAGAAATGTTTTTAATTTATTGTTTTTAAAAAAGTCTTGTAAAGTTTGTACAATATGATATAGATAAAAAAACAGGGCCAAACAGTCAGGGTTCTCCAAATAAGTGGGATATAATTAGGTTGTGTTCTCCTACATGTACTTACTTTTAAGTTTATATAAATTACCAATGACCAATAACAATTGAAATTTGAATGTTAAATACTGCACTATAAACTCTCGAGGAACCCTATCCTAATGAAATATTTTGTTTCCTCTGGCTTAGACACGAATATCTTATAAACAAAACACTATCGTACGATAGAATTTTGTCAAAATACGCACCCACGGCGTTTTTGGAAGAACGATCGTGTGCTGTTTATAAAACTGATTTCATCAGAAGATTAGATGCAATACGACCGCCTTTCCTATCGGCGGCGCTTTAGTCTATACAATAAACGATAACGGTTTGAATATTGTGGGGAACCGTACTTTAGTCGGGCCAAAATAATATGTAACGTAATAATTATATTATCAGATATATTTCAATTAATAGTATGCGATAAAATTGGTATATTAGCTAAGTAAATCTTCTAAAAATTAGACGAATTTACAAAATAACAGTGCATTGAAATTTTTATAGTGTATAATTTTTATATAGTGTAAACGATTGGATGGTTTTATTGAATCGATGTATTGATAGTATCAGATCCTTGGGGGGGGCCAATGAACCCCCCCAGCCCTACCCAATCGACGCCTCTGCTTGAAAGGTCGTATGTCTGGGTGGGGATGTGAATGCGAAAACCTGAAATAGAAATAATAATAACAACAATAAACTTTTTTTCTTTCATCTTTTTTATTGTTTAAATAAATTGTTGTGTATAATTTATTTTTTAACTTATAATTATGTTTACAATTTTGTTTCGAGTTTTAAAATGAGAAACCTGATCAATTACATTAAAAGAAAAATCGGAAATGGTTTTTTAAATTTTATTTGTTTCTGATAGGTGCTACTTAAATATAAAAGTGAAACATTGATTTTTATTTTAATTTAATAAACTATTAACCATAACTAAATAAGTTTGTGAACCGAATCACAATCAGATTTTTTTTTTAAATAGCAGATATAATTGGTTCTATCTGTTTGATACGTCTATGAAAACGATCTCGATCACGTGCATATTCCTCATAGATGCCACGTCGCGCCTGTCTTGAGGCGTATTGCCACACATACATAATATTATTATTATTCGTATGTTTTTTATTTATTTATAAATTTAGAAGAAGAATACTACAAATCAATGTCTAAGGAATCTATCCAAAGCTTGGCAGCAGCTGATAATGAATGAAGCTCATGTAAATCACCATCAAACCGACACACATACATAACATGAAGGTCTAATTTATTGGCAAAGGTAACTTGTTTCGTTTTTAACATTATAGTATTTTTTCTTTGTAAAAATGCATACAAATGTTCAAACAGTTTCTTACAGCACATCTGAAATGAATATTTTGAAGAATGTACAGGACACATTGACTTAAAATTTTCAATCTTTAATAATGATGGAATGGCAAGATTTTCAATTTTTGAACCTTCAATATACTTTTCTAGGAAACATTTTTTTGATCCCCCTTTACATAAATTTTTTCAGCTTGTTCTAAATAGAATTTTATAATTGCTTTTATATCCGCGTAGTCGACACATCCGCTATTCCAACTAAGTCCATTTATTTTATTGCTGCAATATCGGTTGCTGTATTGTGCTTCTTGACTTAATTCTTCTTGGTGGTAAGGTCTTTTAGGAACTGGAGATCGACTATAAAAACACGTTGGGTCATTGCGAGACTATATAAGAGACTGTCTGTCTAAGAAGAAAAGTTTTCTTTTATATTTGATCTTTGTTTTGTAGACAACTTGATTTATATAGTGAAATAGATACTCTTTGGTGCAACCATGTTTTTTCACCCGTTTACTATGATGGTTGCTGGACCATCCTGTTGTGGAAAAACGACTTTCATTTTTAATTTAATAAAACATTAAAACAAACACATTCTACCTCAAGTTGAGAAGATTATTTGGTGTAACCCCGATAAAGAAGCCGTTCCGAAAAATATCAAAGGACTTGAACATAGTAATACTATCCCAGATTTTAGTGCTAATCAAGATCCAATTTTGATTATAATAGATGATATGATGTTAAATTCTCACGACAAGATTGTATGCGAATTATTTACTAGAGGTTCACACCACCGGAATTTATCTGTAATATTTGTAACTCAAAATGTTTTTCACCAAGGAAAATTTTCAAGAGATATTTCGTTAAATTGTAAATATTTGGTGCTTTTCAAAAACCCTAGAGATAAATCGCAAATACTTCCTTTAGCTCGACAAATATACCCAAAACAGGTCAAAGAATTTGAGAAAGTATATAATGAAGTAACCACCCTTCCATTTGGTTACATTTTAATAGACCTCACTCAAAATATTAATGATATATTTAGATTGAGAAGTGACATATTTGGAAAAAAATTTTGTTTTTGTACAAAAGAGCAATTGGAACAATTTGGTGAGGAATATGAAAACGATTACAAACCAACCGACATATATTGCACCTGTTAAAAAATTCTAAGAGAAAATTTCAAAAGTTATAATAAAACAATGTGAGCCGAATGTAATTAAAACGATCTGTGAAATTGCGTTAAATATTTTAAAAGGTAACTGTCATTTGAATAAAAGAGCAACCATAGTATATTGGGGTTATAATTGGTCATTTTATTAAATGAATAATACAACATTTAACAAAATGATAATATTAAAACCTGAAATATATGAAAAACTAAAGCAAAATTCAGACGTTGAACTCAACGAGTTGGATAAAAATATGAAAAAAATTTTATTAAATAAAAATTTGTCCGATATTCAGAAGTGGTATTTGTATCATCAAAACCTATTTAAAATTAAAAACAAAAAAAGAGTGTTATCTAAAATTGAAGAGAAAAAAAATTGAAATCATGGAACCAAAAAGTACCCAAACACGTTTCCGTACAAAACCCATATTTAGAGCGACAGACACTCAAACAGATGTAGTTGGTAAAAGAAATTTTGAAATGCAATTTGGAAGAAGAAATATATGAGAATGAAGATGATGAAGTATTTGATAAACGTGTCTAGGAAAATATTTTTAAAGAAACAACACAGTCTGACAATGTAATTGATGAAGAAGTTCAAGACAAAATTTTCGTAAAAGCACTATCTGCCACATCAGCTGGTGAGCGTTTAAGAAAACGAAAATTAACTCCAAATCCAAACTATCAAACATTTGAAACTGAGTCTGGAGACGTTATAACGGTTCCTCTTAACAGTCCACCAGAAAAGAAAGAAAAGCATATAAATAGCGAGAAATTTACAACACCTACAAAACGAATTTTACGATCAGCTAAAGCGGGTGACAGTCAAACAAAAATTAATTTTCCAAAACGTAAGAAAACGTTTGCAGGCCCATGGGAGACGTACACCTACAAGATGAATTTTATATTACTTTACTCAGTGATAACTCAATGAATTACTATCCAGATAATACTACAAATAATTTGCATAAACCAATCAGCGGAGTAAACTGGAAAGTTGGTCTATCTGAGATTTTCGTTAACGATTTTCAACCAAATAAATACGGAAAAAACTGGCACATTGGTACAAAAGTTTTTATAGGAGGCAATTCAAAACACTTGGCTGGAATTGGGACGACGTACATTCCACATAACGTGGAAGAATATTTGTGTGATTGGAAATCTTTTTTGTTACCAACCCTTATTCAAAATATTCACCCATTTGATGGCCACTCAAGAAAAGAGGTTGAGCGTGAACTAATTTGGGGAATATATGATTTTTTATCTTTGGATTCCAATTACGTGGCTACACCTGCATCAAAATCATTAGAAAATCTACCTGAAGCAAAAAATCTACCTGAAGCAAATGAATTTATTAAAATATGTATTAAACAACCACCACTTGAGCTAAAATTAAAGGCAGATCAAAGCTACTCACTCGAAGAGTTACTGAAATCATGTTTTGATCAAATAATTGTGAAAATAAAAGATTTTAAAAAGCAGAAGTCAAGACTCTTAGATTTATTTAAAACATTTCTGCAATATTTACCTATGACACCCGTCGGTCGCTACAACAACAACATGACACCCGTAATTAAACCAGAAATGCTTTTTGTCTATACCGATATTATTGAACCAAATATGGTGGGGGATAGCACTGTGAGATGTTTAAGAACGATAAACACAAAAAATGCATTTGAAGGAATGGAAAAAGAAATTATAAATATACAATATTTTGCTGTTAAGAAAAATTTTTTTTGATAATATTTCTATTCTAATCTGTGATAAATATAGTAGCAAAATTAATTTTGCAACTAGTAGCATTTCCACAAAAATGGTATTACATTTTAAAAAAGTATATAAATAAAAGGGGATTCAATTGAACAATTTAGTGTTTTACGAAAAGCATTATGGAAGGAGAATATTACAGATACTATTTGAGTCAAACAGGGAAAGGCATTCAAGATATTGGTCCGTTGGTACATTCGACTGTACCATATCAGAGAGGACGTGACCTAGGTAGTTTTTTTGGAGGGCTTTTCAAGTATTTGAAACCAATATTTTCTTCGGGAGCTGATTTACTAAAAAAGCAGGTTGTAAACTCTGGTATAAGTGCTTTATCAGATATTGTATCTGGTGCAAATATTAAGGAAGTTCTGCAAGATCGCGGTAAAGAGATTATCAAGGGTGTAAAACGCGGTGCTGTTCAAAAACTCAGTGAAATGTATGGGTCAGGAAAAAGGAAAAGAAAAGTTATAAATAAGCCGTCGATCAAAAATTTAAATTATTTTACTTCGAAACGACGTAAAGTTGGTAGGCGCAAGAAAGAAAAAGATATTTTTGATTAATCATGGTGGAATGTATGAAATCTGAATTGGATATATTTAAAGCACAACCTATTCAATCAAGTATTCTACGTTCCGAAGAGGTTTCTTACAACCCTATAGCCTCATTAGATAAACCATCGGTAGTAGAATTTGTTTCGTTAGGTCATGGAGATACATATAGGCACTTATCTTCTACATATTTAAGATTGAAAATACGGATTTTGAAAAAAGATGGAGGGTTATGGAATAATGATAAAGGGGCAGACGGAAAAGAAATATCACAGCCAAGTGTAGTAAACAATCTTTTACATTCTCTAATAAAACAATGTAATATTCAATAAAACGGGAAAAATATATCACCTTCAGACGGAAATTATCACTACAGAGCGTATATTGAATCGCTATTAAATTATGGTAATGATGCTGCTACCACACATTTAGAGTGCTCAGGGTGGGCATTAGATAAAGTGAACGTAGAAAAATCTAATAATACAGGAGCGAAAGACCGTCAAAAATTGTATCATAATAGCAATGTTGTTGAGCTAATGGGCAAACTACATGTAGATATGTTTAATCAGCCTACCCTACTTATAAACAACGTAGATGTTCGAATTGTACTAACACTAGAAAAACCAGAATTCTGTTTTTTTTTTCTGACGATACCGATGAATCTCAATTGAAAATTTTAGAAGCAACATTGTTTATGAGTGTTCTACTAGCACATAACTCTGTTTTGGAAAAAAAGCATGCTATGCTATATATAGTTATAAACGTGTGGAGGTAAAAACCTATACTCTTCCTATGAACAGTTCATCTATATCGCTCGACAACGTTTTTATTGGTCAATTGCCAACTACAATCATTTTTTGTATGACCAAAAAAAAAATATTGGTTATCCAGGAAAAAGATCAAAAAACCCGTACAATTTTAAACATTTTGATATTTCTCAATTTTCATTGAATGTGAACGGGGCGCAGATACCTAATACAGCAATTGAAACTAGTTTCTCTGATGAATATAATTGTTATACCAGAGCCTACAACACACTTTTTCAAGGAACAGGGATATTCCATAATGATAAAGGTCACCAGAAACTAAAACAATGTTTAGCAATGGCTTCTTTTTACTTGCTTTTGATTTAACTCCCGATGCATCAGGGAATGAAATGTGTCAAGCTCTACTTAATCAGGGAACTGTTAGAATTGAAGCAAAGTTTGTAATGAAGCGCTTTCTCATTGGCGAACCAATGAGAATGACATAGCAGGAAGCGTACCTAGCGAGATTGATTTTCTTGCCCCAAGCTAGCTGCAGCCCATGGGAACGATAAAGAAACCCTGCTACTTCAGCACAAATACAGAAACGTACGCTATTAACGAAACTTTGCAGAAATGGAACGAAATACAAGTGGAAAAAGGGAGACTCTGGCGACCCCTGTTGCGAAAGACCCACGATCAACACGCCCAACCCCTACAATCACTCTCAGACGCCCACACACTCACACTTCACGCATACTAGCATTCGCCCACACATTCTCACTTCACACATACCAACAGTCACCCGGACATCCAATCACTGACACGCCCTCTTCACACCCATTCACACCCCTACGTTGATCAAAAAAAAATTTAAACAAAATAAGGGTACTCACCCCATGAATAAATCCTGTCCTCCTATTCCGATTCCATCAGCCCTCCATCCGTACGTTATTCAGGGTTGAAATATCTCGAAAATTATATCAAAAATGTTGAACAACGTCGTATGCAAAACGTGATATAAAATGTTAACTAATTTGGTAGTCACAATCGTTGAACAAATTTGTAATCCAGATCGTTGAGTAAATTGGTCATCAAAATCGTTGAATAAATTTGGTAACAAGGAACGGTGAATAAGTTTGCAAACAAAATCGTTGAATAAACTGGTTATCAAAAAGTTGAACAAGTTTGCAAACAAAATCGTTGAATAAAGTAGTTATCCAAAATTATTAAATAAATTTGGTATCAAAATTGTTGAGTAAATGTGTTAGCAAAAACGTTGAATATATTTGCAATCAAAATCGCTGAATAAAGTAGTTAACAAAATTGTTGAATAAATTTGATATCACAATTGTTGAATAAACGTGTTAGCAAAAACGTTGAATATATTTGCAATCAAAATCGCTGAATAAAGTAGTTATCAAAACTGTTGAATAAATTTGATATCACAATTGTTGAATAAACGTGTTAGCAAAAACGTTGAATATATTTGCAATCAAAATCGTTGAATAAATAATCGTTGGTTAATTTGGTTGAATAAAACGGTAATTAGAATCGTTAAATGATAATATTGTTGAATCAAAATGATAAGCAGAAACGTTGTATCTGGTTGCGAACATAAGCGCCGAATCTACGTATAATCCCAGGTAAGTATGGTAACAATTATAGCAATTACAGCCGAATACGTTGACATGTAGTGGTGGCAGGATGCGTTGCAATCAAAAAAAAGAATGTAATAAATTATACCAATACTAGTCCAATCACTGGCTGAAATCGAACGGTAATAATTCGTATCACTGATTGTGGAGCAATACGTTGTAAGGTAAGTGGTGCCGTATGCGATGAAATCCAAAAAAGGTAATAAATGGTACCAATACCAGTTAAATTATTCGTAGAAGCAGAACTGTAACAATTTTGCATCAATGATGGTGAAGCGATACGGTAAAAGGCAGTTGTTGACGTATGCGTTGAAATCCAATAAGGGTAATAAATTGTACCAATACCAGTTAAATTAGTCGTAGATGGAGAACTGTAATAACTTTGTATCAATGCTGGTGGAGCAATACGGTAAAAGGTAATTGTTGACGTATGCGTTGAAATCCAAAAAATGGTAATAAATTGTAGCAATACCAGTTAAATTATTCGTAGATGTAGAACTGTAATAATTTTGTATCAATGGTGGTAAAGCAATACGGTAAAAGGTAATTGTTGACGTATGCGTTGAAATCCAGAAGATGTAATAAATTGTACCACTACTAGTTAAATGATTTGTTGGACAAAATTGAAAATATGTAAAATATGCGGCCGTAATAGCAAAAATTATGTATAACCGTTGCGCTATTAAGTTCCGTAATTTATCAAATTAATACTTGGATTCCTTATCCTTCAATCCTATCCTTCCCGCAAATTTCACACCGAATGTTGAGCCCGGCAACATTGGAAGGTAATATAAACAAGCACCAAAATTGTCTCACTCCACACAAACACCATCAACCAACATTAATTTTTTTGGTGTATAATAATGAAATTGTTTTATTCAAATTGCATAGTAACAATGAATTTAATTAGAAATATATATAAACAGTACCTGTTATTTATTTTCATTAAACTTTAAATTAATTTTTTTTGCACATTCAACCAAAAAAAATATGAATACGCATAATAAAATTCCTAAACACATTAGATATTAATTAAGAACTACATATAGCACCGTAATATTAACATTTTAAAATTAATTTAATTTAAATACATTAGAAACCAGAATTGGACGGACTGAAACTAATTTTATACATGCACTTGCGATATTTTCTATTTTAAAAAAAAATGCACAATTATTTTTATTTTATAACATGGACCGACACGTTTTTAAATTAGACTCACAGATGTCAAACGACAGAGTGAAAGAGTACTAGCCGCGCGAGTACTATGTGAATCGCTAAATTGAACTAAGAGACAGTATGACCGACAAGGTCATAATTTTTTTGTTGTTTTTACGGCACAAAACATATAAGTAATTTTTTCTTTGTTTTAAATTTGGTTTTAAACAACACAAAACATATAAACTTTTTTTCTAAATTGAACCACGACGATTGTATTAATTAAGAGAATTGAACTAATTGAACTCGATTTTGTAATTCACGAGAATGATTGACAAGACATAAGAGAGCAAATCAATTTACAGTGGCTCATTATATAGCCAAACTTTTAGTCTAGCAATAACTCGAATACAGTGTTTAGATGTGAGATAATTAATTTACATCAGATTTTCAAATTGTTGGGAACTTTTTATAGTTACACAAAACCGTTTGCTATTTGATATTATTGCAAAAAATAAGGTTGCGACACAAGATATTTCCGACACATCAATAACATTTACCATTGAATCTAAAATGAATTGAGTGCAAGTTCGATCGATGTTATGATGTTTAGGCATTACGAAAATACAATCTACTATATCAGCACCGTGAAGTTCAGTTCAATAACGGAAAAATGGTTGGAAACAAAATATTATATTCATACACAGATAAATCAAATGTTTAACAAAGCAAAATAGTAATTCTTTGTACGTTGACGACTGGAAAAATACGCACAGCTGTTATGAGGTTTGAAAATTTCGTTGTTTCATTACGGTTGGTGTTTAGAAAATTCAAACTCAAGTAGTATAGTGAGAACAATCGAATGG
Organism: Diogma glabrata; assembly: GCA_963693315.1. NCBI lineage: Eukaryota > Metazoa > Arthropoda > Insecta > Diptera > Cylindrotomidae > Diogma > Diogma glabrata. Next base: position 142,141,216 of record OY856186.1, on the reverse strand, counting down.
AAGCATAGCGCGCGTCAATTTTAGGGTGTTGTAAGATTAAATTTTAATGTTTATATGGGTGATAATTAAAGCAAATTATTAATTAATTCAAATTAACCACTATTATGTTATATTAATTAATAAATAAAATCAGGGTAACTAGTGCAATTTTCTTTCTCACATACGTTTGTCCAGCTATTGAAAATTTAGTCGGATAAAAAAAAACAAATAAGGAAACTATGGGTTAAGGGAACTATAGAAATATGGTTATGGAAGGTGAATGGATGGTAAACTAGTATGAGCGGTACTTGTTAATAAGAAGAATGAAAACTAAGAAATCTGAGACTATAATACACTGGGTTTACGCATTCTTCCAGGCTATCCATTACAGAACAAGTCCTTTTTGGAAGAAAACTCTCGTCCAAAAAGAAGTTGAAAAAGGCATAGACTGGTCGCAAATAGACCTTGTATATCCATATTAGTATGGTGAGGCACTTCAATGTTCCACAGATCAGTAATCAAATCGATCGGTATTACACACCCAGTCTTAGCAGAAACAAAGTAACAAAGTATCTAGGATTATACAAAAAAACTTTTGGAGGGGTATCGATAAAAACGGTATGCTACTCTATTGCAAGCGATGGATAACTAAAATCTTCCAGACCCAATTTCGGGCAGATCTGGGGGTTCCCGAGACTCTAAAGTCAAAAAAAAATATCCTTCAATGCTACAAGACCGAAAAGTAAAACATCATTGGACCGACTCCTTTAATGAAATACACGACACAACTCCGCCTTTACGTTATGCAGGCTCGCAACCCACACCTGAACTACCACGAGTCTCATACTTTACCGACTGAGCTAGCCGGGCCATACTGTTGTACGCTTCCGTCCAAGTGACTCGGAAGGTTGTTCGTATAGTTTCAAGGTAACCACCTGAACCAAATTCAAATACGTTCCATCTCGCAATTAGCACTTGCAAATAGTCAAAACACAAAAAAAAAATTTGAAACAAGACCTGAACACCAAAGTTGATACACACTCACTGAACTGTGAATTCAAGACGAAACCACCCTCACACTTTATGGTCGTCAATAATCTTGACCTACAATGGCTGTGAAACACAAGCGAAAGTTATTAGCATACTGACAAAAAAGTTCAATTAATACCGATGTTAGGCGCGAATGTCCTTGGAATGATAAACACCTCTACGTTTAGAAACCAGGTCTTCCAGTTCGTAGGCAGCGCTACCGACCAACCTTCAAACGTTGGCTTCGCAAACTTTTGGGAGAGCGATACAGATAATTTTCGACCGTTTATCTGCATTGCTCATAAACAATATTACGACAGAATACAATGTTTTGTTTTTGCTAAACCCCCAAGAGATGAAGCTGGTGGATTGTGGGCCCTCGCAATACACTCGTCAGCGTATTCCTCGGGTAACCACAATCTCCATACCTCGCCCCTTGGAAGAATCTCTATATCTAAAACCCAAGCCAGCATTTCACCTGGCCTGAAATTAGGTTATCTGCGAATACAGGAATAGACAATGTCGGAGCTTATTGTCGGCAATAGAACTATCTTAAATTCATTCATAGGTGATTCAATATACTTGCCACTGACAAAATTTCTGGTTGTCAATTATTTGAGAATTTGGTGAATCGATTGATTCATTTCTACTATCATCAGCATCATAAATTTCATCATATTTTAACTTTTCCACTTTGTAACAAAATCAACACCTTGATCTTTTGAACTTGGAAATTTTTAAGACTGACATTTTTTTTTTTGAAATTTGAACCTATCCAAGCCGGTTTAAACAAATGTTATTGATACTCCAAAGCTTCAGGAACGTCCCGCTCGACCAATTCGATGTAAATAATTCAGTGATGGATTTGGAACATCAAGATTTATTATTAAATTTATATTTTCTGCATCAATTCTGCGTGACTGTGATTAGAATACGAAAGTTGAATTCTCTTATATTTTTCTAATAATTTAAGACGTTGTGTTTGCTCATGTGCGCCCTTTATCGTTAATCAATAATTTAAAATAGCGTTCGGCACGGGATTGAGAATTGGTGAACATTGAACATTGCTTACACGAAATCAACCGGAATATGTTTTTCTATTTCTACAATCTACAATTTCATTTCATTGAAATTATTTTCTGGCTGTGGTATTGCGTAACCAAATTGTTTGATTCCATGTTAAATTGGTATTTCGCGTTTTGGTGCGACATCGATGGGATTCGGCATATAATTCCGTAGGATTGTTCGAAATTTTTCATCTAAAGTGACGCTGGCCACCAGTAATTGTTCACCACTACGTAAATACCGATTAAATCGTTTGTTCGATACCAGATATGAGGTTTGCAGAAGTCAATTGACTTCATCGAATACAAAAATGTTTATGTTATCCGTATTTAAAATTTTATCTAAAATAGGTCAAGGCATTCGACCCGATGTACCAACCATAACGATACGTCAATCTTATCAGCAGCTGACATTATGAAAACACAAACCGCCGCACAGGGCGAGACCAATAAGGCAAGTATATGGAAAGTGAAGCGAAAACTGTCACCCTATCGATGCGAACGTTGAATCCAAAGAAACAAGTTAATTATCACCAAAAAAAATCATTTTATTTGATTACTTTAAATATTTTAGAGCAGAATTTAAAAAAAAAATTGTATGGAAATTTAGTTATTCAAACCTCAAACAGCTACGCGATATCTGACCAATTCGGCAGATGTATGGATTAAGAAACTTGTAAAACGGGCTATCGCCGAGGGTGAATCAAGAATGAAAATATCTATTACTACTTAAGTGGTTGAAGTGTGAACAATCAGGGGTAAAAACTTGAACTTTGAGATCAAATAGGTATACTACAACTATGGTAGAAGATGAGAACAAAAGAAAATTTACAGACCCAATTCCGGGCAGGTCTGACGGTTCCCGATACTCAAAACTGAGTAACAAACAAAAAAAATATATAGAAGTGCGGCAAGAAAATACTTAAAATTAACAAAATTGAATCTTGCATGTACAAGAAAAAAAAATTATATATATAAAAATTTAACCTAACATGCAGGAATATAATTTAAGGAAATCTCTAAGCTACTTAAATTAATATTTACAAATTAATACTGCTGCCGTGGACCTCTATCTGGATTATGGTATATGTAAGATTTGTCCTTTGATTTGACTTTATGTATATTTTATCCTTTTGTTATTTTGTTAAGTTTAATTTTCGTGTTGGTATCTAAAATTGTGATAGAGAAAAAAAAACAATAAGTACATGATTTTATCAGCAGTTTTATTCATTTACTAATAAATATTTATTCATTTATTTATTAATAAATATTTATTTATTTATTTAATATATTTATTTATTTATTTATTTAATATATTTATTTATTTATTTATTTACTATATTTATTTATTTACTGACGACGGACGGACGGACCAATCAAGGGGGGAGTTCACCACACTTGGGGTTGGAAGTGGTGATCGCCGTTCTTTCTTAATTTATGTTGATTATAAGGTTTTTTGTTTGGGACCAAAGAAAAGTTAAGATATGCTACGTTAAAGGATGGGAAATCAGAAAGGAAAAGGGAAGAAGAGGGGATGTAAAAGGATGGGAAAAGGTAGGGTGGGAAAGGAATAAGGTGGGGTATGTGCTGATGGGATCTCACCCAGCTGACAAGTGCTGACGGGATGGCCAGAAGATAAATCCTCTGGACCACCATTCGATCACCAACACCTGCCAACTGCGATCCACACCACCAACACATACGGGTGAGGTGCTATGACCTGAGTGGATCCAGTCAACCACGACATAAAAGCTGAGCGGACATCTTCCCTCAGTAGCTGATCGGGCTACTTTGGAAAATGTCCCTCAGTATTATCCATGGGGAACCGAACCACTCCGGCCATAGGAAACCAATATTGTCGGGAGGGGACTCTAACGATTAGACAATATCAGTTCGGACTGGACTCTGAGGATACCACGAACCCGAAGCCTGACCAGGTGACCAGACTCGGACGAGAATTGGCATATACACCAATAAACGTCAGTCTAGGTCTGGCACCTGAATCACCTTCGGCCCTCGTGACATCGCCAGAAACCCCGCCCGTAACTAGGGTCCGTGGGGTTGTAATGCCCATTGGGAATACTTCCTAAGAAATATTCCCACCCTTGCGTTAACAAAAAAAAACAAAAGGAGAAACATTGCTGGAGGCGTAGGGACGCAACTCCCCATCAAAGAAAAGTCTGAGGGATCTCAGACTTCCTTTGCTCCTGCGCGTTTGAATCAGGGAATTGCTTCCACGCCGCCAGAGCCTCTAACTATTGTAGGGTGGAAATGAAAATTTTAGAAGAAAAATTTTTAAAAAAAAATTTTCAAAATTTTTGAAGTTATGAAGGGACTCCTCCAGAGTCCTACATTGCTGTAGGGACCCTTAGAGAAGCCCCACGTTGGGCGCCAATTTGTAATGAAGCGCTTTCTCATTGGCGAACCAATGAGAATGACATAGCAGGAAGCGTACCTAGCGAGATTGATTTTCTTGCCCCAAGCTAGCTGCAGCCCATGGGAACGATAAAGAAACCCTGCTACTTCAGCACAAATACAGAAACGTACGCTATTAACGAAACTTTGCAGAAATGGAACGAAATACAAGTGGAAAAAGGGAGACTCTGGCGACCCCTGTTGCGAAAGACCCACGATCAACACGCCCAACCCCTACAATCACTCTCAGACGCCCACACACTCACACTTCACGCATACTAACATTCGCCCACACATTCTCACTTCACACATACCAACAGTCACCCGGACATCCAATCACTGACACGCCCTCTTCACACCCATTCACACCCCTACGTTGATCAAAAAAAAATTTAAACAAAATAAGGGTACTCACCCCATGAATAAATCCTGTCCTCCTATTCCGATTCCATCAGCCCTCCATCCGTACGTTATTCAGGGTTGAAATATCTCGAAAATTATATCAAAAATGTTGAACAACGTCGTATGCAAAACGTGATATAAAATGTTAACTAATTTGGTAGTCACAATCGTTGAACAAATTTGTAATCCAGATCGTTGAGTAAATTGGTCATCAAAATCGTTGAATAAATTTGGTAACAAGGAACGGTGAATAAGTTTGCAAACAAAATCGTTGAATAAACTGGTTATCAAAAAGTTGAACAAGTTTGCAAACAAAATCGTTGAATAAAGTAGTTATCCAAAATTATTAAATAAATTTGGTATCAAAATTGTTGAGTAAATGTGTTAGCAAAAACGTTGAATATATTTGCAATCAAAATCGCTGAATAAAGTAGTTAACAAAATTGTTGAATAAATTTGATATCACAATTGTTGAATAAACGTGTTAGCAAAAACGTTGAATATATTTGCAATCAAAATCGCTGAATAAAGTAGTTATCAAAACTGTTGAATAAATTTGATATCACAATTGTTGAATAAACGTGTTAGCAAAAACGTTGAATATATTTGCAATCAAAATCGTTGAATAAATAATCGTTGGTTAATTTGGTTGAATAAAACGGTAATTAGAATCGTTAAATGATAATATTGTTGAATCAAAATGATAAGCAGAAACGTTGTATCTGGTTGCGAACATAAGCGCCGAATCTATGTATAATCCCAGGTAAGTATGGTAACAATTATAGCAATTACAGCCGAATACGTTGACATGTAGTGGTGGCAGGATGCGTTGCAATCAAAAAAAAGAATGTAATAAATTATACCAATACTAGTCCAATCACTGGCTGAAATTGAACGGTAATAATTCGTATCACTGATTGTGGAGCAATACGTTGTAAGGTAAGTGGTGCCGTATGCGATGAAATCCAAAAAAGGTAATAAATGGTACCAATACCAGTTAAATTATTCGTAGAAGCAGAACTGTAACAATTTTGCATCAATGATGGTGAAGCGATACGGTAAAAGGCAGTTGTTGACGTATGCGTTGAAATCCAATAAGGGTAATAAATTGTACCAATACCAGTTAAATTAGTCGTAGATGGAGAACTGTAATAACTTTGTATCAATGCTGGTGGAGCAATACGGTAAAAGGTAATTGTTGACGTATGCGTTGAAATCCAAAAAATGGTAATAAATTGTAGCAATACCAGTTAAATTATTCGTAGATGTAGAACTGTAATAATTTTGTATCAATGGTGGTAAAGCAATACGGTAAAAGGTAATTGTTGACGTATGCGTTGAAATCCAGAAGATGTAATAAATTGTACCACTACTAGTTAAATGATTTGTTGGACAAAATTGAAAATATGTAAAATATGCGGCCGTAATAGCAAAAATTATGTATAACCGTTGCGCTATTAAGTTCCGTAATTTATCAAATTAATACTTGGATTCCTTATCCTTCAATCCTATCCTTCCCGCAAATTTCACACCGAATGTTGAGCCCGGCAACATTGGAAGGTAATATAAACAAGCACCAAAATTGTCTCACTCCACACAAACACCATCAACCAACATTAATTTTTTTGGTGTATAATAATGAAATTGCTTTATTCAAATTGCATAGTAACAATGAATTTAATTAGAAATATATATAAACAGTACCTGTTATTTATTTTCATTAAACTTTAAATTAATTTTTTTTGCACATTCAACCAAAAAAAATATGAATACGCATAATAAAATTCCTAAACACATTAGATATTAATTAAGAACTACATATAGCACCGTAATATTAACATTTTAAAATTAATTTAATTTAAATACATTAGAAACCAGAATTGGACGGACTGAAACTAATTTTATACATGCACTTGCGATATTTTCTATTTTAAAAAAAAATGCACAATTATTTTTATTTTATAACATGGACCGACACGTTTTTAAATTAGACTCACAGATGTCAAACGACAGAGTGAAAGAGTACTAGCCGCGCGAGTACTATGTGAATCGCTAAATTGAACTAAGAGACAGTATGACCGACAAGGTCATAATTTTTTTGTTGTTTTTACGGCACAAAACATATAAGTAATTTTTTCTTTGTTTTAAATTTGGTTTTAAACAACACAAAACATATAAACTTTTTTTCTAAATTGAACCACGACGATTGTATTAATTAAGAGAATTGAACTAATTGAACTCGATTTTGTAATTCACGAGAATGATTGACAAGACATAAGAGAGCAAATCAATTTACAGTGGCTCATTATATAGCCAAACTTTTAGTCTCGCAATAACTCGAATACAGTGTTTAGATGTGAGATAATTAATTTACATCAGATTTTCAAATTGTTGGGAACTTTTTATAGTTACACAAAACCGTTTGCTATTTGATATTATTGCAAAAAATAAGGTTGCGACACAAGATATTTCCGACACATCAATAACATTTACCATTGAATCTAAAATGAATTGAGTGCAAGTTCGATCGATGTTATGATGTTTAGGCATTACGAAAATACAATCTACTATATCAGCACCGTGAAGTTCAGTTCAATAACGGAAAAATGGTTGGAAACAAAATATTATATTCATACACAGATAAATCAAATGTTTAACAAAGCAAAATAGTAATTCTTTGTACGTTGACGACTGGAAAAATACGCACAGCTGTTATGAGGTTTGAAAATTTCGTTGTTTCATTACGGTTGGTGTTTAGAAAATTCAAACTCAAGTAGTATAGTGAGAACAATCGAATGGAAGCATAGCGCGCGTCAATTTTAGGGTGTTGTAAGATTAAATTTTAATGTTTATATGGGTGATAATTAAAGCAAATTATTAATTAATTCAAATTAACCACTATTATGTTATATTAATTAATAAATAAAATCAGGGTAACTAGTGCAATTTTCTTTCTCACATACGTTTGTCCAGCTATTGAAAATTTAGTCGGATAAAAAAAAACAAATAAGGAAACTATGGGTTAAGGGAACTATAGAAATATGGTTATGGAAGGTGAATGGATGGTAAACTAGTATGAGCGGTACTTGTTAATAAGAAAAATGAAAACTAAGAAATCTGAGACTATAATACACTGGGTTTACGCATTCTTCCAGGCTATCCATTACAAGTTATCCAAACCATTGCCGTCCACATTAACTGCGATTGTTTATGGGGAATTTGATGCAAACATTCAAATCGATAAAAATCGAAATATTTCACAAACCTATAAATAGGATGAAAAATCGCGAGATTAAATATTTTACATCATGTCTTCATCCTGTGTACTTGTCGATGTTACCTTTTGTTGTAACGACAAAAACAGTTTGTTTGTGAAAGAAATTAGTATAGTAGGATTTAAAGAGCCTTGTAAGAAGTTCGTAAAAGAGTTTACTTACAAGTTTCCAACAAAAGAGCTAACAAATCAAAACATTGAAGATTATTCTTTTGGAACTTTGTTTAACGAAAATATAACTAAAGAGTACAAACAAACTAATTAAAAAAGAGTTTTTTAGTAAACTATGTAAAGGAAGCGAGCAAAGTTTATGATCTGAGTCAATTTATTTTATGAACACTTTAGAAATAACTAACATTTTAAAATGTAACCAACGTACAAACAAAAAATTTAAAGGGTTGTTCGCTCTGGATAGAATTCAAAAGTAAAAGAAAAACCATCTCTTTTAATCGTCAACACCGATAATGCTAAGGACCCTGGAACACACTGGCTAGCTATTTATATTCCAAAAAAGGGGTGTTTAGAATACTTTGATTCTTTTGGGCAGAAACCAACTAAACCAGAAATTTTAAAGTATTTTAAGAATCATTGTTTAATTTTTAACGACAAACAACTCCAAAGTAATTTTACAGATGTGTGTGGGCAATATTGTTGTGTTTACGTTTGGTTTAGATGTTCTGGTTTAAGTTTGAAAAGATTTTTGAACCAATTCAGTAAAGTAAATCATATTGAAAATGACAGATTGATTTTAAAACTATTTCATAAAATATTTGGAAAATACAACTTTTTACAGTCTTGTAACTCGAGAGTTAGAGGAAAGTTTAAAGTTTAAAATAAAAAAGAAAATGGAAATTGAACATGAAAACACGATGTCTTTATTATTAAACTACACATACTTTCTCAATAAAAACCAGACCTTTAGAATTTCTGTTGGTTTTTCTGGATAATTTTCTGGAAAAATACATAAAAACCTGTAAAGAAAAAAAAGTGGAAAAGTTGCATGAAATTAACATCCCAAAGCAACGGATCGATGTGCAGTGTAATTTTTCTAGATTATTTTTCGAGATACCTGTAATATTAAACAATAAACTATGCAAAATTGTACGAAAAAAAACAATTGTCTTTTATTTATTTTATTTTTATTTTTATCTATCTATAATGTTACTAAAAAACCATTCGAAATATCCTTCTTGCTCATCTTCGATATTTTGTTCTTCGTTAACCTGCAGATCGTCTGTTTGAGAATCAAGCCAGTTTTGCCCGTCCTGCCATTCCTCTTCTTCCTCCTCTTCAAGTAATTGCGGAGGAGGCATAAATTCTTGAAAAGGTGAGGTTACTTCTTCGACATCATCATTATCATTATCCGTGCAGGTGGAAGTGATTTGATTTACTTGTGTATTTATATTTAAAAAATAAGTATCATTACTTTCGTTGGTAAACGGTGACGTTGTCGAATCGGCTTCCATATTAACAGTTTGTACACAACAATTTATTTAAACAATAAAAAAGATGAAAGAAAAAAGTTTATTGTTGTTATTATTATTATTTCTATTTCAGGTTTTCGCATTCACATCCCCACCCAGACATACGACCTTTCAAGGCCTTTTGTTTACAAAAAAAGATGAAAAAAGTTTATTGTTATTATTCCTGAAGTCACAAATCTTTTCAAAAAGAGTTTTTGGACATGATTTTTTAAATTAATATTTTAATTAAATTTTATTACCACCAATAATGGTATTAAAAACATATAAATTAAAAATAATTTATTTCAACACTTTGCATTTCGATATGTTCACATATCATTATCAAGTGTATGTACTAAATAAAGAAAAATGAAAAAACATCAAAACTTTTAACAAAAAAGGAAAACTAGATTTAACAATAAATGAAAAGCAAAAAGAAAGAAAAACAATATCAAAAATTTAAGTTATAAAATTAAATAAAGATGAATGGATTGGTTCCGCTTCAATATTCATTAAAATATTTTTATATTTGTTTATGAAATAACTTTCCCATCCATCTAACTCCTTATTGAAGTTAATTTGTTTTAAAATCTTCAAATCAATATTAGAGTGGCCTGTTTCGATGACATGATGAGCCACTGCAGAATTATTTTGTATGTTGTTTTTAATATGCGCTATGTGTTCTTTGAATCTTATATCAATAGCTCTTTTTGTTTGACCTACGTAAATTTTATCACATTCATTACATAATATTTGGTAAATGCCAGATTTTTTAATATCAATTAATTTGTCTTTTGGGTTGCCGAGTAAATTACTTAATTTATTTTGATTCCAGTAAACCAAATCTATATCATATTTTTTAAAAATTGTTTTTAATTTATTACTTAAATTCCCTGCATATTTGAATGATGAAAATCGAAAGGAATTATTAATTTTGCTTTTATTTTGCCGGTAAAGTGTAGTTAAACTATGCATTTTCAAATTTTTTGAATGTTTATTAATTAAATTGTTTATTATATCAGTATTAATGCCATTGACATAAGCTAAATTCTTTATATATTGTTTTTCATTTTCAAAATTATTAATAGAAAGTGGAATTCTACACATTCTATATAGCAACTGTGATAAACACACATTTTTGTAGAATCAGATGTAAATGAATCATTTGTAATATATCGCATGGTGTTTGTTGGTTTTCTGTAAATATCAAAATTAAGACAATGGTTGTCTCTTATGACAAGAACATCCAGAAATGGTAAGTGATTATTATTTTCTAATTCTATGGTAAATTTGATTGAATCTGCTTGTTCATTTAAAGTTGAAAGTATGGTGTTTACTTCATTAGATTTTACAATTGCGAAAATGTCATCAACATAACGGAACCATGTTCTAGGCAGCATGTTATTGTTTAATAGTTTTGTTTCTAAATTACCCATAAATATATTTGCGACAAAACAAGAGAGATTTATATGTTAGTTGAAAGTTGGTGATGTTGGTTAGTTGGTGATGTTGAAATTATAACAAAATCTTCGATCATTGGGATCTCCAATTCTTATTCTGAATAAAAACCTGTTTCTCAATCAGAAATACACAGAAAATGGTTCAAATTTATTGCAGGTGTTAAAATATGAAATGTTTAATTTATTAGATCCACATTTAGTACAGGATTATTAACTTAATAAAAAAACACATGTGAATTTTTCATATACCAAACTTTAAAAAATCGTAAGAAAAAATCCATATTGAATTGCTGACCTTTTATTTCTCAATTTCATAGCTGCATATGTTTACTTTAATATTTGTGAAAAACAAAACAAAAAAAAGGGACTTTTTGAGATATGAGCTTTGAAGTAAACCAAGGTTTTACGCGCCGCCTAGCGGAAAAGAGAAAAGTTATTAATTTTAATCTTACTTATTTCAATTATTCAACTATTTTCCTTTTTACTTGCAAAAATATACTTAAGTCGATGAAATTTGCGGCACCTATTCACAAAACATTGACACCATTACCAAAACTACGTGAAAAAGCCTCAAAAATTCAACCGCGCATAACTCCGATTCAGAGTACACAAAAAATAAAAGCAGAAATCACTTTTTTCCTTTCATCAATACCAACAAAATATCAAAATTTCAGATTTTTAAAAAATAGTTGTTTTTTTCTGTGACGGGAAAAAAGTTTAACATTTTACTTCTGTTGACAGGTGCAAAAATGTTACTTTTCATAAAATACTTTTTTCCCCGGGAAAAAAGTATGTACTTTTTTCCCGGATAGATAATTATATATATATAAATACATATATACACATAAATGATGAATATTATGAATATTTATGAACATTTATTTATTTATTTATAACTATTTTAATGTTATGAAAAGCTATACCGTTTTCTTCTTGATGTTAATAACTGGTTTTGACAAATAAAATGAAACTTAATTTTAAGTTTTTATTCAAGAAAAATTCGTATGGTGTGGTGAATACACATATTGTAATATTTGTTTAATATTATTTTTTCAATAATTATATTAATATTTGTCCAGTCACAGAAAAAAATAGTGTATTATACACGGGAAAAATTGTAGATTTTAGCTCTCGGTTTTTTGTGTGACAACACAACCTCGAGCTAAAATCTACTACTTTTTTCCCTTGTATAATAAATAACTATTTTTTTCGATGTACGTTTTCAAAATAATAGCCCATTGATATACAATAATTTATATTTTCAATTTTCATACGATATTTTTTAATTTTTATTTTTCAAAAATGGACATTTAAAATTTTTTTTTATATTTTAATGATTTATTGTTTATCCATTACACACTTAAGTTACAGACAATTGTTATTTGAATGTATTATTAATTATTAGTTTAATACTTTTGTTCTTTGTGCCATTTAATAAAAATGAGTGTACTGATTCTTTTGAACTTTTTTGCTTAAAGGAATTAAAAAAGGCTTAATAAAAAAATCATACTGAAAAGTTCTTTGTTTATTTTAGAAGAAATCTTTGAGTTTCAATTTTTCAAAAATTTAATTTTCAAAGATGTCGAAATTTAGAAGAACCTCTTTTTCTTTTTTAAGATTTTCTACAGATTTCTATTTTTACACATTAATACTCAAATTACAAAAAGGCGTTTTGTTTTGTTGACGAGAACGGCCTATTTGAATATTTACTAACAAAAAATATGTCAGGTCATGGAAAATGCACTTTTGGATTATTGAAAATAACATGTTTTAAAAATTTAAACTTAAAAGTTAATGTAAAATGAGCAAACTTTTTAGTACACCTAATAATACCTTTAAACCCGAAAAAGTAATAATGGCTTAGTATGTTTTTGTTAAAGAATAAATCTTTGAAATATAAAAAAATAAATGAAAAAAATGCACTTTGTGAGATCGCTCTGTTGGCAAAATTAAAATTAAAAAACCTCATATAAAAATATAATTTTTTTTATCAATGCAGTATTTTTATACAGCTTTACCTATAGTCCATTTCAAAAAAAAAATTAATAAGATCGAGTACCCCGTTTGAGAGCAATTCAACTTTAAACTCTACGTGCCTCTTAATTTCTGCCACCCTGTCTCAAAACTAGAGAAAAAATAAACAACATAAAAAACACGTACTAATTTTGTTTTAGCCGATGTTTAGGAAAAAAGAAAAATTTAATTTTTTATTTATTCATTTATTTATTTATTGGTTTATTTATTTATTTATTTTTATATTTATTTCCATAAGAAAATTATTTATTTATTTATTTTGTGGTTCGTTACTTCATGGTATAATATAGTGGTGAACTTAAATCGCCAATTCTGAAAGTAGTGTTGTTTGAAAAGATAGCTAAGTTTATCATTCTTAGAGAAGACTACTTTCCAACAAAACCCAAATACAAAAAAGTTATTTATTTATTTATTTATAGGGCAACCAAAAATATGCTCTATAAAAACGATTTTAAGCGCTTAAAATATGCTCTAAAAAAACTATTTTATGCATTTAAAATATGCTCTAAAAACCGAAAGAAAACATGGAAATATATATGTTTTCAGAATTTTGTTTTTAATTCGATTCCTAAGAGGTCGCTGTGCTTTGATCATAGTTACGAGGCTAGCTTACCTGAGATAGTGAGGTATATATCTGAGCTTTTGTCAGCTATCATATACTGCAGACCTGAGATATTACGAGTGTCAGTAATGGTATTACTGCAGATGTTGACAACTATTAAATATTAATTACAGCAGTTAATTAAATTTTTTTTACTAAAATCTAAACTTCCAAAATCCCGTAAAGTTCTTTCGTTCTCAAAAATTGTAACCAAAAAAAAAATTTTCAAAATTTTGCGAAGTTATCCATTTTATCCGTTATTGTTCTTACAACGACGATGTAAATGAATGTTTCTGCTCAAAACTTTGCCGAAACCATTCAATTCGGAATTAATAAATTTTCGTTTCAAAAATGAAACCCCAACAAAAATATTTGCATTAAATTGACGCTGATATAATCGTCTCTGGCCCTGCAAGGAAAGATAATTTGTTCGCAAAACGCTGTGATTCGTACTAAAACTCCTAAAGAAGTACTCTAAATTTTGTCTTCAGGAGTTAATATGAAAGAACTTCTTTCACACCGAAAAAGATTGAAAACCCACCAAAGTTTCCATACACAGTTAAAAATAAGCTGAATATGTAATGCAAATTGCTACACATATAGGTACAACGGAAGTCTCCATTATAAAACAATGCAAAGCTTGCTTTAAAAATAAATTTAATGCTCTTTGCATTATCAAGTTGTTTACAAACTTCAAGCGTAGCAAGTTGTTTTCTAACTTCTACCATTAGTATAAAAAATAAATTATGATGGTAGTGTTGTACTAAAATTTGTAGTGTTGCATTAGAATTAGTTTTAATGCAACATTTACTTTGCAATTTAATAATAACTTGCTATACATAACCCATATAGCTAAGCTTGTATTAAAAATTGCAGTAACTTTTTCAACTGTGTATCATTATCCCACATATTATTCTAAAAAAATTTTCAAAAGAATTTTCACGTTTTAAACTAAAATCTTCCACAAATTTTATAAATATGATATTTTTTTTTCATGCTATTGGTCAATTGAAAGTTGGTCAATGTCCAGCTCGTAATCAAAAAAGGAATGGAATGTGATATTTAAAATTATACACCAATAGCCCAAGGTACAATTTTGTCTATCATTCTTTTATATTTATATCAACGAACTGTTGGAAATCAGCAGTAAATCAATAAATAGTTTTGCAGACGATGGTACACTGCATAAGTCATTTTTCTCCTATTTTCAAAGGGTAAATGCACGAACAAATAAATGGTAATGTAAATGCATGTCGTAAATGAAACGAGACCCTAAAAAATGTTGTGACCACAATTTGATCAATTTTAACTCCACCAAAACACAGTTACTGACAGATTGTTTGCAGAACGAAGGCTGACTCAATAACGATGGTTCAATTATTATGTGTAAGCATTTGTTTATTGGGAGTCACAATTTCCAATGAATTACTCTGTAACGATTCCAAAAGGCCGATGAAAAAGAGCGCTTCTAAAAAAATTGATCTCCTCAATAGATGTGAGAAAAATAAATGTTGTCAAGTTTGGTACACTCCTGCCTGGCTCTTTATGAGTCCGTTAAAAAACATGCTATACGAATTGTATAGATGACGAAAAGCTAGGTTCAAATCTTGATATCCTACAACATCTTCAAACTGTTGCTCATGGCTCCGAATGCCTCTTTGGCCCTAAAAGATTCTTTGCCAGAACTGCATATAAATGGACTGCTCCAATTTTTTCGCAATACCATAGTATTCATATAATTTGTGTAAGTTTCATCAAAATGTTTGCATGGAATCAAAGAAAATTAAAAAAAATTGCTACACCAAAAAACATATTTTCAATGATAATAGTCTAACATTAGTTGAGAATTCAACTTGAGTAAATAGTGTAATTGTTGAAGATTCAACTTCGAAATATCATTCATTCGTGAATAGCGTGACTGCTGCCTAAGGATCTGAACTCATTGGCATTACTAAGGATAAGAGTTCGAATCACAACCGAAATACGCAAAAGAGAAAAACCGCGTTTTCTCTGAGATAAATTCAACCACACATTTGAATTGAAAAAATTCAAATTATTTCCTAAGTTACTCGAGATCATAATTGCTCACAAAAATGCCAAACAGTTAAACTGTAGAGATCACTCACTGTCATAGCGAAAGAATGCAGAAAGATTTCTTTGTCCGTACAGCGAACAAATGGAATGCTTTATAATATTAAACTATTCTTGACACTTAAACGAGTCAACGAAAATTTCGTTTTCCATTTGCAGCCTATAGCACATCAAAACACAGAGCAACAAATTTCAGAGTGGTGGTTTTCGTTTAAAATTCAATTTACTTTTAGCGCGAATTTTATATAATTGATTGGTGAGAATTACGTTCTGAGTTAAATCTGGTACAGAATAAAAATAACGCATTTTCAGAAATATACGAAACCAAGGGTTATTCAAATTACATAAAATAATTGAAATCTTCCTAAAAAAAATCAACCTTCTACATGACATTCCACTCGACCGCTTCCCACCCCTTGCCCCACAAAACAGAGTTCTAGTTCCAATTTCTAGGAGGTTACTATGTCTTTTTTATAGATGAGATTTTACAAATTATGGAATTCTAAGTTAAGGGGATGGAACGCACACCAATATTTTCACAACCAATGCTGGTGTTCCCCAAGGTTCTGCACTCTCACCAACCTTGTTTCTTCTATACATTAATGACTTACTTATTTCCACAGTGCACCCAATCCATAGTTTTGCTGATGACAGCACATTGCATGCATCACATGCATCTCCTAAATTTCGATCTCATACTGCAGTTACTACTGATAGAGAGCTGCTAATTGATTCTATCAACAAAGATCTGGAGCGTATAATGGAATGGGGAGATCGTAATCTTGTTTCATTTAATCCAACCAAAACCAAACTATGCCGTCTTTCACGAATAGAGCGACATAAAAATTTCCCTATTAAAATAAACCACGAGGAATTGCGTGAGGTTGAATCAGTTAGACTTCTTGGAGTGGATATTCAAAATAACCTGAAATGGAATAAACATGTGTTCAACCTCGCTAAATCTGCAATGCAAAAATTAGGATTCTTGAGTCGATGTAAAAAGTATTTCAATCCCGAGCAAATTTTGCTAATCTTCAAGTCTTTTATTCGTCGATGTATGGAGTACTGCTGTCATGTTTGGGGAGGTGCTTGTCAGTCAACAATAAAATGTCTAGACTCTGTACAGAGAAAAGCAATACGGTTGATTGGTAATACCGAACTAACGGACCAGCTTGATTCACTCCAGCACAGAAGAAATGTGACTGAATTATCAATCTACTATAAATATAACTTTAGCGAATTCTCCTCTAAGGAAATTCAAAATATCCTTCCATCGTGTGTGCAGTATAATCGACAAAGAAGAGCTGCCGAGTTATCCCATCCATTTGTTGTACAAATACCTCGTAGTAGAACTGTGTCCTTTCAGAACGACTAGTTTAATAGAGTGGCCAAATTGTGGAACTCAATGCCTCCCTCTGTATTTCCCGATGAATTTTCCCCTCAGGCATTTAAAGAAAATGTCCATAATCATTTAAAACAATTAGTATAGTTATCCCTATCTCCCCATTCCTTCCCTTTTCCTCATCTCCTTCCTTTATAGTTGACATGGTATCTTCGGATATTCAAAGAGTCTAAATAATGAATATTTCATATTTAGTGTGCTAAACATGTCTAACTAATTAATAAAAAAAAAAACCCAACACAAACATTTTCGGTAATGTGTCAACAGCCAAAAAGCTCAATCTTTCATATGCCACCTATCTGAATGGCATAACAAGCGGCAAGATTTTTTATACGATTACTAAGCTGCTTAAACTAGGACAAAACAAAACTAGGATTAACAGCTTTTTATAGCCGTTCTAAGACCTTAGGATGATAGTACCTATAGATGCTCAGAAAACATATTGTTAAGGTCCAGCAAACACCAAAGTCTTGGCACTAGTGTTCCATTTTCAAAAGACAGGAGCCTAAATATTAATGCCGCGATGATAAAATATACCCAATTTTTCGATGCACATATTTTTGTGCATATTGTCACCATCAATCTAGAAAAAAACTGGTTAAAAGAAAAAACTGGAAAGAAAAAACTGTTTGAAAATTATTTGAAAATATGCAAAAATACGGACGTTTGGTGAAGTATGGAATAATATTCCCTACAAATATGTATTAAAGCTAAAAAAAAACTCATAATTTTGCAAAATATGCAAAAATATGCACTTTTGGTGAAATATGCATTTATATGCATTTTAGAGTAAAATATGCAAAAATATGCTCTAACAAGTAGGGCTTAAAAGTCTTAGTTTTACCTGAAACAGATTTCAAGTTTAATCATTTTTTAATTAAGTGCTGTTAAAAAAACATGCTAGTGCATATTTTTGGTTGCCCTATTTATTTATATATATAGATAACTTAATACATTCACATTTATAAGTATCAGAATATCAAAAACAGAAAATCAAAAAAAATGAAAAAGGAGAAAAAAAAATTATTCAAATCGGCTCAAGCACTTAAGCTTGGCTTGTTTTTTAAATTTTTAACAAGTTTCGAACCACCCTGTGTCGAAACTAGTGAAAACAGTAAACAAAATAAAAAACACGTATTAACTTTTGTACTATTTTAACGGTTACGGAAGTTTTAAGGAAATCGTATATGGTCGGATTCACATCATCGGCGTGTTGATTCAATTTTCCATCTTTATATAATCCAGAAGAAGTCTCCTTGAATTTATGCATTTGATTAGATTACTTTGGGGTGTTTTTAGTATTTATAAAAATAATGTATGCATGTAATAATGCTTTTAATAATTGTAATAATAATTTATACAAAATATTGTCTGAAGTCTTTCTTTAACAACTGGATTTACTGGAGCTCTATTTTAACCGTCCTATCTATGCTTTTAATCAGTGGCGTAGCCAGAATTTTCCATTGGGGGGGGGGGGGGGGGGGGGGGTCGAGGATTATTTTATAAGACTTAATAGTTTAACCCAATAAACCAATTAATTAGTTTTATTAATAATTCATTACAATAATATATACTTCATTTTAATTATTTTAATTAATGATTTTTTAAAAAATAGATTAATGATTATTTTTAACCATCTTAAATTATTTTACATTAAATAATTAATTTTAAAGAAAAAGATTTCTTACCTTGTAAACTATGCAAAATCTAAATCTATTTGTAAAATTTAAAGACGCAAGAACACAACTTCTCTCTTCAAATTGAAATTAACACTGAGCAATAAATGTTTGGAGTAACGAAAAAAAAGTAGCTGATTTGTTCAAATAAGTAATTTAAAATAAAAAGAATACCAGTACGTCTATTCCTGCATTTCACTAGGAATTGGGAATTGAGAAAAAAGTGCAATAAATGAAATAAAGGAAATTTTCTAATACGAAATTGTTATTTCCCGCGGCACGGTATACTAGTTATGAAAAAATTGCTGTAATTTATTTCTCAATTCCTATTTCACGATCTACAGGAATAGGGCTACAGATGTACTCATAAAGAAAGAATAGTAGACAAAATAGTAGACCACTGGGCATAAATAAAAGACGCGACATGGAATGCGAAAGCGATAATAGCTCAATTTTTGCCGTAAGTGTATTAGTAATGATATTGGTCTAAAATCAATTACTTTTTTGTAAAACTACTACGTTTGTTTAAATTATTTTGAAAGAAAAATTCGTTTGACGGTTCAAGAAAATTATAGCCGCAGCACAAACTACAATCGGAAAGCGGCCACCGAAATCACACAACGAATGGTTCGACGACGAGTGCCGCCAATCCGTTGAACATAAACAAAAACTACGAGAAAAATGGTTAACAAGGAACACCCGAAGCTCCCAAGCTGATTATCTATGGGCCAGGAAAGCCTCAGCAAAACTTCTACGTAAAAAGAAACGCGAACACATGATGAAGAGCTGCATTGAAGACATCAGCCAACATGCGGCCAACGGAAATGCAAAAGAATGCTTTGCCAATGCACGGAATCTCACAAAAGATTTCCACCCAAGATCTACAGCCATCAAAAATGAAAATAATGAACTTACAACAAGTGAACGTGATGTGCTGGCAGTGTGGCGATCCCACTTTCAAGACCTATTGAATAGGACGAATGAAGTTCATCCTATTCGAGCAATTGCTCCATCAACTGAAGAGATTTTTGTCCCTTACCCAGCAATAGAGGAAGTGGAAGCTGCAATTAAAAAACTGAAAAATGGCAAATCACCAGGTTTCGATGGAATTCCCGCAGAACTACTTAAAAATGGAGGAGCAGCTCTGGTCACACGTATATACGATCTGATTCTTGCAATCTGGGACCAAGAAGAACTACCTACTGAATGGAAAACAGCTCTCATTGTTCCGCTACATAAGAAAGGTGACCGTCTAAAGTGTGCGAATTATCGTGGCATCGCACTGTTGAACACGGCATATAAAATACTAGCTAATGTCGTACTTGCTCGACTCATCCCGTTCGCCGAATCTATCATCGGTGACTATCAGTGTGGTTTTCGTCCCAACCGCTCAACCACAGATCAATGTTTTACATTAAGGATGATTCTGGAAAAATGTTGGGAGTACAACATCAGCATTCACCAGCTCTACGTTGATTTCAGGCAAGCATATGATAGTATCATCCGCGACAACCTCTGGTCCGCACTCATATGCCTTGGTATCCCAGAGAAACTTGTTTCTCTGTGCAAACTCACAACATCGGGATCAAATTGTAGAATAGTAATCGAAGGGTCAGTCTCTGATCCTTTCGATATAACATCAGGTGTTCGACAAGGTGATGCACTCGCGCCTGTACTGTTTAATTTGGCGCTGGAGTACGCGATAAGGAAAAGCCGAATTGAGACGCAAAACTGCATATACAATAAATCTAGTCAAGTTCTTGGCTACGCAGATGATATTGTGCTTCTCGGACGTAGAACGATCGATATTAAAGATAGTCTCTCTCAGCTTGAAAGAAATGCTAAACGACTTGGATTATGCATCAACACCGGCAAAACTAAAGTGTTAACAACATCTAAGAACATACCTCCCGGAAATCTGGATACTGGCGACTACGAAGTGGAACGCGTGGAAAACTTCAAATACCTCGGGTCTGTAAAAACATCGTCAAATGACATGCAGGCAGATATCAAAGCCCGTGTCTCTGCCGCATACAGAGTTTTCTACGCATACTCAAAACTTCTGCGATCAAAACATCTTTCGCGGTCGTGTAAACTCACACTTTACAAAGCATTAATTCGACCTGTGCTTACATTTGGAAGCGAAAGCTGGACACTGACTTCCTCCGATTGTAGAATTTTATCAACATTCGAGAGGAAGATCATACGAACAATTTATGGTCCATGTAAAGTTGCTGAAAATCAGTATAGAATCCGAATGAATCACGAAATCAGACAGCTTCTTGGAGGCTGCGATGTAATCGGATTCATTAAATCTAACCGGATTAGATGGTTTGGTCATGTAGAAAGGGCACCATTAGATAGAATGATTAAAAAAGCGTCCCAACAACAACCAGCTGGTGTTCGTCGAAGAGGAAGACCTAGACAACGCTGGCGTGATGACATCATCCAAGACCTTCGTGATATAGGATGTCGAAACTGGGGTCAACTGGTCATGGAACGAGATGAATGGAAGCTTATTGCGCAGACGGCAAAATCCCTTCATGGGATGTAAACGCCAGAGAGAGAGAGAGAGAGTTCAAGAAAATTGATTGTTATGGTTTTACAAATAGGATTCTTGTTATTGCTTTAATAAGTTCAAATAGTTTTTGTTCAACCATTATGCAAAAATTTTATTATATTTTAATCTCGTTTACAATAAAAGCGAATAATGATTTGTTTTTGTTAATTATTATTTGAATTGTTGGTTGTGTTAATTTGTGAATGAAGATATAGTTACATTTAATTATAATGCCACACATCCAAATTCTTTATTAAACAATGTTGCTCTGTTTCAAGTAAATCAAAAATATGTGGCAAATCTATGTAATAAAAAAGTGATTAATGTTAAGCTCCTGAACACATCTATAAATTTCATCTATGAATATTGCCACAACATGAAATGCTATCAAACTTAAACATGAGCTCCCCATGTATTTCATGTATTACGGAAAACTTTAAATTTATTGCAAAAGTAACATATGTACTTAGCAATAAAATTAAGGGCTGAAATATTTAGCGAATTATTCGCTATTGTTCGTTTGAACAAAACAGTCAAGTACGCCCTCTTTCTTTTTGCTATAATCCACCAAAGTCAAACAAACAACTTCATTTTTCCAAACAAAACTTAATTTTCTATTTCTTGCTCATCTAAAAACCTTTTTGGTTTCAATCTAATAGCCAACACAGAACAAGCAATCCATATCGGCAAACTCAACTAAAAACAAGAGACATCATTTATTTTAGAATAGCCAACCTTATCAAGCACTATCAACTCTTCCACCTTAATCACCAATTCACCGCAGCTAACATTATCAACCAATGTGATCAATGTATCTGCCGGCAAACAAAACAACAGTAACCATGTCAAAGACTGAGTTTATATTAGGTAGATTTCATATAAAAATCTACCTATTGCAATGGGCTTCATCTCGGAATTTCGGAAAAATTTTTGTGCCAAACGACTATATATGAAAAGCGGAGACGAAAAAACAAAAAAAAAAAATTTATATGTATATATATATATATATATATATATATATATATATATATATATATAAACGATATGAGATATAACGAAAACGACCGGCACTCTCACGGTCGCATTTGTTGAGGTAAATCAAAAAAAATTTCTGTACTTGTGTGTTCTATTAATATCTTGGACAAGTTCGTGAATCAGCAAAATTCGACACGTGGTTAAGAAACTAGAGGCTTTTTTCTGAAAAAAATTGATTTTTTAAAACCGTTATAATGGCCGTTTGGATACCAATATTTAAAAAAATTTAACAAATTTAGAATCTTTGGAATCTTTTTTATCAATTTGTTTTAAAAATAGACCTCTGCAGTTAGAGGTTCCTGAGTGAGCGGCTCGAACAAAAAAGTTTGCAAAAAAAAATTTTTTGTTGAAACAACCGGCACTCTCACGGTCGCATTTATAAAGCCAGATCAAAAACCCTTTTTTAAAAATGTGCGTTTTATTAATATCTTGGACAAGTTCGTAAATCAGCTCCATCCAACACATGGTTAAGAAACTAGAAGCTTTATACTAGAAAAAAACTCTGTTTTTTAGATCCGTTATAACGGCCGTTTGGATTCTAGTATTTTTAAAAACTTCATAAATTTAGAATCTTTGAAACCTTTTTAATCAGTTTTTTTCAAAAAAAAGACCTCTGCAGTTGGAGGTTTCTGAGTGAGCGGCTCCAACAAAAAAGCTTGTAAAATACAAAATGCGTTTAAATCAACCGGCGCTCTCACGGGTGCATTTGTGGAACCAGATCAAAAAACCTTTCTTAAAAATGTGTGTTTTATTAATATCTTGGACAAGTTCGTAAATCAGAACAATCTGACATATGGTTAAGGAACTATAGGCTTTATACTAGAAAAAAAAGTGTTTTTTTTAATCCGTTATAACGGCCGTTTGGATACTAATATTTTTAAAATCTTCATAAATTTAAAATCTGTAGAAGCATTTTAATCCGTTTCTTATAAATATAAACCTCTGCAGTTAGAGGTTTTTGACTTGTTGGCTTCAACAAAAAAGTTTGCAACAAACCCCAACTACAATTTCCAAAAACCTTATAACAGTCAATGTCAACCTTATAACAGTCAAAAAAATAAAAGATTTGAATAGAAGAAATTAATTTTTTTTTCTTAGAAATAAACTATTTTGATATTTTGCAGTAATTGCACGACATATGATATAGAGTAGGTTTGTGTCATAAATTGTCACACACATGTTCTGTGGTAGATTTGATATTTGTTTGTTGCAAAATTGGATAGATATAATTTTGCTTGTAGGTAGCTAATTTTCTTTTCAAAATTTGTTTGATATCTGTTTGAAATTAGTTTGTTTTGTTTAAACTAATCTGATACATCAGATTCTACTGGTACACAAAACTGTCTGATCTCGAAATCTACCTATTTCTAGCGGATATACGTGCCGCTTGGACTTTTTAATAACTTAAACCTCTTACTCAGTGATCTTAGCAGCTATAAAATTTTAAAACGTGACATACTAACTACAAAATAAAACAATCCACTGTTCACATTTCTATCCAATATTCTCAAACACATTTCTTCAAACATCTTTAACTTTAAAAACTCATTTGCCATCAAAACTAAATAAGTCTCAACTTATTTCATTAACCAAGACCAAAATTTAATCTCCTTTGACGCAGTAACCCTTCTCACTACCCATCCCATTACTATTAGCATCTTCTACGATATCATTTGAACTCGTAACAATTTACAAAAAGAACCAATTTACATGCGACAAATAAATTAAAATTAAATTTGGTTCCATTTAACCTAAAAGTTATAAACCTTCAATAGATTAACAAATCCTTCAAGAATTGTACCTTCTTATGCACTTTCGACTCATAAGCAATATGAAAACATTACCTCAAAAGGTAACGTTAATTCGACATATCACAGTGAAAATTAATACCCACATAAAAATATCCACAAAATATTGGTCTACTGTCATATCATTACTTTTTATTTTAATTACTAATACAATTAAGAAAAATTTTGTGTTTATACACAATATTTTTTAAAAGCACCGTGCTTTCAACGTATATCGCATTCCATAATTGGGGTCCAGAATAGTACATTATGATGCTAGGACGTAAAGCTAAAGATTTTGAAAGTATGTGGAGTTTGCAAATCGAGGCGCTAGCCGAAATTGCTTACGTCCGTGCATCATATACTATTTTTTATTCGCCTCAAGCAAAATATTTTAAAAAAAAATGTTTATTCTAAATTAAAATTATAAATTTGCATAAATTTTGAAATAAAAATATGTGGAACAAGTTACCTTTGACATAATATTTGTTATTTTTTCCAAATTATTGTATCACTATTTTTTTTATTTAGCGTATGGTTTTTTTTGTGACACATTAAAAATTAAACTTAAAATAGGTAGACTCTTCTAAGAAATCTACTTAAAACAAAACATGGATACACATTAAATGAACTTGCAATCGATTTGATTGCGCGTCTTTTAGTAAAAAAGTAAAATATTTGAACATTGGGCAGTACATTTGAACATTAGATGTTCACATCGAGCGATTTTATACATGCTACTACATCGGGAGTTGCCAAATGGATGTCTGAGGTGTCACCATTGTACCGTCGAATTGGACACACAGTGGCAATGTGTTTTATGGTTTGTTGTAAAGTGCCGCAGTTCCAATCAGGGGACTCTGAAATGCCCCACTTGTAGAAAGAATCAGCACAACGTCCATGATTTGTTCTTATTCGGTTTGGTGTAGTCCAGGTATGACGTGGCAGATCGAAACCAGGTTGGGTAGAAGTCGGGTTAGTAATAGCAAGGCCAGTTGTGTTGTAATAATGCCAGGAGGTGTCCTAGGCATCCAAGATATTAAAATTAGTTGCCAGCAGGTTGCTGGCAGTTTTATGTGGAGGCTTTCTTGACTTCAATCGACAACGAGTGTGGTCACCGTAATATTCGTGCAAGGGTAACGTGATGTTGTTGGTTACCTTTTTATGTTCACGCATGAGAGCATGTGAGCGTCTGTGTGCAGGTGGAGCGATATTGCTTAACACAGGGGCTAAGGAAAACGGGTGGATCTTATAGCACCACTTATAATACGCATCGTGGCATCCAGCTGGCAGCCAAATTTTTGAGTATGTGTGCTAGGGAGTATGTGTGCTATCACTATGACAACATACGGGGGGGGGGTGGGGTTCTATGGAACGAAAAGAAAGCAACTGTTCAATTCATTCGTAAGATAACAGGTAAAATCATAATATTAGAATATTAGAGCAATTCTTCTAGATTACAGAAACTTTAAAATTTCAAATTTTTAAACCCGATTAAACCCGTATGTCGCTACGCCACTGGGAAAAGGGAAATTCGAATATTTCTTGTTACAAATAAAATGTATTATATATTTTTAAAATAAAGCTTTTATTCATTAAAAAATCTTGTCATCATTCGCGCTATATAATATAAATGTTGAATTATGTATAATCAGTTTCATTGATGATGTATCGTTAACAATATTACTAAAAACGGAATTCAAAGATCCATATTGATGCATATTCTTCAATTTAATTAATTAAATGCAGGATCACAATCAAATCTAATGTATGTATACATATATATCTTGATTTAAAAATGCACATAATAAAGATAAATGGATATATTAATAGATTTATTAACTATTTACATATAATAACATTTTTTTCATCGCCAAAAAATCCCAAATTTAGTTTTAAACGAAAAATTATCATTTAACTGAAATATTTTGTATAATATTATTTTGTAAAATTTCATTCAAAACATTTCAAAAATTCAATTCAACTATATATATTTCATTCATAATATTTTGATCAGTTGTCATGTTTTCTAAAAAACAAGTAAAATTTGGAATGTATGTAAAAATGATATTGAGCAATTTGATTCATAAATTTAGTATGCCATTTTTCAAACAAAAATTTTAAGAATGAAAAATATGTTTTTATTAATGATTAGTATATTTTGGTAATCTGACGATGAATGTTTACATTAGAAGCATGTTATAATAAATATATACCAAAAAAAGTTTGTTCCGTTGATTATAATTACAATAATTTGTTTATATAAATTATTGATTTTATTTAAAAATGAATTAGTCATTCATCCAGATTTTTCTGCTTCGGCTATTTTAAGTCGAGCTGCCGTAAAGATTTTAAAATCGTAATTTGCCGAATGACAAAGAAAATAAATAAGTGATACTGAACAAAAAGTGGGAATCGCTGCGAAAATTTAAATGTTTGCTTAAATAACTTTAATAAACTTAACTTAACTTTAAAAAAATCGTAAAATTGCCGAATTGGAAAATTCTTTTCGTAAAAATGCCAAATTTGCCGAATGGGAAAATTCTTGGGGGGTGTCACAACCCCCAAAACCCCCCTCGGCGTCAGGCCTGACAGGAAGAGGGGAAGGGGGGGTTCTGAGGAACGAAAAGAAAGCAACTGTTCAATTCATTCGTAAGATACCAGGGAAAAAGTCTTAATATTAGCATATTAGAGCAATTCTTCTAGATTACAGAAACTTTAAAATTTCAATGGGGGGGTTTGAACCCGAACAAACCCGTATGTCGCTACGCCACTGCTTTTAATGGCTTTGTGCGCAGAATTCTGCCGATATAAGTATATATAAAAAGCTGAAATTCTACATGCCATCATGGGAAAAATCAAAATTAGTCGATGATACACGTCCTGAATTGCTTAGAATATCTTGTAACTTGTATCTTCTTGTATCTTTTATTTTAAATTCATAAATCATACCTTGATTGATTGGATTGATTGTATCTTTTATTTTAAATTCATAAATCATACCTTGAGTGATTGGTCGACAAAAACATTCTGTTTGAGACTGCTGCTCCAAGTTATTGTGAAAATAAATTATTATAAAATGTTAGGTAGACCTAATAAATCTGGACTATTATTAATGCTTCAAGTTTTCAAACTGACGAATAACCCGTAATTAGGAAAGTTAAACATTTGTTGACCCTAATTCCGTGTTAGCAAGATACTGGCTATTATAAAAATAAGTGAAGTATTTTTATTTGAAATGTGTTGTAAAAATCATGAACTTTAAGCTAATGATAACAAAATTTAAAACACACGACTGAATTAAACAGAGAGTGAAAATTTTTCACAAAAGCTTAAATTTATCTTATTTTAAAGCTTTCTTTGAAATAGCACGGAATAATGTACTAGCCCGTAATATTGTACACTTACCTTATATGTAAAGGATGAAGCCTAACCAAAAAAGTTTGTGGTGGTGAAGAATGGTACTACTGGTAAGCACACAAGGTATTGTCTAGCTAGACCCTAGACAGTAACGATCCGGTTTAAAGAGAGGGAAAAATATTTTATTTTCGGTGTTTAACTGTAACATTAAAATGTTAAAAAGAAAAGATAAAAAAAATTTCTTTCAAGTTCATTCATTTGTGTATGTATGAAACAAATCTTTGAACATGTTTGCTGTTTCAGTTGTACTATAGCCGGTGGTTGTTATGTTGTTAATCTTAAATTAAATATAAGTTTCAATAGTTTTAGAATTATTTTTTGTTTAAATTATTGATAACTTCCATCCGCTTTTGTGTTTAATTTAATTTAAATAATAATGAAAAAAATATGACGAAATTAAATATAATAATTTTTGTGTCATCTATCTTATATGGTAATTTTTATATAAATAATTATAGCTCAATTGACTACACGTTGCAGTTCTTATTAATTCAATTTTATGTGTAGACATGAATCAGTGATAGTGGAAATTGATAAACTTTGATCTCTTTAAATATTAAATTCAAAACAAACATAATTTCATTGTAATGTACAAATTATCGTACCCAATCAGTGGTAGATACGTTTTGTTTTAGAGCATTTATGTGGCTATTGGAGGTAACACACGAAACTGTTCTACATATAAATCTGATTTATTATATGATAATACATGCCACTCTTATTATTGCATAACGATTTGGTTTTATTACCTTGAATGCAAATGATTATCAGAATGACGTGGGTAACAAATCTTTTACGAAAAAATCCTATCAATTCTTAGTTGCGACCTAGTGCTCACAGAGAACAATCATGGCATTTTTGATAAATTTTTATTCATCAATATATTGTGTAATCTTCTGTAAGTTTTTTTTTTAAATTACGCACAGTGAAACTATCATTAAACCGCTATTACGTTTTTACTAATTTTAATGTTATTGTTGCTGTTATGAAGTTAACGGGTTTTAATTCCATAAAATGAATTCACGTTAATTGTATAATAATTCGAATATTTTAAAAAAATAAACAAATTTATGACTTGTTTTAAAATGAAAGATAAAAAAGTTCAATAAAAAAGACGTATAACTAAAACTTACAGCTGATTGAAGAAAGAATTTTGAATATAAATAATACAGTTATAGTCGAAGCTGTGAAACTGATAGTAAAAAGAAACAACTTCCAAGGGGCTTTGTTTAGACAATTCGAGGAACTCTATTTTCACATACACGATAGGACTTGGTCCATCGGCTGCAGCCGATGAATTTGGTTTCCGCTCTTTCTACTATATAATACTAACGTAAAGTTGATCACTGTAACCAGATCCTTGTGTTAGTGGTATAAAATCCGTCTTAAATTTGAAGAATACGTTATATGTGAAAAACGGAGGCATTTGGTTGCGAAGATCATTAGACAGTAAATAATAATATTAATGAACTTAATATTTTGCGTTTTTATATGCTTATATTTAGGATATATTAACAATTTGAAAATATCAATAAAGAAATGTGGTACCACTGAAAAAAAAATTAAAGTAATGACCCCGTCATCTCGAAGTTGGCAGTTTATTATTCAAACAAAGAAAAAATATTTGCAAACAATTTCACCGTGATTGGGATAACCACATAAAAACATTTTCTTGACAACAGATACAACAGTAGTTGAATAAAGTTAATATTTCTATTAAAAAAATTTGGTACGGCCTTGTGTTAGTGATGGGTAACTTCAGCTAAATTAGCGATCCGTTCAGACCGGATCGTTCATTTGCACTGACCGATTTAAAAACATCGGTCTTCGTTCAATCGGTCACTTGCAAAAACATTAAATATTTCAGTCAAAAATAATAATAAAAACACCTCGTTTAAGAACCACATCCTTATTAACAAGCAACAATCCCCATAACTAAAAGTTCCCCATAAATAAAAGTTGCGAATGGTATTCAAAACTTTTTGTAAAGAGGATGAGTAGCGAAATAAAGAAGAAAGCCTCTTCCGTTTAAACAAAAAATATTGCTCATATACTAATGTAATTTATTTAAAAAAATTAAGAAATCATTGCTTAAAAATCTATACAGGGATTATACTATAGTACATCTACTATTTTAATAATATGTGTTTGTTTGTTTTATTTTACGGTAGAAAATAAACAAATACATATTTATAATATGTATTTGTTTGTTTTCTACCGTTTGTCTTAAAGGATTCTCCTTTATAACTTGTTGCAATTTCATTTTAATGAGCCATACAGTCTAACTACAGTGATCGCAAATACGTGGCACTAGTGCCAGACTTGGTACGTTTGAAAATTTGTCTGGCACGGCAAGCATTCTGAAATTGTGTCCAAAATTGTCCTTAAACTCTCGTTTTAGGAATCATAATAAAGAAAAGATTTTTTTCAGGTATTTTGTAATAAGTTAAATATTACTGTTAGTCCAGTAAAAATAGTAGGGAACCTCCGAATTCTTTGAATCAGCATCGATTTGCCTGAAATGCTTGAATCGATTTGCTTGAAAATTGGAATTTAGCTCAACACACCCTCCATTTAAAAATTTACCCTTCGCGCTTTTATTTTTAAGGGGCACAAACAACCCCTTATTGTCAAAACTTATTAACCTACAAATTAAATCTTAACAGATCGAAATAAAGATCACAATCACATATCTCAACCCTTAAAAACCACCCACTATTATGATTACATTAAAAAAAGTTATTACGGGAGACAAATTTACTTTTTTTAAATTTAACTACATTAAATTTAAATGTTTTTTCATTAATATTTAGCACATGGAATCCTCATGAGAACTATATTGACTGTCAATCTCCTCCTCTTCTTGATCTAAAATCGAAGCACTATTATGACAGATTTTGCACCACATCTGTTTTTGCAATTACAGAAAACCATTTTTAAAAGGTTTTTCGCAGGAATTTTTTGCATTCTGATGGGCTACAAAGATAATTATTATGTATTCTTCTGAGGTAAATTTTTGTGAACGACGGCTTATTTCTACATTCAATAAAATAAAAAAAACATATTGAACATTCAATAAAAAAAATCCTCATCCATTCCATATATCGATTTAAGGAAAAAACATTATTAAAAACAAAATTGCACTATAGAATAAGGAATATAATGTTTAAGTCCTGACATGTAGTAAATTGTTAATTTTTAACTAAAGCTTTAGCTAAGGTACAATTTTTTTTCACAGCAAATATTGCATACAAAATTAAATTAAATCTGAAAAACTTAAATGAAATTAATTCTATTAGTAATTTAAACAATTTAAATACATATATGTACAAACAAATGTTTTTTTTTCATAATCATTAATAATTAATATACAAACAATCATCTTCATAATCAATTTTTGTTCCATTTTCATTTCACAAATTTCATTTTATGTTTCATTCTTTATGTTTCATTCTTTATGTTCATTCTTACTTCTTAGCAGCAAAATTATTATTTTCGAACGAACTTACAATTTTGTTTATTTTGATTTTCATCATTTTGTGTTTTACTTATAGTTCAGTAAGTTCAGTTAGTTCACTCGTTCAGTTAGTTCAGTTGTTCTTTATGATTCATTGCTTTTGGTAGGCGTGTTGTTTTGTTTATTAGTAAATTCGAACCGTTCAGATTTTTGTTCTTTATGATAAGTTTTTCGTTGGAATATTTTTTTTTTGTATTTATGATTTTAATAAATGTATAATGTATAATGTATATGGTATTGTTAGTTTGGTTTTGTTTCATTGGATTGGTTATTAGTTTTATGTTATTGTTAGTGTTATTTTCATATCGTCGCTTTAATAATGAAATGACGTATACGCAAAAGTATAGTTTCGAGATATTTGAGTTTAAAGTTTGATGTGCGCATGCATTTGCATGGACGTTAATTTATAATTTATTAATTTTTACCCCCAGTCATAAAATAATTCGAAAATGTAAAAACGTCAATTCAAAGATACCCTTATGGGGAATGCAGCGCACCTATTATATAAAAACAACGTATAAATAGCATACGTTGTTTCATTATTAAAGCGACGATATAAAGGTTTGAAAATTTTTCATTCTCATTGTTAGATGAAGTGCGTATATTTTTATAATTTTTAAATGTGTATTGGTTTTTTCATGTATTGGTTTGCACATTAAAAAATGTCAATAGTACATAAAAAGTAAGTGACCGAGGAACGACGTTTCTTTTATTACTGAACGATCGGTCGTGGTTCACTGAAGTGATCCGTTCAATTAACTTCGGTCGTTCACGACCGACACATCACTACCTTATATCATGAATTTTTTATTTTAAAATTGAAGTATGTATTTGAAATTAATTGAACTATATTTTATTTTCACATAAACATTACGTGTGATTGTCTCAACTACATCGTTTTATAACTGAACAGTTGTTGAAACAATTTCGGAGTTTTCTGTTTTAATTCTATTCGCCATATCTGTCCCTACGGTGAGGTTGAAACGACTGCATTTCAATTGGAAATAGTTATTTTGTTGTTTTTTTTTTAATTTTCAATGCTCATGTGCCGATCCAAGAAATCAAAAAATATTTGAGTCATATGATATTACTATGTTTTACACAATCGCAACTAGATACAAAACAAAATTGCATTGAACCCCGATTAACCCTATACGAAATTTCAATAACAAGACTAAAATCATTCACGTACTGTCATCAAACATGTGATACTAATTCTAAGAAAAAAGGTTGACACAACAACAACAATAAGTTTTTTAAAAAGTTTGTGTTTTTTAGTTACTTAAAAATGAATTTCTACAAAGATATTTCGATAGACCACATTAAATATATAAAGAGTTTTAAGAGTTTATGTTAAAAGAGTTTTATGTTAAAAGAGTTTTATGTTTAATGTTTAGTGAAGAGATCTCAGTATTACTGACCTGAGCTACCGGACGGGTCACGGGAACAATAAGAGATTACTATCATCAAAAATAAAAATAATTTTCTTAATTCTTTTTATTTTTTTTACCCGACTACAGCGAGGCAAAACAAGTTTTGATTTTAAGCAGTACGTACGTATAGTAGAATATTTTTCCAGCGAATACAAAATTTGGTTGTTGTGCGCATATTCATATGCGCATGTGCGAATATACAGTGTCTCAGATTAAAATATTAAAAAAAAATGTTGGGGTCCCATAGAAATGGACAAAAAAAACGAATAAAATTAATAAATTACTATTGAGATTCAACCAATTATAGTAGAATTTTTTTGCCAGCGAACACAAATTTGTTTGTTATGCCCATATTGTTTGCACATGCGCATGCACATGCGCATATTGTTTGCACATTCAGTGCCTCGATTAAAATATTAAAAAAAACTATTGGGGTTCCATTGAAATGGACAAAAAAAATGCAAAAAATTAATAAATTACTATTGAAATTCATCCAATTATAATAGAAAACCAAAAACAAGTAAAAATATTTATGATTTTGTAGCCAATGTAACAAAATTTTGATAATTAAAAATAATTATAATAAAAATAACGACGCCTATGGAAACAAATTTCACAACAAACAAATGGTACGAACTAGAAGTAGAAATTTAACTAATATAATTGTTTTGAAAACAAATTTATCCCAAAATAAATAATACATCTCTGTTATACTTTTTGTCTCATCTTTTATCTCTTGCTGCGTCGTATCTGTCAAAAATTCGCTGGCAAACAAATTCTACTATACACTAGTTTACAAGAAAAATCTCCCTAAATAAACCCAACTTTTCTTATAGATTTTGACCTGCTGATTAAGAATATCATATTCATTTTTTTAGGTTAGTTTTTGAGATATTCGCTATTCTTTTATTAAGCTTTGTAATCGAGACTATTGATTCGGGCCAAGCATTTTATTTGTACGATGTACTGACAAAAAAATCCGTCGGCATTCTGTCACTATGACAGTGAGTGATCTCGACAGGTTGACTGTTTGCACAAACCGATTGACGAGTAAAACAGGGAAAAGAATATGCTTGTGACAATATTTGTGAGAACTGCTGGTGACAATATTTGTATGAAGCAGCGAGATCAACAAACTGGCACGACGTTTTGGAAAATTATATGAAAATTTTCAAGGCAAAAATGTTGCACCCACATTTCAAAAAGTTCTATGTATATTTAGGGCAGCGATGTATATTAAACAAAAAATTCTTTGCAAAAGCAAAAGAAAAAAAAATTATTACAAAATCAAAAATTGAAACTTTTTTCAAAATTCTAAAAATATTTCAAAAATTATTACAAAATCAAAAAATAAAACTTATTTTCCAACTGTTCCTGCTATTCAGAAGTATATGGTATCAATGATACCGTATCATACAAAAAACGTATGATTCCGTATCATACAAAAAATTATTCAAAAATATCTCCCTACCAATTACAATTTTTGCTAAAAAACAACATTTAATAAGCAACAACTTCATATTTTCAAACTGTTCCTATCATTTGGGAGTAGCTGAATAGAATCATATTCCATGATCAATTACATTTCATGTCATACAAATATTTAATTTTATTTTTTTCAAAAAAAATTGGGTAAAAAAATAAATGAAAATCATTCTTTTGACACACTTGACGATATCTTTTTGACACACTAATAATACAGTAATCAAGCTTTTGGTCTCACATACAGATGCCGAGCATCAAGATTTCTCCACTTTTAAGGTTGCTTTTCATTATTACTTAAAATTGACGTTTTTTAAGTAAAAAATATGCTAATTTCTTGTTTTGACACACTTAATAATTTTGTCACACACTTCCCGGTACAGTTTACGAATGCATCGTCCTTTCGGCTTTTACCATTAAAGCCTGATACAACTGAAAAATTGAATGCAATTGTTGTTGTTTTTTCAGTTGTTTCAGTCAAATCGAAGTTACCCTATTTTTGGATAAAGAGTTTTTTGAAATCGGTCCAGCCGTTTTCAAGAAAGCGTCGGTTGTGACGACCGGCAAACAGACATACATTTTTCTTTTGCTTTTTTGGAATTAGTTGGTCCTAGAAAGTCGAGAAATGGCAAAAAGTGGGGGTAAGAAATTCATTTTTAGATAGAGAATGTAATACTACTGGAGTAATATTTACATTTTACAGAAAAAACTAGAGTACAAACAAAAAATTTTTCTACGAGGCCCAGTTGTTATCGATGAGTTTAATATCGCATATGTTAGACTTTATAATAACTTTATATAAAAGTTAAGCATAAATAATTTTTTTAATTACTCTACATGCTTTAATTCCACATATACATACAAATTTAGTGTGTAAAATGATTTTAAAAATATTGGTGACTGATGCATAGGCAAACTTCACTATACAGTTCTGGAAACACTTCAAATAATAGCTTCCTTTTTTATAGATTTCACCTAGTTCTAATTATAAAAACAGATGTTCCGGAGACCCCAAGTCCTTTGCTCGTTATCGCTCTACAGTTTATCAGTTCCTTCTCATATAAATCTAAAGCTTCATCATCAAACATCAAGCTACAGTTTCAACAAAACAAAGTTAATGAAAGAGAAAGCTGTAGTATCCCCAACAGACATAAATTCTGTTGTACCTGTACGAATATAAAAGTTAAACAAATGTTTGTCGGAAGTCAAAAACTGGAAGTTGAGATGCAGAACTGTTACAAATCATACTTTAAGCATATTTACCAAGTTCAGTCAAAATCAATTATCAGGAACTGATGTTATTGAAGTTTCAAATAAACAGGTGCTGTTGTTGTTGTAGGGACGTTGACAAAGTGCTACTCGTTCGATTCTGTTTCTAAATTCAGAAGCTCTGCTACGGTGTTTGGGCGGTACCACAGATCCTTCTTCGTCAGGTTCGTCGCATACTCTGGGCATGTAAATAGTTGGTCAACATCATGTGGAGTGACTTCACATGCGGGACACTTGTCAATAATTTGGGGATCGATTCGGTTCCTGTAATGATTTAATATTTGTGACCAACAGAATCTTAGTTGCGCCAGATTACATCTAGTGCTGCGAGGCAATTGGTTTTCTTCCGCAGCGACTTGTGGTGGTTTTTCGTTCAGAACTCGATTATGTATGTAGTTGTTTATTGTTTATTCTACCGCCTTAGTATGAAGCCTTTTTAAACTACAGGTTCCTGGCAGGACCGCCACTACTTATCTCAATATCGTCCAAAAACCATATCCATCTTTTGTCAAAGTATTGTCAAAATTGATTAATAACGGACTCTGTTTAGTCCCAACAAACTTTAAAAACAAAGTGAGAAAATTTGTATGGTGCACCCCCGCCACTTTGATCGGTGTGCCCCAAAAACTGATTATTATCTTTTCACTCTAATAGAAACTTTTTTCGTAAGTTTCATCATAATCACTTCATTATTGTAGGCGTGATAATGACGGAAGTGAAAAATCGGCAGTTGGGATGCTAAATTGTTGTTTAAAACTAATCACATCCTTGCCATATGCATATTTTCATCTTTTGTCAAAGTGTAATCAACATTAATTCACGCACGAATGTTGTATGCCACATAGTGGAAAAAATCACCTATGGTGAACCTATCCTGACCCTCTGTCCAATGTACCCCAAAAGCTAAAAAATCATTCTTAAAAAGATTAAACCCTTTTACTAACGGTTCACGAAAACAATTTGTAACTGTAGGGTTCTGATAAACACCTTAAAAAAATTTTAAAAAAAATTTTAACCAGAAGTGACAATTGACAAACCGGAAGTGGTACGCAGAAATATTGGAATCTGTACTAAAACCTTATATACCAAGTCTCAATAAAATTGAAAGCCAGGATAAGAAATTAGTGAAGATTCAAATAAACAGATGTTTGAGAGACTTTTGTCCGAGACCATTTTTCCAACTTTAAAACGAATCAAAATTTTCCATTTTCAAGTGAACTCGGCGGATATACCAAAGTTTCATAAAGATCCCATGCGTATTTGTCAACCACCCATCAACCAACCTACAATCCACCTAAATCCACTGACTCACACTTTTTTCTTTTGACAAACAGTCAGGTTGGTAGGTTAGGATTCAGGTTTTTCCAAAACAAAAGATAAAACGAAATTTGGGGTATGTAAGATTTTTTTTTCTCGCAATCTATCGCATTAATTCACACAGTTTTAAATTATGGTGAAGTGAAAAGAAATATTAAATGCTTAGTCAAAAATATTAATCATTTCCATTTTGAATTTTGATGTATGAGGAATTTTGTTTTGCGCTCTATCTTGTATAGTAATAATGAGTATCAAATATGTTTTTAAACCAAAAATGATTACCAAAAAGAAGACAATTCCGAATACTGATAAGTCCCATCGATCTGAACTATCGAAACAAGTACTATTGTCCTACAGCCTTCGTCGACCTGCTATCGTACTTGATCAACTTCTAATATTTATTTTTAATTTTTTTCAGTATCAAATTGTATAGAATGTTTTCAATTAGGAAAATCACATGACTATATTTTTACAAATGAAGTCAAAATTATTGATTTTCAAACAAACCAAAATTTCTTAGAATATAAATTAAATGGAAAACTCACTGTTTCCGCTGTGTGGGCAAAAGACGATGAAAAACTATTAAAATTAGAAGTAAGTAAAACAGAATACCATCCAAGATTATAAAAATTAATTTCTTTGTCAATTACAGTTAACGTCACCCAAACTTTATTTACCCTCTAAAAAGGGGAACCAACTGAATATCCAACCATCACCTTTAGATACTACTAAAAGTCATCCTTACTATATCTATCAACATTCAGGGAAAATCTCAAAAATTTTTTTAAATGAGCAAGATGATACATCTATTTTGAACCTTAAAAAAGGAATTTCAAGTCTTTTTCAATATCAACTAACAGAAGGCGATTTTATTGAAGAAGATACAAATGGTCGATGTCAGGTTAATTACAAATTTAAGAAATCGTTGGTTTTTTACAAAACGAAAACTAACTGTGAAAATGATAAAATTGAAGGAGAATTTCAAAGATCTGATAAACCAATTGGATTTAAGATAAATCCTGATAGATCCTTAACGTACCACCTTGGATTGCATGGGCATATAGAAAAAATTGTTGGTCGTGAATTATATCAAACCAGTTTTTCTGATGAAAACTCATTCCAACTTATTGAATCTCTTCTAAGACTAGAAATAACAGGTGATATTTCGAGTTCAAAAACATTATCAGGGCCTACCATAAACGATATTACTTCACAAATAAAAGATGCAAAAGAAAATGATTTATCGTTAATCGTTGAACTGAAAAAATGTTCAACAGATACTTGCCCATCTTTTGTTTCAACAGTAAAAAACTTAAAAAAACAATTAGATAATGATAATATTGGAAAAGAAGAACTGGCAATAGCTTTCATTAAACTGTTTAGAATATCGCAACACGTAAAAACTGACGAGTTTGTAAGAGTTTTAATTGCAAGAACTGTAAAAACATTTAAGGAACAACTTTTGGATATATTAGGTGCAACACAAACAAG
This sequence comes from Diogma glabrata, assembly GCA_963693315.1. Taxonomy (NCBI): domain Eukaryota; kingdom Metazoa; phylum Arthropoda; class Insecta; order Diptera; family Cylindrotomidae; genus Diogma; species Diogma glabrata. The sequence continues at coordinate 142,103,015 of OY856186.1, read as the reverse complement.
CGAATCTCATGAAGCATTTAAACAAGTTTTAAAATGTAATTTGGAAGAAGATGTAAATTATTGCGAAAGATATTTGCAAGCTCTTTCAATTTCTGCCAAGCCTAATAAGAATATTATTGAAGGTAAGATAATGTCATAAGTTGTAATAATTTTCTTGAATTCATTGAGTGCTTACACGTTCATTATCTATTATCTAGTTGTTGATATACCGTATTTTTCAAAATTATGGTTGTAACTTCTATTTAGTGCTCTTACGGTTTCCATGTCTCTGTCAGAGTTAGTTTTTATGGTGCCCAGAAATATTTACGCGAATCAAAACACATTAAATTTATAGAGATAATTTTTTTTGCTGTCAGATATTTTATTTTTGATTCATACAAACTATGGTATTCAAACAGTAGGCTTTGTTTTTGCTGTCGGCAATTCTTCTTGTCGTCGATAATTTTGCTTTGTCGTTATGAAAATTCTTTGTTGTCATATTTTTTTCTAACAAAATGAAATATAATTTTATCTTAGTAGGCGCATAAATGCTATAAATTTGTAATTTATGTTTGACAAATAAACATAAACAAGCAATCATTTATGAATGAAAACGGACATTTTTATTATTTGCAATTTTACATAATTTTTTATAAGCTGAATAATTTGTAGAAAAAACTTTATTTAGAAACTAATAATTATTATCTTTTAAATAAAATTATAATTTAAAAAAAATTATCTCATTAAATACCACTCTTCATTGAAATTTTTGTCTAAAATTTTTCAATTTTACTCATTAAATTATTTTTAAGCAACACTGCTCAATCAAACCACTACTTAAACCACTCGTCCTTCGGACTCGTGGTTTATTGTGCGCTTTGATTCGCAGTGTTGCTAAATAATTTAATTCGTAAAATCAAAAAATTTTCGAAAAAATTTCAATGACTCGTGGTATTACAACCGATAATTCCTTTCAGAAGAAATCGAAACGATAATTTCGTTATTTACGTTGTGTTGTTTGCTCTTAATTATTAGGGATACCAATTTTTTCGTATTAAAGTGTTATTTTTACGCTTTTCCACCCCGAATCGGTAAACGTAACTTTTGACCTCTATTCAAGGTCAAACACGCCAGATTTAAGAGGTGGTAAACTGCTCTTTTTCTTATCACAGTACAATATATCCGGAAAAAAATTTTAGGGAAAACGAAGGCATCAAATATCAAAAGTGTCCAACTTTAAAAAAAATGACTCTTAGGAGCTAAAGTGCTACTTTTTGTGTGGAGTCTATTGTTTGGTAATGTGACAATTATAGACAAAACACAAAAAGTCATTTTAGCTCCGAACTAAATACACTATTTTTTCGGTAAATCTTTAATTTTTTTATATTTATGTATGAAATTATAAATATGATTTAGTAGGTAATAAATTTTCTGAAATTAATTTTTTTTAATTTTAATTCATGACTTTTCAAATGCATTTCACAAAACCTTTGAATTAATTATTTATGTGGCATCAGAACAAATCCAATCTTAGAAATGTCCTTTAATTGAATTGCGTTTTTGCCGTAGTGTGCACTGAAATAAAAATTGAAGTTCATGACAACCTCATCTCGAAGTTGGCAGTGATTATTCATGCAAAGAAAAATTATTTGCAAACAATTTCACTGTGATTGGGACAGCTGCACGATAACATTTTCCTAACAACAGAATGAGGTTTATTTAAAATATAAAGTGTTATATCCAATTTAACAGTAGTTGAATAAAGATAATAACTATCTCCCTGAAAAAAATTTTCTTTGGCCTTATATCATGAATTTGTCATTTTAAAGTTTAAGTATTTGAGATTAATTGAACCATATTTTATTTTCACATAAATATTTTGTGTGATTGTCTCAACTTCATCGATTTATAATTGTAGAGTTGTTGCAGCAATTTCGTAGTTTGATTCGCCATATGTGACCGCACGGTGAGGTTGAGACAATTGCATTTCGATTGGAAATAAGACATGTTTTTTCAGTGTGTATGATGGTATTGGTAATAAAATCTATTTAGCCAAACCAGGCAGTTTTTTCCTTTCTATACATGCGGTGTTTTTTTCGCTCTTCTGGACTACGCTATGTCAAAATACGTTTACCGATTATGAATTAGTACAGAAGACATCGAAATTAAAATTAGAGGTTTGCGTGATCCTCAAGAATTTAATTTAAGAATAATTTTTACCAATGACCCAGTGCTGCAAATCTTGCAGTAGCTCAGTGTTGCAAGTGGAAATGATGATCATCAATAAATATTTATATACCTTAGACAAGATGCCTCCTGGCTAACTTTGCAAGTATCAATGTTTTATCTGGGGATGCTCTGTACAAACTAAAGGGGGAATCGGCCCCCACGAAACGGAATTGATTAGTTTTGGACTATATTGAGCAAAATAGTGCGGAATGTTTAATTTTTCAATAATAACAATGTTTTATTTTAGACTTGCTAAGCTCTTGGGACACTTACAGCCAAACTGACAAATTAAAAGATTCGTTTATTCAAACAATCGCATCAATGGCACAACGTTACACACGTACTCAAGGAAATACTTTTGAAAGCAATGTAAGTATAAGGAACATAGTGCTCAATCCAAATAAGTTATTATTTTTTTCTAGATCGTTATCAAAGTACAACAATTTATTTTAAAATCTCTTGAACAATGTGAAGACTCAAACTGCAAAGTGATTTATATTCGTGGACTACAAAATCTAGAATCTCCCAAAACAATTCCAATTCTAATGAAAATCGTTTTAAATGGAGAACGAATTTTGTCTGTTACCGCAATTAAAGCACTACGTCAATTTTGTACCAAAAATTGGACAAACGAACATAGAAAAATTTTCGAAAATATTTTCCATCAAAAAACGAAACGTTTTGATTCAACAGTTCGTACAAATGCGTTAGATATTTTACTATCATTAAAACCAGATATCAATGAGCTAAAAATATTGTTGAATTTCTTGAAATCAAACGATAAAAGTTTTGAAGTTAAACAATTTTTGTTACAACGAATCAATATGATAGCGGATGAATGTCCGAAGTTTAAAGAAAAAATTGAAAAAATAATTCGAAATGATCAAAGTTTGAATAATTATAATATTATTGGACAAAAAGGATTGTCAACAGCACTTTCAAGGAGGTTTTCTGGGTCGCCTTCATTTAATGCATCACTGGTTAGTATACAAGAAATGAGTAGTGGAGTTTTAAAAACAGGAACAGTTAATCTCATTGTTGAATCAAAAAAGTATAAGTTCAATATATTCTCGTTAGGAATGTATGCAGGGGGATTATCATCTTTTGTTAATAGTGGTGGAAGTGAAGATAATGAAGAAGATGATGAACAAGCGAATGCTGGAATGGAGATTATTGTTCAAGGCTCATATTTAAGACCATTGCAGTTTTTTAGTGGTCAAGGTGAATTAATGGGACATGTGTGGAGTGGAACCGCTTCGGATCCAACACCAGCATATCAAGCAACTACCATTTTACAAAATCATAAAGAATATTTACGGCTACAGAGTGGAGTGATAGTTTTGATTGATGTTTTAGGTGCAGTAACGATTGACTTGAACGGACAAATATCATTTAGTATTTGGAATAGAAATGCTAATTCGCATGTGAGGAAATAGTAAGTACAATAATTTTGATAATTTTACGAAAAACCTTACTATTTTAATTTCAATCCAGCTCTGCGTTTGCAATAAATGCTCAACTTAATATTGATTTGTCATACCTAAATCTAAAAACAGATATAACAATAAGCGAGGAACCAAAATTAAATCTAATCACAGATATTGATTTCTCCTCTAATGTAATGTTATGCATGCAGCTCAGTCAACCAGATGCAATTTTACGGTAATATAAATACCATATTATAAAAAATAATAATTAAAATGCAATATTTAAAAATATACTTTTTGCTGTTTATTTTTAATTTTTAATTTATTAATAATAATATAAACTTCCTTATTTGAATATTTGAATTTGAATTTGATTTTTTATATTTTATTGAATATCGATTTCGACTTACGTCATCCTCAGTTCTTAAATTATTATTACAATTTTTGCTTAAAACTATTACTTATATACTATTTCAACTGCTATTTTTTATTATTATGCCATATATATTTTGTTAGTTATAGTGTTGATTTTATCATTTAAAATGTTGCTATTGTTTTTACGTTTATATATTTCTATTTCTTCCAATCTATCTAGATGTTGTCCTTTACATTTTTTATGTAATATGGTTAAATTTGTGTTTATATTGGTGTATTTGTGTTTTCTATTTTTAAATGTTATAATAATAACATTTAAAATTTTTATTTTTAAATGTTATAATGGCATAAGTGGATTTGGATCGCTCTTATTAATTTCACTGGTGTGTTCAATAAATCTTTTTGTAAAGGACCGCCCCGTTTGGCCTATTTAAAATTTACTACAGTCATCACAGGCAATTTTATAAATACCTGTGTCTAAGGTTTGGGTTTTTTTGGTTTTTAGGTAATTTTCTATTTTGTTTTTGTAAGCTGCAATATATTCATATTTTTTTAAAGTTTTTTACATTATTTTGAATGTTGTTTTATTATATGTTACGCCTATGTATTTTTTGCCTGCTAAGTTTTCTTCATTCTTCAATGTTGTAAGGGTTTGCAAATTTTTTTTGTTTTTATGTTTTCTATTTAATGTGTCAATTATTTCGTTTTTATATCCGTTTTTACTGCCTATGTATTTTATGTTATTTAATTCGTCTTTATAATTTTCTGCATTCATTGGTATGTTGTTCAATCTATTGATCATGTGGTTGTATGCAGCTAGTTTATGTTGGTATGGATGATGTGATTTAATATTTATTGTTTGATCCGTTTGGGTTGGTTTTCGGAATATTTTAAATGTGTGTTTTGAATCTACATTTTTGATTGATAAATCCAAAAAATAACATACCAATGAATGCAGAAAATTATAAAGACGAATTAAATAACATAAAATACGTAGCCAGTAAAAACGGATATAAAAACGAAATAATTGACACATTAAATAGAAAACATAGAAACAAGAAAAATTTGCAAACCCTAACAACATTGATGAATGAAGAAAACTTAGCAAGCAAAAAATACATAGGCGTAACATATAATAAAACAACATTCAAAATAATGCAAAAAACTTAAAAAAAATATGGATATATTGCAGCTTACAAAAACAAAAACAAAATAGAAAATTACCTAAAAACCAAAAAAACCCAAACCTTAGACACAGGTATTTATAAAATTGCCTGTGATGACTGTAGTAAATTTTAAATAGGCCAAACGGGGCGGTCCTTCACAAAAAGATTTATTGAACACACCAGTGAAATTAATAAGAACGATCCAAATCCACTTATGCCCAACATTTAAAAATAGAAAAACACAAATACACCAATATAAACACAAATTTAACCATATTACATAAAAAATGTAAAGGACAACATCTAGATAGATTGGAAGAAATAGAAATATATAAACATAAAAACAATAGCAACATATTAAATGATAAAATCAACACTAAAACTAACAAAATACATGACATAATAATGAAAACTAGCAGTTGAAATAGTATATAAGTAATAGTTTTAAGCAAAAATTGTAATAATAATTTAAGAACTGAGGATGACGTAAGTCGAAATCGATATTCAATAAAATATAAAAAGTCAAATTCAAATTCAAATATTCAAATAAAGAAGTTTATATTATTACTAATACATTAAAAATTAAAAATAAACAGTAAAAAGTATATTTTTAAATATTGCATTTTAATTCAAAACTGACAAAAGCACACAAACAGTGAATAATATGGAAAACCATAATAACACATATAAAAAATAATAATCTAAATAATTTTTTTTAGATATAAAATTAAAGGAATCACATCTATTCCCACAACAAAATATTTGAAACAAAAATCGGTTAATTTAACATATAATTTACCAGGGTTTACACATGCATTGAATCAAAAGAATAACGAAATGTGTAATGTTATCATTGAAAGCTCATAATAAAACTATTAGAATATTAAATTTATGATTTTGATGTGTGATCAAGAAAAATCCAAATAAAAATTTATTATATAAAACAAAAACGTATATATGTATTCCAAACTGAAATTCATATTTATATATAAATACGTAAGCACTATTTTTGTGGTACTATTTTTGAATTTTGGCGATTTCTTGAGAAAAAAGGGAAAACATGTGATAGGTGTGTTTTCTTGAGTTTTTTGTTCGGTTATTTTGTTTCTTCCAAGTTATTTGTTTCATAATTCAAAATCAATTATATCAATAAATCAAACTTTAAAATAATGTGTTGTAGCTATTTTTTGGGAGGTCTATTTACAATTTCCATTAACAATGGCCGAATTTCGACCTCTGGGCGATTCCTAGTACTGGAAATAATTTTTGTTGTGACTGAAAATTAGTTTGACTGAAATTCTTTTCCTATTATTTTTGGTCTCATCTATGCATCTGCCAGTGCGTTCAAATTCTTACCATTAAACCATTTAATAAATGAATGACAAATGAAAGTGAAAAGTCTTTGGCCCCTCGATTTGAGATTTTTTTTTTTTAGTTGATGCTAAACCAAGACGAAAATGTTAAGGGCACTTATCAAAATTGTGCCCGGTTCTCGAGATATGGCCTTTTGAAAAAAAAATTTTCCATATAAAAATCACTTTTTTGTAAACTGTAGTGTCGGTCAATATCGATGATTTTTATAATAATTTAAATAAAATTAACACTTTTTTTCATAAAAATTGAATAAGATACATACCTGATATATATAAAAATAATTGCACTAATTTAAAAAATACTTAACACATAATAATTTAATTATGAAATATGGTAAAAAAAAACCATATTTTCGAAAAAGTAAACAATGATTTTGACATTTCTTAATAAACAAAGTTGAAGTTTCGAACATATGATTCTAAAATATGATTAAGTGCTGCCATTCTAAAATTTTTGAATGTACTAAAACTAAAATGAAAATCAAAACCATAATTTATTTTAGTACATATTGAAGGTTTTGTCTAACGGCTATTTTTATTTTATCTACTTAAATTTTTAATAAACGATTTTAAATGCACAAAAAATTTTTAAATATATAAATTAAAAATAAATAATCAATAAAGCAAGTAACTCAATTGATTTTTAATGCAATGATTATTATAAAATAACAAATTTTAGATTGAATGACATACGGCAATTTCATTTTAGCTATCAAACTAGGTTAAGGAAAGACTCAGATTTAAAAGTTGGTTCATTATATTTATTTAAATGAAATAAAACTAATGAAATTTAAATTTGTACAATCTGCATTGGATTTTATCTAATTCAGGTAAATTATAGATTATATCATATTATACATATATTGTGTTAAAAAATTTAAATTTTATAGTGCTAGGCACCATGGTGTAGTTTTTTGTTTTAATATAATATTATTTTTATAACAGTGAAGTCTCTCTGAAAGAATGGAATTTGATTTTTTTGTCCTGCACATGTTTACCACAACAGCAATTATATAAATTTATATATAATTATAAATATTTTAATTATTTTATATTTTTCGTTTTTATATTACTAAAAATAAATAATATTAAAATCAATAAAAAAAATTAATTTATTTATATAAACTTCAAATATTTTATAAATATTTGTTGTAATTAATTATTTTTTTAACGACTGTCATAGAAAATAATGTTTTCTATCTATCAGGTTAAAAGAGAAAGTTGGCTTTTGCTGTTTAGCGAGCATTTTTTAATTTTTTCTGCTCTTAAGCGGAAAGTAAAAACACAAGTAAAACAAAAGACATAATGAACAAAGAAATAATATTAAAATTTTTTAATTTCTTCTCTCCAAAACACTTTTGATTTTTTGGCTCTATAACCCGAGGACTTCTTTTTTTAAAAAGGCATAAATCTTTTATATTTGCTAATATCCAAATTTTCTTAAACGATGAATGTTGATTTTAACATTGAATAATTTGACCACATTTTTGAAGACTTTTTTGTCTGCGATAGTTCACCAAAATATGCCAAAAACACATCTTCAGAATTTACATTTTACTGTTTTTTTGTTCTTACACCAATTGATAAATATAAATAATAGGTAAGCTTTTTCATACCGGACTTTAGATTTTTCAGGCAACAGATCTAAAGTTAAATTGTTGGCTGCTTCTTTTATATGAAGTGAAGTGCTAATTATATCACTTTCATCACTACTGCTCATTTTAAATTATTTTTATTTAAAAATAGATATAAACTCTGTATAAATTTTAAATTTAAAATTTTAACTTGACGTCCGATACGTTTTTTAAACAACAAATAAATGCCTCCTTGGCCACTTTAATCGTATTTGTCGGCAGTCGTTAAAAAAATAGTATGTATGCTTTGAGCAGAAAGTAACATTGCTGCTCTGGCATGATTTCTGGTTTCGGCTGCGCCTCAACTAGCAATTTTCATGCACGAGCAGCAATGAATTACTTTTTGCTCTTAATATACAATGTACTATTATCCTCTGTTCATTTTAGTTTTTGTGTTTGCCGCTTAATAGTTATAAATTATTATTAGTTCTGTGTTCTGTCACTTCTCTTTGTGGCAGTGCAATTTTTGTCTACCATAATATTAATGTCATAGATATTTTAGATAACCTTATTTCTTTTTGTCAAAAATGTTTTCTTAAATAAGAGTCTGTTAGAATTAAAACTGAGTAAAAATAAATATTAAATTTTTTAAGAATAAAAGGCAATGTTAAGTGATAGAATATTTACATAAAGATATGATTATATTTTTGGATATATATATTTTTGTAAAACTTATCTGAAATATGCCACATGGCCTGTAATATAACCTATTGTATCATTATGTTACAGGCGCCCTTAAATCTTATGTATAACTAAAGAAGAATTAAAATAAATTAATACAAGAAGTATTCAATTATTAAAAGAAATATTTATTTGTCCTATATATATGCCTGAAAAGAAAGAAAGCATAAAAAATAACAATATTTATTCAATTAAGTAGCACTTTTAACTCAAAATCATTAAAAAAATTGATGTAAATCAAAAATTACGTTATTAAATTAAATTCAGTTGCTATCATCAACTTTTCAGATGATAGTATTTATTATTTTTGACTGTAGATGGCGAAAAGATCAAAAACTGCAAGAAAATACAAATAACTTTACGAAGTAATAATAATTTTTAAACAACAATTTCTAAAAAGACAGTAGTTATTTAGTATTAATATATTATATTATATAATCGATTATATCTAAATTAGTGGTTTATAAATTGTAAATAAATTATATACTGTAAAAACAAATGAAACGTCAAAATGGCGACAACACATTATAGAGCAATTGCTGTAGCATGTACAAGAAGAAAATGCGCTAAGATTTGAAAAAAAAAATGTGAATCTAAAATACGTAAAGAAAATACGTAAACGTAAAATTTTGACATTCAAATCTTGAGTATATGTATTTAATCATTTTATACCTAATATTGTTATGATTTTAATATGAAAATCAATTAATGTGATAATCGGTTTTACACCGGTTGAATTTGCAGATTAAATCATCTGACAATTTTCTAGCAGTTAATTAGTAAACCAAATAATTTTTCAAAAAGTCAGTTGCTATCGGCTAACTTTTCTTGCTGTTTTTATATCTATCTCGCGCATGCTATCCCTCTTTTTCTCATACAAAATATTTTTCATCAACTTTTCAGATTATGAACTGCAAAATTGATTATGAGAGCTGAATTCAATTTGTGTGTAATAGCACCATTATATTCACTCTAAAAAATTAATTTGTTTTCTATTTACCTGTACAGCACAAAAAGTAAATTTTTCTATTAATACCAAAAACAAAACAAACATCAAAGTTTGAATAAGAAATTTATTAGTCGTTGAAAAAAAAATTAAAATGATTCCTGGGATTGAATTGAGTAATGTCGAATTCTTTTCACCCAAATCCATAAAAAAAATGATGTAATTCAAAAAATATGTTCAATTGACGCAAAAAATCAATTTTTTTTCCGATTTACATAAAAAAAAAAGTTCATTTTTTCGTAAATTTTTTTGACATTACTAAAGAAAATTTAAAAAATTAACGTTTTGTTAACGACAATTTTTATATAACTATGAATTGTTCAATTTTGAAAGATTAAGTATTGTGTTTTATACGATATATTTACAATAATGTTACTAAAATGTAATAAAATAAAATCTAATAAAGACACATACAAGGAATGCATATATTCTACAGCAGTTGTGAATAAAAGAAATATAATTTAGGTCCACAGTGAACAAAAAATTGATAATTATCAAACAAAACATTTATTTAAAATATTATATGACTAAAAACTATAAAATAATTTCACATGTACATATTTCGAGCCGAATATTTATTAATTATAACTAACTATGTATAGACGAGCTTAAGTAAAATTGCCCTTCATTATTTGTTATTTATGGCAACCCTATTTTTGTAGAAATATGTACCGTTAAAAACGATACATATATAAATTTTATTTCAGAATAAAATTAAAATATCGGAAGATTGGAATTCAAGTTGTAATAAAATATCGGAAGGAGATTGGAATTCAAGTTGTAATCCCAATTACACATGGTTTATTCCATTATAGTAGTATGTTACTATTTCTATTGAATTTTATTTCTTAGTAATAATAAATTATTCCATTTATTAGTGATAGGCGTTCGTCGTGGAAGGTATGCAAAATCAAAACAGAAATATGACAAACAATTTTTATATATACAAAAAATGCAATCTGCTTATAATGAGATTTCACGGTATATTATTTTATAAGATATTTATTTTTGATCGAGTTTGTAAAAAATATTTTTTTTATTTACAGATATTTTGCAATTACAACAATGATGGCCACCACTACATACCCGAGAATTGAATTTTTTTTTTTTTAAATAAAATGTACCAATTAACAGCACATACGGTTAAATGAGCTATTGTCACAAGAAATTATGTTATGTGAATTTGTCCTAAACATATTTGATTAAACATTTAAATTTCTAGTAATTACGTTTTTTAATAAAATGTGTTGTGTAATGCACAGACGAAGTTGTATCGGTTTCTCATCTACCGTATATAAATGATCTGAAAAATAAATCCGTCTCAAAAGAACGTTCGCATGATTTGTACACGAAATATTTCAACATTACTTATAAGCTCGTTTTGTAAAATATGCTAAATTGTATCTAATATCAACAAGTGGATAGGCCGATCGCTAAGATAGTTTTAAACACAAAATCGGCGTAACTTTGTACTGAATAAATCATCACTGAGAAGCCTAGTTATATTGAGCAACACATTGATTGATCTCGACTCAACATATTCTTTTACCATTTTAGGGCGGATCACTTTCGGAGAATTAAGAAAACAAACAAGAGTAGTTTTTTTATTTCACCACAATTGAAAATTGCGTGTGTGAGTTATATGCTTAAAAAAAGGTTTGTAAAAAAAAGATATGCTTAAAGAAATATTTGTAACAGTTTTACATCCTAGCTTTCGGTTTGTCAATTCCGGAAAAAAAACTACAATAAAAGTTATGTCTGTTTGGATACTACAGCTAATGAACTGATTTTGATGAAACTTTGGCAAAATATGGAGAATTATTTGAGAAGGAACTGATAAACCTTTGATCGGTAATGGACAAAGAGATGGGAGCATGTGGCGATCGGAGAACCTGGTTTTATAATTAGATCTACGTAAAATCTATCACAATAGTTAGCCATTAATTGAAGCATTTGAGATATTATAAGCTCATTAAATATCCAGAACATTTTGTTTCCAGAGCTTTGGTTAAATCAGCCTATTCATTACCGTCGCCAATATTTTTATATAGAAAAAGAGGAAGAATGTTTTGAAGATAGGTTTAAGGAACAAATAGGAATATCCCTTGGGAATATCCCTTGAACAAAAAAAAATCTAAATTTAAAATCAATTTTTGCTAATCATTTAATTTTCGATAATAACCATCAGTTTTGAACATAATTTTTTTGTATTTGTGTAAAAATGTATTTTGGATCTGGATGGATTCACTTGAAGAGTTTGTAATTTACATCGCAATATACTCTTCGCTTATACTGTACACGACTCCCTCGTTATACTGTAAAAAAACGAATATTTATGTTACAAAATGACAATTTGAAAATATTGTATATTACCGTTTTCCAGAAAATGTTGTCTTCAAGTGCCATATAAACAGCTGCCAAATCTCTGTATTCCCACTAACAACTGTTAATGTGTTAAACCATCTTCTGAATATTTTTGAAAATATTGTAATTTTGAGCTGCTGTTGAAATCATTACGCTCATTGAAAATAATGCTATAGGCTAAAAATAATATTGAATAAAATATTAATTAATTAAAATAAGATAATTTGTATGTTATAATTGTAAATAAATAACTTGAATCTATGTTTACTGATCGTAAGCTGACAAGTTTAGCGTTACCCGGAATGCACCTATGGGAGGTAAAGCCAGCAAGAGCATTCCGTGTCCCTCCGTCTGTTTGTCATAAGAATTCTCTTTTCCAAAGTGCTGCATTTATAACTGAAGTGCTTTAGTGTACAATTATCCCAACTTTAAAATTATGTTTAATCTGAAAATTCTCCATCTGAAGAATCTTCAATCTCAATTTTCGCCTGAGCCTGTACTACCTTGAAACATGGTCGTTTCAATGGAACAAGATCTGTTATTTTTTCAGATTCTACCGTCGGTTTTTCAAAACATATTAATTTCAATGGTTTTGCCCGTTTCCCATTGATAAAAGCGGGATAAACTTGTTTTATGTGCTCGATAAATTGCATAATTTGCGAACCTGTGTGTTTTTTATACAATTTTTCTAAATAAACTTGCCGATATAAAAACAAGTTTATATAATCGTGAACCGCCTCTGGAGTTTTACGATTTCTCATTTGGTTTTTCAATAACCGATTCTGGTTTTCCAGATGGTTAATTGTGTTTGTTTTGTCTTTTTTATCCACAAATTGACCATCTTTGTGGATTGTAGCTTTATGGATTGTATAATCCGAAAATAGTTTATTAACTCCAAAATATTGTGCAGCACCATCTGTGCGTATATCGCTGGTTCGTTTATCTATAAAACGAGAGAAGTATGGCCAAATGTCATGTTTACTTTTACTGGGTACATGAAAAAAAAGCCCTTTTTTATCTTGTACACAATAAATACCCAAGATAGTCCATGTCATTGCCCTCGATTTTCTACCTCTATGATATTTATGCTTGGTTAAAAACGTTTCATCGATTTGAACGAGTTTTCCTGGGCCACCAAGCACACAAATCTCATTAGACCTGACAACATTGACTACTTTACGAAGGTTACTAAAATAGTCTACTACCGTTGAGGAACTGATTTCTAGTACCTGCTCGTCTTTAGAGTTTTTAGAGTTGCGCCATTCCTGTAGGTCATTTTTAGTTTTCGAGTAGCTACATTTTGTCGTCACAAAATATATGATCAAAGCTACAACGTCCCGAATTGGGAGTTTACTATTTTTCCCGTCAATAAATGTGCCTTCAGCAGGGTTTATGGATTCCCGGCAGATTTTTGCTCCTTTAACTTTACGCTTATTTGTGGAACAGCGCCATTGCCAGCCTAATCTGGTTTCTTTTGCGATCTCCACTTTCATCAGCTTTTTGCATTCGCAGCACTTTGGGGGTGGGCTATACTTACTTGGAACTATTTCCACCTCCTCCAAAAATTGGATCGCCTTTTCATTTGTTTCAACTAAATAATGAAACGAATGAATAAGCGAAAACCCTTCCAATAATGGGTGGATGTTTGGAAATAGTTTTTGTTCCTTTTTTTCCTGTTTTGGCATTTTTGCAAACCACTTCACTTAAATAACCACTTAATTTTAATTTTTTTGAAAACACTTTTTTAAACTGCGTTAAGACTTAAAATCAAAACACAACTGAAAAGTATTGCGAACGTATATTGTGAACATATTATACTTTTTAACGGTTCATATTTCTAACGAAATAGGGTTGTCATATATGATGAAAAAACATCCAAAAATTTGATAATTTAAAAATTTATACCTATTTCAAAATAGTGCGAGTAATAATTATAATCAAATTTTATTTAAAATAATTAATTTATCAATACGCAATAAATATATTTAAATTCAGTTATTTTCAGTATGCATGTAAGGGCAATTTTACTTAAGCCCGTACACATTTGAAAATAATTCTTCGGTTCGAATCAACAAATTGTGGTATGCATATGGATCATTCTTTTACAAACCGAACACCTTTCTGACCGCCGTGAAAAACAAATTGTGAGAAATTTGTAGAAAACAAAACAAAACTAAATGTCAATAATCCAGCTCAAGAGCAATTTCACGAAGATTCAACAACGTTTTGACTTGACCCCTTTTAATTTTGATTATTTTTTGTTTATAGATAGTCTTTGATAAATAAAAAATACCAGTTCTCTTAGAATTTTTTTTTTCGACCAGGGGTCTTCACAGGGTGCCCCTCAATTTTTTGTTATTTTGTGATGTGAGTGCATTTTGACGAGCGATTGTAGAAAAACTACTGAATCGATTTTCATAAATGATATGTCGTTGAATAGGTATTAGAACAAAGTTTTTAAAAATGTACACTGTTAATTTTTTGAAATAATTTTTAACGGTGTAACATTTTTTTTTTTTATTTTAACTAAATTGAAGCTTATTTTATATCTAACCACTTGTGAAAGTTTGGGACTTGCATTATTTTTTGTTTTAAAGATAAAATTCGTTGTGCATATGACTGTCGGGAATCAGTTGTTTTTGTTCTGAAGGAAAATTATAAAAAGGGCGTTATAAACTAAGAGATTTTTTTTTAATGTTAAATATCAAATATTTTATTATTAGATGAACTTTTTAAAACATTATAAAAATTATATATGTAGTACAATAAATAAAATAAATACAATTGTTAAAAATGATTTACTTATTTTACAAACAGAAGTTTCTTTTGAATAGGAAAACACTTCTGCAATTATTTTCTTTGTATTAGATCACATAAAAAAATGAAATGTTTATTTGTCACTTTTAGTAATCACTTGTAATCACTTATAAAAAATAATTTGACAGTCTCGACTGCAAACAAAAAAACCGTATAAATAGCAAAATCTATTTAGGAACTTTTGACTGGAGAAGTATTATGTTCGTATTATGTTATTATGGTCATAAAGTAAAAGATTGTATTTTAACATTAAATTACAAATATTTTATTATTGAATAAACTTTTTAAAGTATCATACAAATTATATACGTAGGTTAAAGAAAATAAATATAGTTATTAAAAATTATTTACTTATTTTACATTTAAAAGTTTCTTTTGAGTTGGAAAACATTTTTGCATTTATTGTTTTAGTATCTAATGGTACAAAAGAATGAAATTTTTGAGTTCCACTTATAGTAATCACATTTTTATATCGATTTTGTATTTTTTTTTTGTTAATTGATATTCATTTTTATCGGCTGATATTTATTCAATCCAAAGT
Source organism: Diogma glabrata (assembly GCA_963693315.1). NCBI lineage: Eukaryota > Metazoa > Arthropoda > Insecta > Diptera > Cylindrotomidae > Diogma > Diogma glabrata. The sequence goes on along the minus strand of OY856186.1, from coordinate 142,087,423 downwards.
TCATGGTGATGAATTGATATTCATTTTTATCGGCTGATATTCATTTAATCCAAAGTTCATGGTGAAGTTCGATATAAAAATGTGATTACTATAAGTGGAACTCAAAAATTTCATTCTTTTGTACCATTAGATACTAAAACAATAAATGCAAAAATGTTTTCCAACTCAAAAGAAACTTTTAAATGTAAAATAAGTAAATAATTTTTAATAACTATATTTATTTTCTTTAACCTACGTATATAATTTGTATGATACTTTAAAAAGTTTATTCAATAATAAAATATTTGTAATTTAATGTTAAAATACAATCTTTTACTTTATGACCATAATAACATAATACGAACATAATACTTCTCCAGTCAAAAGTTCCTAAATAGATTTTGCTATTTATACGGTTTTTTTGTTTGCAGTCGAGACTGTCAAATTATTTTTTATAAGTGATTACAAGTGATTACTAAAAGTGACAAATAAACATTTCATTTTTTTATGTGATCTAATACAAAGAAAATAATTGCAGAAGTGTTTTCCTATTCAAAAGAAACTTCTGTTTGTAAAATAAGTAAATCATTTTTAACAATTGTATTTATTTTATTTATTGTACTACATATATAATTTTTATAATGTTTTAAAAAGTTCATCTAATAATAAAATATTTGATATTTAACATTAAAAAAAAATCTCTTAGTTTATAACGCCCTTTTTATAATTTTCCTTCAGAACAAAAACAACTGATTCCCGACAGTCATATGCACAACGAATTTTATCTTTAAAACAAAAAATAATGCAAGTCCCAAACTTTCACAAGTGGTTAGATATAAAATAAGCTTCAATTTAGTTAAAATAAAAAAAAAAAATGTTACACCGTTAAAAATTATTTCAAAAAATTAACAGTGTACATTTTTAAAAACTTTGTTCTAATACCTATTCAACGACATATCATTTATGAAAATCGATTCAGTAGTTTTTCTACAATCGCTCGTCAAAATGCACTCACATCACAAAATAACAAAAAATTGAGGGGCACCCTGTGAAGACCCCTGGTCGAAAAAAAAAATTCTAAGAGAACTTGTATTTTTTATTTATCAAAGACTATCTATAAACAAAAAATAATCAAAATTAAAAGGGGTCAAGTCAAAACGTTGTTGAATCTTCGTGAAATTGCTCTTGAGCTGGATTATTGACATTTAGTTTTGTTTTGTTTTCTACAAATTTCTCACAATTTGTTTTTCACGGCGGTCAGAAAGGTGTTCGGTTTGTAAAAGAATGATCCATATGCATACCACAATTTGTTGATTCGAACCGAAGAATTATTTTCAAATGTGTACGGGCTTAAGTAAAATTGCCCTTACATGCATACTGAAAATAACTGAATTTAAATATATTTATTGCGTATTGATAAATTAATTATTTTAAATAAAATTTGATTATAATTATTACTCGCACTATTTTGAAATAGGTATAAATTTTTAAATTATCAAATTTTTGGATGTTTTTTCATCATATATGACAACCCTATTTCGTTAGAAATATGAACCGTTAAAAAGTATAATATGTTCACAATATACGTTCGCAATACTTTTCAGTTGTGTTTTGATTTTAAGTCTTAACGCAGTTTAAAAAAGTGTTTTCAAAAAAATTAAAATTAAGTGGTTATTTAAGTGAAGTGGTTTGCAAAAATGCCAAAACAGGAAAAAAAGGAACAAAAACTATTTCCAAACATCCACCCATTATTGGAAGGGTTTTCGCTTATTCATTCGTTTCATTATTTAGTTGAAACAAATGAAAAGGCGATCCAATTTTTGGAGGAGGTGGAAATAGTTCCAAGTAAGTATAGCCCACCCCCAAAGTGCTGCGAATGCAAAAAGCTGATGAAAGTGGAGATCGCAAAAGAAACCAGATTAGGCTGGCAATGGCGCTGTTCCACAAATAAGCGTAAAGTTAAAGGAGCAAAAATCTGCCGGGAATCCATAAACCCTGCTGAAGGCACATTTATTGACGGGAAAAATAGTAAACTCCCAATTCGGGACGTTGTAGCTTTGATCATATATTTTGTGACGACAAAATGTAGCTACTCGAAAACTAAAAATGACCTACAGGAATGGCGCAACTCTAAAAACTCTAAAGACGAGCAGGTACTAGAAATCAGTTCCTCAACGGTAGTAGACTATTTTAGTAACCTTCGTAAAGTAGTCAATGTTGTCAGGTCTAATGAGATTTGTGTGCTTGGTGGCCCAGGAAAACTCGTTCAAATCGATGAAACGTTTTTAACCAAGCATAAATATCATAGAGGTAGAAAATCGAGGGCAATGACATGGACTATCTTGGGTATTTATTGTGTACAAGATAAAAAAGGGCTTTTTTTTCATGTACCCAGTAAAAGTAAACATGACATTTGGCCATACCTCTCTCGTTTTATAGATAAACGAACCAGCGATATACGCACAGATGGTGCTGCACAATATTTTGGAGTTAATAAACTATTTTCGGATTATACAATCCATAAAGCTACAATCCACAAAGATGGTCAATTTGTGGATAAAAAAGACAAAACAAACACAATTAACCATCTGGAAAACCAGAATCGGTTATTGAAAAACCAAATGAGAAATCGTAAAACTCCAGAGGCGGTTCACGATTATATAAACTTGTTTTTATATCGGCAAGTTTATTTAGAAAAATTGTATAAAAAACACACAGGTTCGCAAATTATGCAATTTATCGAGCACATAAAACAAGTTTATCCCGCTTTTATCAATGGGAAACGGGCAAAACCATTGAAATTAATATGTTTTGAAAAACCGACGGTAGAATCTGAAAAAATAACAGATCTTGTTCCATTGAAACGACCATGTTTCAAGGTAGTACAGGCTCAGGCGAAAATTGAGATTGAAGATTCTTCAGATGGAGAATTTTCAGATTAAACATAATTTTAAAGTTGGGATAATTGTACACTAAAGCACTTCAGTTATAAATGCAGCACTTTGGAAAAGAGAATTCTTATGACAAACAGACGGAGGGACACGGAATGCTCTTGCTGGCTTTACCTCCCATAGGTGCATTCCGGGTAACGCTAAACTTGTCAGCTTACGATCAGTAAACATAGATTCAAGTTATTTATTTACAATTATAACATACAAATTATCTTATTTTAATTAATTAATATTTTATTCAATATTATTTTTAGCCTATAGCATTATTTTCAATGAGCGTAATGATTTCAACAGCAGCTCAAAATTACAATATTTTCAAAAATATTCAGAAGATGGTTTAACACATTAACAGTTGTTAGTGGGAATACAGAGATTTGGCAGCTGTTTATATGGCACTTGAAGACAACATTTTCTGGAAAACGGTAATATACAATATTTTCAAATTGTCATTTTGTAACATAAATATTCGTTTTTTTACAGTATAACGAGGGAGTCGTGTACAGTATAAGCGAAGAGTATATTGCGATGTAAATTACAAACTCTTCAAGTGAATCCATCCAGATCCAAAATACATTTTTACACAAATACAAAAAAATTATGTTCAAAACTGATGGTTATTATCGAAAATTAAATGATTAGCAAAAATTGATTTTAAATTTAGATTTTTTTTTGTTCAAGGGATATTCCCAAGGGATATTCCTATTTGTTCCTTAAACCTATCTTCAAAACATTCTTCCTCTTTTTCTATATAAAAATATTGGCGACGGTAATGAATAGGCTGATTTAACCAAAGCTCTGGAAACAAAATGTTCTGGATATTTAATGAGCTTATAATATCTCAAATGCTTCAATTAATGGCTAACTATTGTGATAGATTTTACGTAGATCTAATTATAAAACCAGGTTCTCCGATCGCCACATGCTCCCATCTCTTTGTCCATTACCGATCAAAGGTTTATCAGTTCCTTCTCAAATAATTCTCCATATTTTGCCAAAGTTTCATCAAAATCAGTTCATTAGCTGTAGTATCCAAACAGACATAACTTTTATTGTAGTTTTTTTTCCGGAATTGACAAACCGAAAGCTAGGATGTAAAACTGTTACAAATATTTCTTTAAGCATATCTTTTTTTTACAAACCTTTTTTTAAGCATATAACTCACACACGCAATTTTCAATTGTGGTGAAATAAAAAAACTACTCTTGTTTGTTTTCTTAATTCTCCGAAAGTGATCCGCCCTAAAATGGTAAAAGAATATGTTGAGTCGAGATCAATCAATGTGTTGCTCAATATAACTAGGCTTCTCAGTGATGATTTATTCAGTACAAAGTTACGCCGATTTTGTGTTTAAAACTATCTTAGCGATCGGCCTATCCACTTGTTGATATTAGATACAATTTAGCATATTTTACAAAACGAGCTTATAAGTAATGTTGAAATATTTCGTGTACAAATCATGCGAACGTTCTTTTGAGACGGATTTATTTTTCAGATCATTTATATACGGTAGATGAGAAACCGATACAACTTCGTCTGTGCATTACACAACACATTTTATTAAAAAACGTAATTACTAGAAATTTAAATGTTTAATCAAATATGTTTAGGACAAATTCACATAACATAATTTCTTGTGACAATAGCTCATTTAACCGTATGTGCTGTTAATTGGTACATTTTATTTAAAAAAAAAAAAATTCAATTCTCGGGTATGTAGTGGTGGCCATCATTGTTGTAATTGCAAAATATCTGTAAATAAAAAAAATATTTTTTACAAACTCGATCAAAAATAAATATCTTATAAAATAATATACCGTGAAATCTCATTATAAGCAGATTGCATTTTTTGTATATATAAAAATTGTTTGTCATATTTCTGTTTTGATTTTGCATACCTTCCACGACGAACGCCTATCACTAATAAATGGAATAATTTATTATTACTAAGAAATAAAATTCAATAGAAATAGTAACATACTACTATAATGGAATAAACCATGTGTAATTGGGATTACAACTTGAATTCCAATCTCCTTCCGATATTTTATTACAACTTGAATTCCAATCTTCCGATATTTTAATTTTATTCTGAAATAAAATTTATATATGTATCGTTTTTAACGGTACATATTTCTACAAAAATAGGGTTGCCATAAATAACAAATAATGAAGGGCAATTTTACTTAAGCTCGTCTATACATAGTTAGTTATAATTAATAAATATTCGGCTCGAAATATGTACATGTGAAATTATTTTATAGTTTTTAGTCATATAATATTTTAAATAAATGTTTTGTTTGATAATTATCAATTTTTTGTTCACTGTGGACCTAAATTATATTTCTTTTATTCACAACTGCTGTAGAATATATGCATTCCTTGTATGTGTCTTTATTAGATTTTATTTTATTACATTTTAGTAACATTATTGTAAATATATCGTATAAAACACAATACTTAATCTTTCAAAATTGAACAATTCATAGTTATATAAAAATTGTCGTTAACAAAACGTTAATTTTTTAAATTTTCTTTAGTAATGTCAAAAAAATTTACGAAAAAATGAACTTTTTTTTTTATGTAAATCGGAAAAAAAATTGATTTTTTGCGTCAATTGAACATATTTTTTGAATTACATCATTTTTTTTATGGATTTGGGTGAAAAGAATTCGACATTACTCAATTCAATCCCAGGAATCATTTTAATTTTTTTTTCAACGACTAATAAATTTCTTATTCAAACTTTGATGTTTGTTTTGTTTTTGGTATTAATAGAAAAATTTACTTTTTGTGCTGTACAGGTAAATAGAAAACAAATTAATTTTTTAGAGTGAATATAATGGTGCTATTACACACAAATTGAATTCAGCTCTCATAATCAATTTTGCAGTTCATAATCTGAAAAGTTGATGAAAAATATTTTGTATGAGAAAAAGAGGGATAGCATGCGCGAGATAGATATAAAAACAGCAAGAAAAGTTAGCCGATAGCAACTGACTTTTTGAAAAATTATTTGGTTTACTAATTAACTGCTAGAAAATTGTCAGATGATTTAATCTGCAAATTCAACCGGTGTAAAACCGATTATCACATTAATTGATTTTCATATTAAAATCATAACAATATTAGGTATAAAATGATTAAATACATATACTCAAGATTTGAATGTCAAAATTTTACGTTTACGTATTTTCTTTACGTATTTTAGATTCACATTTTTTTTTTCAAATCTTAGCGCATTTTCTTCTTGTACATGCTACAGCAATTGCTCTATAATGTGTTGTCGCCATTTTGACGTTTCATTTGTTTTTACAGTATATAATTTATTTACAATTTATAAACCACTAATTTAGATATAATCGATTATATAATATAATATATTAATACTAAATAACTACTGTCTTTTTAGAAATTGTTGTTTAAAAATTATTATTACTTCGTAAAGTTATTTGTATTTTCTTGCAGTTTTTGATCTTTTCGCCATCTACAGTCAAAAATAATAAATACTATCATCTGAAAAGTTGATGATAGCAACTGAATTTAATTTAATAACGTAATTTTTGATTTACATCAATTTTTTTAATGATTTTGAGTTAAAAGTGCTACTTAATTGAATAAATATTGTTATTTTTTATGCTTTCTTTCTTTTCAGGCATATATATAGGACAAATAAATATTTCTTTTAATAATTGAATACTTCTTGTATTAATTTATTTTAATTCTTCTTTAGTTATACATAAGATTTAAGGGCGCCTGTAACATAATGATACAATAGGTTATATTACAGGCCATGTGGCATATTTCAGATAAGTTTTACAAAAATATATATATCCAAAAATATAATCATATCTTTATGTAAATATTCTATCACTTAACATTGCCTTTTATTCTTAAAAAATTTAATATTTATTTTTACTCAACTATTAGTTTTAATTCTAACAGACTCTTATTTAAGAAAACATTTTTGACAAAAAGAAATAAGGTTATCTAAAATATCTATGACATTAATATTATGGTAGACAAAAATTGCACTGCCACAAAGAGAAGTGACAGAACACAGAACTAATAATAATTTATAACTATTAAGCGGCAAACACAAAAACTAAAATGAACAGAGGATAATAGTACATTGTATATTAAGAGCAAAAAGTAATTCATTGCTGCTCGTGCATGAAAATTGCTAGTTGAGGCGCAGCCGAAACCAGAAATCATGCCAGAGCAGCAATGTTACTTTCTGCTCAAAGCATACATACTATTTTTTTAACGACTGCCGACAAATACGATTAAAGTGGCCAAGGAGGCATTTATTTGTTGTTTAAAAAACGTATCGGACGTCAAGTTAAAATTTTAAATTTAAAATTTATACAGAGTTTATATCTATTTTTAAATAAAAATAATTTAAAATGAGCAGTAGTGATGAAAGTGATATAATTAGCACTTCACTTCATATAAAAGAAGCAGCCAACAATTTAACTTTAGATCTGTTGCCTGAAAAATCTAAAGTCCGGTATGAAAAAGCTTACCTATTATTTATATTTATCAATTGGTGTAAGAACAAAAAAACAGTAAAATGTAAATTCTGAAGATGTGTTTTTGGCATATTTTGGTGAACTATCGCAGACAAAAAAGTCTTCAAAAATGTGGTCAAATTATTCAATGTTAAAATCAACATTCATCGTTTAAGAAAATTTGGATATTAGCAAATATAAAAGATTTATGCCTTTTTAAAAAAAGAAGTCCTCGGGTTATAGAGCCAAAAAATCAAAAGTGTTTTGGAGAGAAGAAATTAAAAAATTTTAATATTATTTCTTTGTTCATTATGTCTTTTGTTTTACTTGTGTTTTTACTTTCCGCTTAAGAGCAGAAAAAATTAAAAAATGCTCGCTAAACAGCAAAAGCCAACTTTCTCTTTTAACCTGATAGATAGAAAACATTATTTTCTATGACAGTCGTTAAAAAAATAATTAATTACAACAAATATTTATAAAATATTTGAAGTTTATATAAATAAATTAATTTTTTTTATTGATTTTAATATTATTTATTTTTAGTAATATAAAAACGAAAAATATAAAATAATTAAAATATTTATAATTATATATAAATTTATATAATTGCTGTTGTGGTAAACATGTGCAGGACAAAAAAATCAAATTCCATTCTTTCAGAGAGACTTCACTGTTATAAAAATAATATTATATTAAAACAAAAAACTACACCATGGTGCCTAGCACTATAAAATTTAAATTTTTTAACACAATATATGTATAATATGATATAATCTATAATTTACCTGAATTAGATAAAATCCAATGCAGATTGTACAAATTTAAATTTCATTAGTTTTATTTCATTTAAATAAATATAATGAACCAACTTTTAAATCTGAGTCTTTCCTTAACCTAGTTTGATAGCTAAAATGAAATTGCCGTATGTCATTCAATCTAAAATTTGTTATTTTATAATAATCATTGCATTAAAAATCAATTGAGTTACTTGCTTTATTGATTATTTATTTTTAATTTATATATTTAAAAATTTTTTGTGCATTTAAAATCGTTTATTAAAAATTTAAGTAGATAAAATAAAAATAGCCGTTAGACAAAACCTTCAATATGTACTAAAATAAATTATGGTTTTGATTTTCATTTTAGTTTTAGTACATTCAAAAATTTTAGAATGGCAGCACTTAATCATATTTTAGAATCATATGTTCGAAACTTCAACTTTGTTTATTAAGAAATGTCAAAATCATTGTTTACTTTTTCGAAAATATGGTTTTTTTTTACCATATTTCATAATTAAATTATTATGTGTTAAGTATTTTTTAAATTAGTGCAATTATTTTTATATATATCAGGTATGTATCTTATTCAATTTTTATGAAAAAAAGTGTTAATTTTATTTAAATTATTATAAAAATCATCGATATTGACCGACACTACAGTTTACAAAAAAGTGATTTTTATATGGAAAATTTTTTTTTCAAAAGGCCATATCTCGAGAACCGGGCACAATTTTGATAAGTGCCCTTAACATTTTCGTCTTGGTTTAGCATCAACTAAAAAAAAAAAATCTCAAATCGAGGGGCCAAAGACTTCAAAGAACTGCCGGATATCCGCTAGAAATAGGTAGATTTCTTAGCCAGACAGATTTGTGTGCAATTAGGGATGTACCAGATTAGTTTTAATTAAAAAAGTTAAATAGAACAATATTAAAATACAATATTTAAAAAAACACTTTTTGATATATTTATATTTAAATTTTTTTAGTTTATTAATAATAATATTTCTTCCTTATAGTGACAATTGATATTATTTTATCTTTATATTTTATAGCATATCGATTTCGACTACCGTCATAATATATTATTATTACAATTTTTTGCTTAAACTGATGTCTTATATACTATTGCAATTGCTGTTTTTTATTATTATGTTCTATATTTTGTTGGTTTTAGTGTTGATTTATCATTTAAAATGTTGTTATTGTTTTTATGCTTATATATTTCGATATATTCTAATCTATCTAGATGTTGTCCTTTTCTTTTTATGTAATATGGTTTAGTTTGTGTTGATGTATTTGTGTTTTTCTATTTTTAAATGTTGGACATATCTTGTTTTAGGATAGCTTTTATTAATTTCGTTTGTGTGTGTTCAATAAATCTTTTTGTAAAGGACTGACCCGTTTGACCTATATAAAACTTACTGCATTCATCTCAGGTAATTTTATAAACACCTGTATCTAAAGTTTTTTTTGTTCTTTCTATTTTATTTTTGTAATATTTTTTAAAGATTTTTGAATTAATTTTAATGTTGTTTTATTATATATTACGCATATGTATTTTCTGAGATGGCAGTGCATGTTAGATGACGCAAAGGATGAGTGTTAAGTGGACGCGATAAAAAAATTTAATATTGACATTTGAAAATGTCAAAATAAATTTAGTTTATTATTATTTAAAATTATTTATGAAATAATTTGAACATATAAGAAATTCTTGTTTAGTGTTTTTGTAATTTGAGGATGTATCCAAATTTAACCCAACTTTTTTTCTCCGTTCATTTTTTTTTGACGTTTGAATTGGATATGTTTGCTATGATATTGGAAAACAATCAATTTTTGATATAATTTTTGATAGTTGTGTAAATTTATAAAATAAATACGACTACTTAAGGTAAACAAAAAAAATTCTTATATACATTCTTACAATTTATAATTCGATTTTTGGTTTCTATCCGTATATTTATTTCAGTTTAAAAATCTTTTTAAATTTTAGCCAAGACAATCAGATTAAGGTTTACTCATCTTAATTAATAAGATGAGATTTGTTGCAAAGTATTCTTTTTTGTCTGTTTTGGATTATTTATTTTATTATTTATTTGTATTGCGCAAGATAGACGGATGTCGATTTTTTTCGGAATAGTTATGAAAACAATATTATTCGCATTCTGCAAATTCCAACATAATTCCTTACACAGATAAACATTTTACACGACAAAAATTAGGATTGGCAAATAATTTACTTTGCAGTTAAAATATTCAAGATAACAAAACTAAATACATATTACTACTTTACTTTGTTACTAATTTATTTGTAATCTTACAAATCAAATACTGAAAATCAACATTTTACTGTTGTAAAATGTAAATGCAAGTGAAATTCTTGGTGCATATATGATGTCGATTTAACCGGTCATATATTTGTTTAAATAATATAAAACATAATTCCAAAGTTGTTTTTAGTTCATTCACATTCCAATCAATTTATATTTAAATAATCCAACGTACACCAACACTTTGCTATTTCACCTAAATTAGGGGCCAAATTTGTTACAACAAATGTTGGTGCTCCTAAAGGCACTACACGCATAGATCTGCAATGCATTTAGAGGTATGCTAATTCGCTTGTGCAAGCAGTCTCTAATGTCACCAACGATCATGTGGTACTAATCGGTTTTGAGGGTCTGCGTTCTGGGGATATCACAGGGACAGACAAACGAGGTGTATTGTGTGGCCTAGCTAGCGATCTGGACTTGGACTTCCATTCAAAACGAAGCGTAAAAAAAAAACAAAACTGATTTCAATATTTATAACTCGCATGGATGGTAATTTCATCACCGGCTCTGAAAATATAGTGAGCTTATATCCATTCTTCTTATCTAGGTTTCTAATCGGATGTTGGTCATCATCGGTGTCGTGTCGGTGGTAAACCATTATGATAGGTTTTGCAGCCATGATGTCTTTGGTCTGCCCCTGCTTCTCGTTCCAACGATTTGGTCTAATAAAATCAGCTGTTGTATTCCTTGTTCCGCATAATGTATCCCAGATAGTTTTCTCTTTTATGGTCAGCGTTAAGTATTTTGCAGTTTTCATTCCATTTTAGACTGTTTCAGGCGAGATGTTGTTTCTCCACATTTTGAATGCCTCAATGTTGTTCACCATATCTTTCGTGACCTTACAAGTTTCTGCACCGTAAAGTAACATAAGCCAAATATAGCATTTTAACATTTTGTTTTTCAGGTTTAAGTTTATTTCGTTTTTGCAAAACACGCTTGACATATTTCTGAAGACACACGTCAGAATGCTAATCTGTTATTTATCGTTCAGGTCCAGATCTTGTATCAGAATATCTTCAAAATCCTGCCATGGACAAACGTTTTGTTGTTAAATAAAAAAAGCAAATTGATTGGATCACGGAAGTGGGAACCAGAAGTTGGGATGTAGATCTACTTTAATAGTTAGCAAAAATTTGTGTACCGAGTTTCATCAAAATATTTATTCAGGACATTAAGTTATTGAAATTTTGAACAAGCAGGACCTTGAAAAACCACTCACCACTTTGCCAATATCTATCGATTATCCAAATTTATAGGCATATAAATCTTCATCTTGGGACAAATTGAAAAAAAGCTGTAATTAAAAAAACAAAAGCGAAAAAAATCAGCAGTTGCATTTTTCTGGTTTTCGTTTCCCGTATTTGTGCAATGCAGCCAAAAAAATTAGTAGAAATATAGTGAAGGGACAATCCTATTCCACTATTAGCGTAAATTCAAAATATAAGCCTAATTACATTCAAACTAGCAGAGCTAATAAAATTTAGTATGAAGAAGTGCGGCTGGAGATTGAGCAAGTGATTGTTGCTTCTGGTTTTGGATTTTGCTATAAATAGTTCATCAACATACTCCAACATTAAAAGTTAGTGCCTAGCGGTAAAACAAAAATGTACGAACATTCCAAAAGCTTATCGGTTCTCCGGATCCCTCTCATTATCTGTTGATGTGGTTAGAATTAAATCTAGAAATTGAATTGTGTCATTGAGTTATCAAATAAAAATAGTGCCGTGCTCTGCTATTAAACTGCGATGTAGAGAAAGGTTTATGTTTAGGCAAAATAAAATTATTCCTCTTAAATTGAATTACTGAGTACGTCAACATCTCAGATTTTAATTTTAAAATACAAAATTTGATCAGTTTTATCTTTTAGCATATCATTGACCGCTTAACTGCATTTTTAATTATCATTAAAAAAAGTACGGCTAATATATTTGACAACTGATACAGGATGTCGGTCAGATATTATTTTTATACCACCAAATATGTACTTATTATATCGACTTCCTAAAATTTAAAACAAACAAGAACTGGTTAAAGATGATTTTCGAGAATGTTTTTTTGATATTAGGTCGATGAATTTTATGATGTAGTGGTTGTTTTTTCGATAGTTGCTTCGATTCAGGTGTGAAACAATTTGTTTAACCGGAAGCGATAAGTCAGAAAGCTAGAAAGCAAAATTGTTCTGGTTCCGAAAAACTTACAAAGCTATTTCTACAAATTTGCTTATCATAACTTGTATATTTATTAAGGTTTCAAATAAATGATTTTCGGTACTCTCCAAATCTTTGTTCAATATCGTCCAAAAACTAATCGATATTCTTTGCCGCAAAGTATAATGAAATTCAGCCATTCCTCAGCCATTCTCCTCATCCGAACAGTAGGTCTAAACAAAGATCGTTTACTCGAACTACTTAATTGGAATTTGTCTTAGTTATAAACCAACTTTACCCTGCTGAACACCGTCTTACCGATGGTAATCGTATTGCTATGCTTCAATTCTAATACGCACTCTGAATTGATCGATAGTTTCTTCTTTATGCAGGTAGGAAACACACGTCAGTATTAAGTTCCTGTATTCTGTAACATTACATTAAATTGAATTTATAACATTTAATTTTCCGTCTGTTGAAGGTTGTTTTTTTCCCGATCCATTTTGTTTTCTCCCTTCTTAGCATAAACCTTAAAATTGCCTTAGTGATGTGACATATAACAGTTATATTAGTTGACATATGTTAAGTTTTTTGAGTAAGTAGAGATTTTGGCAAAAAATAAAATTATTTTGCCGATATTTAGATAGATTTACCGTAATTTTTGAACCATTTTCGTATCACGATTTTATCGATTCTTAACAATCGACAATAGTACAACACAATTTTCTTTAAATAGAATATTCTTTTTACAGCTTTAAACACCTCTACAGTTGATTGCAGAAGAAAACAAGTTAATAGGAATTTTGTTATATATCTAGCTAGAATATTCAAGATCAATTTAATCATTATCTTATTATACTAATAAATTATATGAATAACAGGTTTCCGACTGGAGATTGCAGGCGAGAAATTTTAGATACGGGATTGCTGATTGGCGATTGCAGATTATATGTATAAGTGATTGTCCTTGTGATTGTCTCGTAAAAGTAGTAGCTAGATACGATTTGCCAGGTGTCTGTAACCGGGTCGTTCACTCCTAACTTATAATTACCTACCTATCCTTACCTATTGTTATATGTAAAACGGCTGTAGGAAGTGGCCCGGCCGTAATCCGGGAGTCTCGCCTAGTGCTTGGTCCTACAGTCCAATCAATCAATCAATCAATCAATCAATCAATCAATCAATATTACGCATATGTATTTTCTGCTTGTTAAGTTTTTTTCAGTTTTCAATGTTGTTTTGGTTTGTGAATTTTTTGTTTTTCAATGTTTTCTGTTTAATGTGTCAATTATTTCTTTATCCGTTTTTACTAGCTATGTATTTTATATTGATTAATTCTAGTTGATAATTTTCTGCGTTCATTAGTATATTGTTCAATCTATTGATAATGTGTTTATTGATCAAAAATTGATATAAAAAAGAAATAATTGACACATTAAACAGAAAACTTAAAAACAAGAAATATTTGAAAACCCAAACAACATTGACAAATAAAAATAAATTAACACTTAAACCAACAAAACATAGGACATAATAAAGGCGTAACATATAATAAAACAACATTAAAAATATTGCAAACAACTTTAAAAACATATGCACGCATTGCCGCTTACAAAAATAAAATAGAAAATAACCTAAAAAGCAAAAAAACACAAACCTTATATACAGGTGTTTTATAAATCTACTTGTGATGACTGCAGTAAGTTTCATATAGGTCAAACGGGCGGTCCTTCACAAAAAGATTTATTGAAGACACCAACGAAATTAATAAAAGCCATCCCAAATCAAGACATGCCCAACATTTAAAAATAGAATAGCCTTACAATTATATGCAGACGATTATTAGAAATTGTATTAGCCAAATTCTCTTAATGAGTTACTCTTGCAAGTCAATCATTATTTACAGACACTTAAACAGTGGTTTGATTTAAATCAAATGACATTAAACCACGATAAAACCCAATATATGGTGTTTGATAACAGACACGGATATCTTAAACAACAATCCAGCGATTTATGATTCTTTTATAACTAACCGGGCATCAAGTTATACATACTTGGGGTTGATGATTGATAGCCGCTTAAAGTGGTCAGTGGCCACCCCATATCAATAAAATAAAGAAAACTGTGCAATCGAATGAGGCGTATCCTGCCAATAAAATCTTTAATGCTGCTTTATTTTGCATATAACGAAACACGATTGACCTACCTCAATCCGATTTGGAGCAGCTGTGCAGAATACAAAATGAAAGAGTTAGAGATTTTGCAAAAGTGTGTCCAATAAAAAAGTTTTTTGAAGAATTTCAATCCCTCAAACTTTTATGTGATCGAGAACTCTTACTTCTGCATATGGTACGAAGAGAAAATCATAATATGGTTTGGAGCATTTTAAAACGAGTTCTGCAAAAAAAAATAATATATTGTATTGTATCGTGGGCTTTCAAAATACCATAATTTACCACTCGAAATTACATTTATCACAAATCCAAAAATATTTAAAATTAAAAACCATTAAATGTATGCGATAGTATGGCTGTTTAAATTTGTTTTTTGATTGTTTTTATTTTCAATTAAAGTTGCAGTCATTATTCATTGTTTAATATCACTAGTTTACAAATTTTGAACTTTTTTTGTCTCCCTGAATAAAACCCAACCTTTCTTATGGATTTGGACCTCCTGAACACGAATATCATATTCATTTTTTTGGTTAGCTCTTGTTTTTGAAATATTCACAAAAACCCAATTTTTTCGGTGATCAAAAATGTTGTTTCGGTTTTTGGGTCTCGTATTTTACAAAACAAACAAATAAAATATATTAATGAAACAAGTGCATATTAAATATGCCAACAAACATTTTGAAAAAAGATGAAAAAATACGAAAAATTCACGTTTTTTTAAATTTTTCCATTTCCAACACCATAAATTTTGAACAAATAAAGACACTAATTTTTTTTAATTCCTTGAAGCCTATAGTAGCTTCAATTTTCTTTCTTTTAAGCTAAAAGACACGAATACTGGTGCAGTTTGCACCAAGTTATTCAAGTTTTCCCAAAGAAAGTCAAAACTCAAAATTTGGAAAAAAAATTTAACTTTAAGATGTAATTTAAATTCTGCAACATAATTGATTTATATATAAGTTGTTTTCGTAGTAGATCTAGCTCCTCCCATCTCGGACTTATTTTAGGAGTTGGAAAATATTAGTTAGTTGATTATGAAATGTCTTTTTTTGACAAAAGTTGTATTTTATTTGTATATAATTTTTCTCAAAATTGAGATTTTTTTTGTGAAGTTTTTTGACATGATCTAGCTCCTCCTACCTCGGATTTATTTCAGGAGTTGGAAAATATCAGTTAGTTGATTATGAAATGTCTTTTTTTGACAAAAGTTGTATTTTATTTGTACATGATTTTTCTCGAAATTGAGATTTTTTTTGTGAAGTTTTTTGACATGATCTAGCTCCTCCCACCTCGGATTTATTTTAGGAGTTGGAAAATATCAGTTAGTAATGAAGATAGGCAGTTCTTATAAATGGGGTGATTCTTTTAGCAGCATGTATTATGTAATAAAACAAAATGAATTTGGGCTATTTTTACACTTGAAACTTCTTGACGACGCCATTTAAATAAAGTTGACATTACACTTTACTAACAATTTATTTTGCTTTAAAAGGCAGCTATCACTATTGATTTATTGGTTTTTAAAAACAATAAACTATTTAAAATTTATATATGTAATATTTTTTCTTTTTTAATTAATATTTTCACTTGAATGTTTGGAATTAAATTTATCCTCAGAGAGATATATTTGCAACTAATCATACGACAATTATCTACTTAAAAAGAAACCTCATTAAACTAATTAAACAAAAGTTGGGAAAACCGAAAAACTATTAAAAGGAGATATAATTGCTTTCTTAAATTAAACTTAAAATGATCATAAACGTAAGGAGTAACACAAGGTGGGCGGTGATAGAAAAAAATTTACATTACAAATTTACTCAAAAAACAAAAAAAAAAAGAAAAATGAAAAGAAACAAACCTTACAGGTATGGTGCTTGAACTAACTTAAATAGTTCTGATGTTATGATGTTTTGCCTCTCCTCACAATTCATTATCTTTTGTTTATATTTTTCTATATACGTCTCATATCGATCTAATTCCCAACTTCCAAAATGGAAATGGAAATTATACTTTACTATTTTAAAATAATTCTTTACTGATGTTTGAGAACGGCTGAACTTTTAAAATTATTATTTATGGCACAATAAATTAAGTAAAAAATTATTTGTTCCAAATTTTGAGTTTTGACTTTCTTTGGGAAAACTTGAATAACTTGGTGCAAACTGCACCAATATTCGGTTTTTTTAGCTTAAAAGAAAGAGAATTAAAGTTACTATAGGCTCCAAGAAATTAAAAAAAATTAGTGTCTTTATTTGTTCAAAATTTATGGCGTTGAAAAAGGAAAAATTTAAAAAAAACGTGGATTTTTCGTATTTTTTCAACTGTAACTTCCAGAATCCTTAATAGATTTTCACAAAATATAGCTCAAATTGTTTGTTGGTATATTTAATATGCACTTGTTTCATTAATATTTTTAATTTGTTTGTTTTGTTAAATATGAGACCCAAAAACGGAAACAGCATTTTTGATCACCAAAAAAATTGTTTTTTCGTGAATATCTCAAAAACAAGAGCTAACCTAAAAAATGAATATGATATGCATGTTCAGTAGGCTCAAATCTATAAGAAAAGTTGGATTTTATTTCGGGAGATTTTTCTTGTAAACTAGTGTTTTTATTGCTATTTATTATTTTTTTATGAACATTTTTCAATCGTTTTTATTTATTTCAAATTTACTTTGTTTATACTTTATTCACCCTTGTTGTTGTTTGTAGTTTATTTATTAATTACTGTTCACAGTTTATTTTGTTTCATTATAAACACTTTAGCACTGTAGTATGTAGTTAAATAAATTAAGATATATGTATGCTTGAAGTAGCGCTATAACCGTTTAAGGTTCAAGCACGACTTGCAAAAAATCTCTTAAGGAGAAATAAAAACTAAAACCAATCAAAAAGCCTGTAGAAAATCTTATGTTAAAACAAAATAAAGTAAAAAAACATGATATACTTCAATCATCTCTAACGGAAATAGGGACTCTTAGTTTATCCATATTTCAAAATGTATCATACCTATTGAAAGACCCTTTATAACAGTGATCGCAAATACGTGGCACGCGTGCCAGACTTGGCACGTTTGAAAATTTGTCTGGCACGGCAAACATTCTGAAATTGTGTCCAAAATTGTCCAAAAAAAGAAAAGATTTTTTTCAGATATTTTTTAACACGTTAAATGTTACTGTTAGTTCAGTAAAAGCATCGATTTGCCTGAAAATTTGGAATTAAGTTCAACACACCCTCCATTTCTAAATCTATCCTATGCGCTTTTTATTTTTTAGAGGAAAAAACTACCTCTTATTGTCAAAACTTATTAAACTACAAATTAAATCTTAACAGATCGAAATAAAGATCACAATTACATATCTCAACCCTTATAAACCACCACTATTATGATTACATTAAAAAAAGTTGTTATTGGCAACGAATTTTTCTTTTTTTTTATTTAACTATATTAAACTTAAATGTTTCTTCATCTGAATCCTCATGAAATCTATAATCACAGTCAATTTCCTTCTTTTCTTGATCTAAAATTGGAGCCGGAGATATTGACGGAGCATCCCCCACAAGTTGCGTTGCAAAAAAGTCCAACTTTTCGACAGATACATAATGCACCACATCCTTTTTAGCAATTACAGAAAATCATGTTTAAAAGGTTTTTGGAATTTTTTGTATTCTCCGGGCTGCAAAGATGATTTTTATGTGTTCTTATGAGGTAAATTTTTGTGAACGACGGTTTATTTCTACCACCTTCATAACTATCAAATACTACAGTAATATTGTTACTACCGAAATTCCTTCTCAAATAATAGATGCATTTCCGGAAAAAACTGCTGTAAATGTGCCATTCATTGGTCATTTAATTTAATACAAAAGCATATTTCAAAAAAGGTTTACGAGTATGAACATGAAACGCAATCAAAAAAAAAAACCTACAGTGAAACACAGAACCTCCTTCTTTTTTGAAGTCGTTTAAAAATTACTAAATATACCAAATCTTCTAATAATATTACCGCCGCAAGTTTTAAAGTAGCAAGAGATATTGCCAAACATAGCAAAGCATTTATGGATTTATTAAATTATCTATTTTAAGTTGTGGTGAAACACTTTTCGAAGATTTTGAAAGCAAAAATAAAATTCTCACCCGTAGCCAAAATATGCAGTGAAAATACCGTAAGAAATAGAATTATAAAATACTTGAAAATATTTCTAAACAGTTAAAATCTGATCTTCATGCGGTTGAAGTTTTTGCATTGGCAGTTGATAAGATAAGAGTACATATATTAACTCCGATGCTAGACTGGTGATTAACATATTTGTTTAACACTTGTTTTTTACGCACGTTAATATAAATTTTTAAAAAAATAAAAGATTAATTACTTCGGTCTGAAAGACCTAAGTATTACATTCATGAGCTCAAAGTGAAATTCTTACCCCCACTTTTTTTTTGGCATTTCTCGACGTTTTAGGACCTACTGATTCTAAAAAAGCAAAAAACAAAATGTGTGTCTGTCTGTCGGCCGTCCGGCCGTCACAACCGACGAAATCTAGAAAACCGTTGGACTGATTTCAAAATTTTCTAAAAATAGGTTTACTCAATGGGAAGAGCCGAAAGGACGATGTGTTCGATAACTGTACCGGAAGTGTGTCAAAAAAATCGTCAAGTGTGTCAAAACATGGAAATGTGCATATTTTTTGCTTAAAAATCGTTCATTTTAAGTGATTACGAGTAGGAACATTAAATTTGGAGAAATCTTGATAGTCGGGATTGGTATGTGAGACCAAAATCTAGATTACTGCATTATAAGTTTGTCAAAAAAATGTTGTCAAGTGTGTCAAAAGAAATATTTTTATTTATTTTTTTACCCAAGTTTTTGGAATAAAATTAATTTAATAATTTGTATAACATGAAAATATATTATTATTATAGAGAATTATTGCATTATAAGTTTGTCAAAAAAATAATGTCAAGCGTGTCAAAAAATGATTTCATTGATTTTTTTAGCCAATTTTTTGGGAAAAAAAATGTAGCTGTTTTTATGACGTAAATGTAATTTAAAATGAAATGGACATGGAAATTTTTTAATTTGTTATAGTTCTTGAAATTTTGAGAAAAGGTTGTATTTTTGATTTTGTAATAATTTTTGCAATATTTTTAGAATTTTGGAAAAAGTTTTAATTTTTGATTTTGTAAGAATTTTTGGAATATTTTTGGAATTTTGAAAAATTTTAAATTTTTGATTTTATTAGGTATAATTTTTGGAATTTTGAAAAAAGTTTCAATTTTTGATTTTGTAATAATTTTTGGAATATTTTTAGAATGTTGAAAAAAGTTTGATTTTATAATAATTTTTACAATATTTTTGGAATTTTGAAAGAAATATGAATTTGTGATTTTGTAATATTTTCTCGAATCGCTAAATTGAAGGTTTTTGAATAGTTTGCTGAAAATTTAATTAAAAATGAAATTGGACATGGACATTTTTGAATTTGTTATAGTTTATTATTGGATATTTTTGGAATTTTGAAAAAGTTTCAATTTTTGATTTTGTAAGAATGTTTGGAATATTTTTAGAATTTTGAAAAATTTTAAATTTTTGATTTTATTTTAATTTTTATAATTTTGGAAAAAGTTTCAATTTTGATATTGTTATAATTTTTGGGAAAAAGTTTGAATTTTTGAATTTTTAAGAATTTTTGGAATATTATTAGAATTTAGAAAAAGTTTAAATATTTGATTTTATTCTAATTTTTGGAATATTTTTGGAATTTTGAAAAAAGTTTCAATTTTTGATTTTGTATAATTTTTGCAATATTTTCAGAATTTTTGAAAAAAGTTTAATCTTTGATTTTGTAATAATTTTTGGAATATATTTAGCATTTTGAAAAAAGTTTAATTTCATTTAATTTCTACAATATTTTTGGAATTTTGAAAGAAATATGAATTTGTGATTTTGTAATATTTGGAGAGTAATTATTGTAATAAATGGAGAGGTTTTTGAGTAGTTTGCTGATTGTATCATCTTTTCTCTAAATTATGTTAATGTATGATCTTTTATAATTTTGCGGCATCGTGTTGATGTTTCGTGTTAGTTTTGTAATAAATTTCTAAACAGAGGTTAAAAAAAATACTTGTACTTTAACAAAGAGTTATGTTTGATATACATCGCTGCCCAAAACAAAAAACCATGCCCTCATAAAAGTTTTTTGCCGAAAACTATATCAAAAACCTTAACCCAGACCGAAGTCTTGATATCTCAGAGCTGTGAGATTTCAGCCCCTCCATATTTTATTGTCTTTTTAGGACATCCTCAGGAGTAATGTGGCACTGCTCCTGAGGATCATAAAAATAAAATTTAATCATAAAAATAAAATTTAATCTTTTATTTTTTTAAAAATTTATATTAACGTGCGTAAAAAACAAGTGTTAAACAAATATGTTATTCAACGAATTACGCCAAGAGCCTACGGTAAAAAGTGTAAACTATATTAGACTGGTGATTCCTTTGCGTTATGCTACAGTTAGGAAAATACGACAAGAACTCATTTTAATTTAAAAGTTCTAAACTGTAAAAAGATATGTAAATAATAATAAAATAATGAACGCCTTATTCTTGTCTGTTTTTTAGTTACTACTGTCGATAAAAGCATAGCTTTTGAAATACATACGTATTTAGTGAAAAAAAACTCAATTTAACAAGAATAAGGCGTTTATTATTTTATTATTATTTGACAACAACTCCTAAACTAGAAACATTGCAGGAAGGAATTTTTATTTACACATTTTACGTTCGTGAAATTGTCTCCCTCGACGCGAACGCGTCTCGTGAAAAAAATGTCACTCACGAAAATGCAACGTTTTCATCCCTTGTAGCAAAATGTACTATTTCATAATTGTATTGGCACGCAAAAATATCGATTATTAAAAAAAAATTGTTTTGGCACGGCAATAAAATTCAGTTGCGAACCCTGCTTTATACAATTCCAGATAAAGATCGAATCAGATATGTAAGTATTTACTGCTATTATAACTGCAATTGTGAGAAATTATGTTGTTCTGATTCAATATTTTGAGGACGACGTTCAAGAAAATAATGATTCAATCCCTAAGTGCTTTATAAAATGAAACCAATTATAAAATTTTTGTGTGAACTAACCACCAATTATTTTGACAATAGTTTTGAATGATGTTTTAGATGAACTAGAGGAAGTTCTTTGCAAGTTTCTAAAAACAGTGAGCTGTTGCACATGCAAGCAAATGAATACGTAAGTTAGTAATTGCCAAATTAAAGTTTCAATACTTCAATACTTAGGGGATAAGGCCGACTGGAACCGAGAAGCAGAAAGTGTTTTATCAAAATCATTGTAAAAAAAACAAAACGTTACAACTTTTTATATTATTAAATTATCAATTACATCATCGTCATCATCTTACAAACCAATTTCCACCAGAAGAGATTAAAGATTGGTATGCCTTTAATTACATACCTTGCAAATTGCAATCGCAACTAACGTGACAGATTTTACTTTTGGACAGAAAAGCATACAAGCTCTCATTAGAAAATATTCTGAAATTTATTCCGTGAATGGCGACGAACTAGTTACTAGAAGAAGTGTTAAAACATATCAATTAAAGAAGTCTTAAAACATATCAAGATCGATTTTGCCTTTTAAGCATTTAGTTTTTGGGTTTTTGAGGTCTAAAAGTCATTTTTATTGAATTATCGCTTAATTTTTTCAAATAAAATTTATTTTTACTGTTCAATCATACTACTATTCTTTTATTTCAAATAAAAGAAAACAAATAAAAAGTTTGGAGATTAAAATAATTTATTATACAACCAACTAATCCTTTATACATCCATCCCAAAATTGAATCGGGCACTGGGCAGAATATCGCTGAAGCTGTCTATAGTTTGTTTATTGAATGGGGAATAGCCGATAAAGTTGTAGCGTCTTGTTTTGATACAATTTCAACCAACACCGGCTTAGGCGATGTCACCATGATACCCCAAAATGTTGTAGAGAAGAAACTGGCGCATCTAGTGCACCTGACTCGCTTCTTTTCAATGGTTTTGCAAAACAGTGGGATGAAATTAAGCACAAATCAATTCCGGCGGCAATGATGAAAGTGCCAAATTCAAAATATCTCAAGAGTAGTGTAAAAAAATCAAACATTTTTGTCTCAATCGATTGAATCACAAGCAAATCCGTGATGATTACAAAGAGCTGTTGCAACGCTCAATTTAATTTCTTGGTGGTGATGGTGGCTATTTTTATACATGTGGTGCAACATCCCATGCTCGGTTTATGTCTAAATGCATCTATTGCTCAAGATTTTTTTATTTCGCGAACATTTCAAGCTGACGAAGAAAGAACTTAATTCTCTACGTGAAATTTTGATTTTTGTTGTAAAACTTTACATAAAGTATTGGTGTAGTTGTACAAATCCAGTTAAAGCACCAAACCAAGATTTGAACTTTATGCGTGAAGCACTTGAATACGAAGGAACCAACAAAATTGTTTCTGGTGCGGTAATCGAAAAGTTAAAAAATCACTTGTGGTATTTAACACCAGCGTTAGTTGGTCTTGGCTTTTTCGATTCAAATGCTTCACTTGAAGTGAAGAGAAAAATGGTAAACCGTTTAAACGAAAGGAATCCAACTGTGATGTTTTCTGATTACCGCAAGCATTCAGATCCAAAACAGTTGGTTGAATGTGATTTGTCAGATTTTGTTTCGCACAAGACAAAATTTTTTTTTTCAAATTTTAATATTTCCACTGACTTTTTCGAGATTGTTCCATCCGATTGGGAAAATAATGATGATTACCAATGTCCATTCGAATTTTGTCAAAATTTACTCGTACTCAATGGCGCGGCTGAAAGGGGGGTAAAGTTCATGTAGGACTATAATCGGGTTCTAACACGTGACGAGAAAGAGTTTCAATTTATATTAAAAGTTGTAGATTAATATCGAAAAAAATTTCCTTCGCATAAAAAATCTAGTTTGATTGATCAGTCCCAAGGTTAATTATCACTATGATGTGTTTTGTTTTCTTTTATTTGAAATGAAAGAAAGTTTTTTTTGGATAAACAGTATGATTGAACAGTAAAAATAAATTTTATATGAAAAAATTAAGCGATAGCTCAATAAAAAATAACTTTTAGACCTCAAAAATCGAAAAAATAAATGCTTAAAATGCAAAATCGATATTTTTAAATTTTTTCAATTCTTTAAAAATTCATAACAATACAATAGAAATAGAAATGAACATTAATTTTAGTCGATATACACATTTTATAATGCAAAAATATGCTGAAATACACTAAATTTCAATAAAAATGACCATCTCAGCTATTCACGTCACAGGGGTCGATCAAATATTATCGGATCGGGCTCAAACTTTTTTTTATCTTATTGGCATCAAAACGAAACTTTTTCCACCCGGTATTCTTTGATATAAATATTTTTTAAAATGCTCATACAAGACGCGGCCACCCTAATATACACCTTTTTTAAGTTTTTTATTGTCAAGAAACTACCGAAAAACTGGCACAAATTTGATTAGTCTATCTGTTTGGTTCAATAGTGAATAGTTTAGGTTTCTTGTCAAAATATGTGGTACTTTTAAAGTTAAAAGTGCTGATTGTGTAAGAGGGTTTAGCACTACGAATTCGAATAAATCGAAAAAAAGAAACTTGAACGACTGGAAACAGTACATCTAGATAGACTGTTTAATGAGGATTAAAATTAACTTACGGAAACTCATGCTGAACTGAAAATCGATTTAGATGTCGTTTATTAATTGTGAAAAACAGCAAAAATCGGCGTAAAACATTAACATTTTTATTTTTAGATCACAAAATAGGTATTTAAATATTAAGGGCAGCAAGAGTGTTTAATAATTAAGGACATATGTTTAGAGATCGAGACTAAGTCAAAATCTCTAATATATCCGAAATCGATAATACCCTTAATGCCCAAAATGCTTATTTTATTTTTTGAACAATCATGTTCTTATGGGAGAAGTTCAAAAATTATTTATTTTTCATAAGATATACTATGAAGTATGTTTTAAATAAATTGATTTTATATATGTTTATGATTTTGCCGCGCATTTATTTATTTTTTGGAAAAAATTTGCACACATGTTCATTTTGCCATAAGATAACAGTAGTTTAGCACAGTAAATAAGAGTGAAAATAGTAGAGAACCTCCGAATTCTTTGAATCAACATCGATTTGCCTTGAAAATTTGGAATTAGGCTCAACTTGCCCTGCTTTTAGGAGTGGAAGGAGGGACTGTCCCATACTGTAAAAATTTATTAAGCTACAAATTAAATCTTTACAGATCCAAATAAAGTTAACATGAGTTGTATAAAAGTTGTTAGATATTCTGAAATATTTTTTATGATTTCTTATTATTTTTAATTTATATTACTAATATTATTAATTTATATTTATATTTAATTCAATTTATATTTTGATTTATATTACATTAAAAAAAGTTATTTGCACACTGAAAAAAAAATTGAAGTAATGACAACCTCATCTCGAAGTTGGCCGTTTATTATTCAAACAAAGAAAAAATATTTGCAAACAATTTCACCGTGATTGTCCGGGACAACTGTTTGTTTTTGATGTTTTTTCCAGTGCAGGCGAAGAATTTCTGTTTTAATTTTACTTTAAATTTAAATGTTTCCCATTAATATTTAGAACATTGAATCCTTATCATTTATGAGAACTGTCGTCACTGTCAACCTCCTCCACTTCTTGATCTTAATTCACAGCGCTATTGTGGCAGTTTTAGCCAAAGCATTCACTACAAGTTGCGTTGCAAAAAAGTCCAACTTTTTGGCAGCTACATAATGCGCCACATTCCGTTTTGCAATTGAAAAAAAATATTTTTAACAGGTTTGACGGTGCAGGCATTTTTTGCATTCTGATTGCAAATATCCTACAGAATTAATCCATCCCCAATCAATTTAACTAATTCTGTTGTTTCCAAGTAACAATTTGATTTGTAAATAAATTTTTTTAATGTGGCAATTTATGCATTTACGATAGGAACCACGGATGATAATTTGACGGCACTATTTTGGTGGTAGTCTTAATAAAGGAATCATATCGCATCTGCCCTTATTTTTCAAGTCTTCGATATTTTTAAATTTATTTTGCTGTATATCTGCTGTAGTACTATATAACAGCATTGCTGTTACCAATTTGTTTCAAAAGTTTGCAGAAACAAAACTAAAATGGGTTTTCCGACAATCCAACTAGTAGCATATGCCTTGATCATGTGACGCATTATTTTCCTCAATGATTATAGTCCAAATAGAGTTATATGAAGGCCCATTTTTTCGAGAAAGCAATAACATTCCATCATCAAGGAGTATTCCATGACTAAGATTGACAGTACTACCGTTGACTGAATAGAGTTCATTTGCCAGCACACCTAAGATATCACCTTGACTTGTAATAACTCACTCACTTTACCAGCGATATGTGCTATCACACGTTAACTCATATGTCAATAGCTTTTCACATACGTAGATCAAAAATTTTGAAAAAAATGTCAATCTTAGTTTGGCAATAAATTGCTTAGGTCGACATAATAAATAATACTTTAAAAAGTTGTCAAATCGCACTTATCGTTTTTGTTTTGATATGTACCTACTCGTGGCTCAAGAGACATTTTAATATCGAAACAATATGGCTATATTATATTATTATCACAAACAAAAAACTAAATACACATTTAAAATAAAACTTTTATTATTCAATTTAATTTTAATATCCAGCATGATTTTACCAGCATCGCGTATATTGCCATCGTAAATTGTTACCACATTACTCTCTCACCTGTCTTTACGAGTAAAAATTATACGAAAGAAAATATTTGTTCAAAATTATATGAGTATAGCTAACAAGAATAACTAGGAGAAATTTCATTAGTTTTTAGAGTAATTTTAATTAACAAATAATAAAAAATAATAATTTTGAAGTTTTCGTAAAACTTTGTAATAGTAACAATATTTATTTTTAAAATTTTGTCTCCTTTTTTAATTAATTTTTATTTGTTAACCCTTATAACTAAACATGTTAATAGAAGTTTTTATAAGTAAGCTGAAATTTTCGAATTGATAATATAAAAGAAAATTTAAAATAACTAATTAGTTGAAAATATAATTGAAGGGTACAGGGGAAAACAACGTAAGTCCATTTTTTTCGAAATTGAGTTAGTGCTTCTATCTATTGAAGAAACACAAAAGCTTTCAGTTGGTATATTCAATTTTAATGAATATCAAGCCCAGCCCATATAAATCAATTGAAAAGAATTCGCAACATTTTTTTATACCCAATTTACAGGGGAAAAACAACTTAACCCACCATTTTTTACCAACAAACGCCTCTGGTGGCCCCGGTTCAAAACACTTTTATGAACCATGTCTATTCATTGTGTAATCCGAATTCACAAATTTTCTTGCATTTTAAAGACTTCAAACACAAAACTTCAATTTTCTCGAAATTTGATTTTATGGGCTTACGTTGTTTTTCACCTGTACCCTTCAATTATATAAATATGTAATAAATGAACCAAAAATTAATTATTGTTTAACAGCTAATTAACTGACTAAAATTTTTGTGAATTTTTTTGATTATCATAAGTTTGTTATTTAATACTTTGATTACAATTTAACACAGAGGTTTTTTTTATTTTAATTTCAATTTTTTCTAAAATATATTGGTATTTAAAACTACAAAAAACCCATGAAAAACTCAAATTAAAAAGTTATGAACAGTTTACAGAACATCATTTTGATATCATTTTTTCATTAATATTTATCGTCATCATCATCCATTGTAAAATCACTGGAAGTTCCAGAATCGCCAAAGTAAAGAGTACTAAAAATAAAAGAAAAATTATTCTGAAAATAGTAAAAATCTAAGTTTGTATGTGTTGCACAACGTATGCAAAACATTTAAAAGAAATATCTATACAAAAAAATAAAATATTCAAATTTACTAAAAAGTAAAAAACATTTTTTAAACATTTAAAAAGTTGGGAAATGGGGTTTCACTGATTTTTACTTCCCACCCTAGGATAGAAAGTAAAAACAAAGGAGTTTAGATTTTGAAGCATAATTGAATTTTTTAATTTTAGTTGATGGAAAATCGAATCAGGATGATATTATGAACCCGACTATTTTCAATTTCCTTGAAACTTTGGTAATTTTTAGAGAGTAACAAGAAATAAATAATTGTTTTTTAAATTTTTTATTTTTCCACTAGTATGACATAGGGTGGCTCAAAATTTGTTAAGAAATTTAGTGACAAGCAAAGTTTAAAGTTAAATTGTGCTCGAACGGGTGGGTTTACTGATTTTGAAAAGTGAGTAGCTTAGTGAGACTTTATACAAATAACAGGGCTCCCGTTTTAAAGTCAGATTGAAAAAAATGGAAAAAATGGAAATTTTTCGCTAAAAAAATGGAAAAAATGGAAAACAAACAATTTAAAATGTGTAATACATAGGGTATCTTAGAATATTACGGTAAAAAAAATCCCTGTTTTTTCAGGTTATCCAGACTCGGTTTTTAATTTTTTTAGAAAATGTTTAAACTACGGTATTTTATAATTGATAGAAAAATTAATAAAAGTGTACATTTATTCATTTGTTAACACTTTTAATCGTTAATATAACAAAAACCTTGACTCGAAAATTTCAGATTGAACGATTCTCGTACATATTGTTTTTAAAATTGAAATAAAATAAATTGTTAAATTATTTTTATGAAGAAATGGAACTAAAAGATTATTTGATTGAATCTGAGTACAAAATAGTTGCATTGCATCTCATAAGTAAACAATATAAAAACAGATAATTTTTAATCCAATAATTCATCTTTAAGTGTTTCAGAAACTAAATTTTTAGTTTTAGTAACTTCATTAACATATTTCTTAAAACCAGGTGAGAGTAAAGAGGCTTGTTCAACCATTTTGAACAAAGTTTCGTGAGGAATATTTTAATATTTTTAATATATAATATTTTTCATCGGCTTTTCGATTAGGAGCATTGAAAGTAAGCAAATAAATTATAAGCGAATCAGATCATACAAATTCAACCACAGATCAATTCGTTGCTTTAACTCTAGCGTTAAATGCATTACTAATTTTTCGTAAGCCGCAGCTGCCCAGATTCAGAATTTCTTTATTACTCGAATCATATGCTAAGTCCACCTTTAGATGTCAAATAGATTTTAAGTTAACATTAGTTCCGTTCATCGAAACTTGAATCCAAGTATTGGTTCATGGAATGCATAATATGAAAGTTTCTTACAAATTTTCGGCAGTAGTATGTCCCAAATAGATTGTTATTAAACAGGTAATCGTTCGTGATTTGTTTTTATCACCATTCTATATACCATCATTCTTAAAATATCAATTTGCTGCTTTAGACTCTCATGCAAATAAGTTACAGCAAAATATATTTTTTGAATTAGTCGATTCAGTTCGATATAATTATTAATTCTATATATCATTGTACCGGTACCTTGGAATTTAGTTAGTTTTAATTCTCGTTCAATTTCACTGACAGAAAACATTGTCTTCATCATAGAAACGCTAATTACAAAGATCAAATACCACAATGTAACACAGTTTTTTACAAAAAATTTCATCGTGTTGGACAAAGCGAGGCACTTGTTAATAATTTAGGTCACGACAAGTGGCATACATAATTATAAACTTTTTATTTATAAACTGTTCCTAATAGGAACGATATTCTTTTTAGTATTTTTCTGGTGAAAATTTATGTTTTTAATTATGAATAATTTATTTAAATCTAGCATAAGTTGATCAATATAACACGTAGGCTTTCTATCGTCTTGGACTTCACATAGTTCGAAGTTTACTAGCTTGCAGTTTCACACCTGCATATTATACGAAGTGAAAGTAATAACTGCAAGTCTGGTTTACCATCATCATCATGAACCGTACTCCACTAGGAAGCATATGGAAATATATAACGGAAGCTTTTTTAAATACATTTATTTGCACATTTTGTTCTCATTTACACATTTAGTGGTTGCATTCGGCACATTTAGTGGTCGTCGAATTACAATAACATATTATTGTATGTGCAATAGTATTGCAAACCTCATGGATAATTTTTTAATTAATTAAATAATTAGAAAAATACTAAGATCCATTTTATGTTTCCCAAACCTTCGCCGTAAATCGAACACAGGTGTTTTGTGTTAAAAGGAAAGCGTGTTAACACTTGAACCACTTCTGTTATTTGGATTTAATAATTGTTCATATTATATAATCATGTAGTATAGTGGAAGCCATTTTGAAAACATTTTTCGTTTATCGATTCCACCAGTATACGAAATGAGAAAAGAAGGAATTGGTATAAATAGATGTTTCCACATATGAGACCTCTAAGGTATGCTTATAAGAATGCCAAGATTGGCTTGTGGCTCGTGAAGATCTACGTAATGGAGGCATTAAGTGATTAATTTCTTTAGAGCATAGCGTAGTATAATGTAAATGCTCCAACAACTCTTGTATGATCGGCTTCAACACGCCTATGAACTCTGTCGACAAAATTTAGATGTTTCTGGTATACTGCAACCCATAAATTGGGGTAGAATTCGTGGATTGGTCGTATAAATTCTTTATACATCGTAGTTATTTCAGATGGAGACAAAAATTTGACTACAACCTACGAAGCCAAGTCGTTGGGACTCTAATTTCGCCACAGAACAAATGTGATCATGCCATTTTCGTTTGTGGTTTATATTAGTACGAAATAGTTAAGTGCAGGTGAGTTTAATAATGCTAGTCTGGAAAACTTTTCAAAACAGGAGCTATAGAGTGAGGTTTTATAGGACAAAACTAGAATTAAATGTCATAAGGTTCAGTATACAGGAATACCTCGCATAGTACGGCTTCGATTAGTCCGGTTTCACTATAGTACGGTTTTGAAATTTTCAAAAAAAAAAAACATAAACGAAAAGGAAAAGAAAAAAAACTCTAGGGAAAAATTCTTAAAAAAAATAATATGTACATACATAATACATATATAAAATTATTTTTATAAGCAAAACTCAGACAATGATGACTGTGCTGAAATGTCTGTAGAGATTTAACGGCTGAACATCTTACAAAAATTATTGGAATGGTCGAAAAAGTTTCAGATTATATTATGGAAGTTGATCCTAATATTGAACGTAGCATTTCAATTCGTCGAACAATAAACAATAAAGGGTAGCGAAAATCTGAAATTCTATGTCCACGCGGTGCTACCTGCGTAACCCTAAAAGAAGTAGGTTGGTGTAGTTGAGAGGGGCAGAGTAAATACTGCTTATTCTTAATGATTCTGCACCATGGCGAGCCATTGTCGCCATAAAACCAATGCAACTCAAGCGTCTGTTTTCCATGTTAGGTGCGGCTTGGAGCGGGCGTCTGTCTTGGATCAAGCGGTTCACTATATAAATGTGTAAAAAGCGTCTGTTCTCCATGTTAGGGGCGGTTTGCAGCGGGCGTCTGTCTTGGATCAAGCGGCTCGCTATATAAACGTGTAAAAAGGTTGTTTTTGGTGACCTTAAGATGCAGAACGAACCCATTCACGTAAATTTGGGTTGGACGAAGGGCTAACACCCCATTTCCGTATAAAAACTATTGTCATGAATTCTGTACACAGGCCTTGGAATATCTCGGATTCATTATTAGAACGGCCTCGGAAAGTGTACCCGGACTACGATTTAAAAATGGGAACCTGGAACGTACTAAGCCTTAGAAGACCAGGAGATCTCCTAAAACTCACTCCACAAGTCGAGAGCTACATATCCAGTGGCATTACAAGAACTAAGATGGCCAGGCAGTGGAATCCATGAAACAGCGAAAGGGTACGCTCTTTATTATTGCGGTCATCAAAACGGAGGAGAATTTGGAGTTGGCTTTCTTATACACTGTCGCGTGAATCAGCATGTTATCGACTTCTGCCCAATTAATATGCGGTTATGCACACTGAGAATCCGCACGAAAAAATTCAATGTAACGATCGTCAGTGTTCATGCACCTACTGAAGATAAAGTAGATGATATTAAACACCTGTTCTTCCTAGAACTCGAAGAAGTCATCAATAACATCCCGCGGCACGATATAAAAATCGTGGTAGGTGACTTTAATGCTCAAATTGCTAGGATTGCAGAACTTAAAACACATATTGGCCCTAACAGCTTGCATCATACCAGCAACAATAACGG
The DNA here is from genome assembly GCA_963693315.1 of Diogma glabrata. Taxonomy (NCBI): domain Eukaryota; kingdom Metazoa; phylum Arthropoda; class Insecta; order Diptera; family Cylindrotomidae; genus Diogma; species Diogma glabrata. Next base: position 142,055,278 of record OY856186.1, on the reverse strand, counting down.
CTTCCACGCAGCCGAGCTGGTTATGATGTATGATCTAGTAATTCCCAGCACTTCCTTCCCTCACAAGAGAATTCACATGGCAACGTGGAAATCAAATGATGGAAGAATGGAAAATTAAATCGATCACGTCATGATCTCTAAGAGACACTCTACAAGTATAGCTGACGTTCGATCATACAGAGGTGCTGATATGGACTCCGATCATATGCTTGTCATCTTTAAGTACAAGTGCCAATTATCATCTACATTTAACAGACAAGCAAAAAAGACCGTGCGGTGGAATGTCGAAGCATTTAAACATCCGGAAACGCTGAATAGATATCAGGAAATAATAACACAAAACATAGAAGAGCATGACATCTCTTCTGAGATGCCATTAAACATACAAGAAGAATGGCAAACGCTTCAATCAACCATTATAGCCGCAACAGAAACTACAATCGGAAAACGACCACCGAAATCACACAACGAATGGTTTGACGACGAGTGCCGCCAATCAACGGATTGAACATAAACAAAAACTGCTAGAAAAATAGTTAACAAGGAACATCCAAAGCTCCCAAGCTGATTATCTATGCGCCAGGAAAACCTCAGCAAAACTTCTACGTAAAAAGAAACGCGAACACATGAAGAGCTGTATCGAAAACATCAACCAACATGATGTGATGTGCTGGCAGTGTGGCGATCCCACTTTCAAGACCTACTGAATAGAACAAATGAAGTTCATCCTATTCGAGCAATTGCTCAATCAACTGAGGAGATTTTTGTCCCTAACCCAGCAATAGAAGAAGAGGAAGCTGCCATTAAAAAACTGAAAAATGGCAAATCACCAGGTTTCGATGGAATTCCCGCAGAACTTTTGAAAAATGGAGGAGCAGCTCTGGTCTCACGTATATACGATCTGATTCTTGCAATATGGGACCAAGAATAACTACATGCTGAATGGAAAACAGCTCTCATTGTTCCGCTACATAAGAAAGGTGACCGTGTAAAGTGTGCAAATTATCGTGGCATCGCATTGTTGAACACTATATGCCATATGCCTTGGTATTCCAGAGAAACTTGTTTCTCTGTGCAAACTAACAACATCGGGATCAAATTGTAGAATAGTAATCGAAGGGTCAGTTTCTGATATAGGATGTCGAAACTGGGGTCAACTGGTCATGGAACGAGGTAATTGGAAGCTGATTGCACAGACGGCAAAATCCCTCCATGGGATGTGAACGCCAGAGTGAGAGAACAATAAGCAATACAATTCATTGCTACAAAGAATTGTTGAGGAGAAACCACCGAAAATGATCCAGACATCGTTATTGCAATTTTTTGGCAAAAAAAATTAATTAAAATATTAGAATTTAAAGTGAATTGTGTGAATTTTGTTTATCTGGTTGTTTCAACCATTTTAAATTAACTTGTTTTTGTTTGTTTGGTTATTTTTAATAAATATATGTACATTTGAATATAGCGCTCTCGTTTTCTTTATTGAAAAACAGGAAAAAACAAATTGTATGGAACAAATTATCGTTTTTTGTATGTAGTTAGTTCCTCGATTAGTCCGGTTTCAAATAGTACGGCTAAATGGTGGAACCGATTAACCGTACTATGCGAGGTATTCCTGTACACAAGTTCCGATTGATTCAAGATCTAGATTTTAGTCCAGAACTGATTTAAGATCCAAGGATTGAACCATTTTTCTACGAGTATAATTAGCAGTTAGACTAGATGGCTGTTTCTTCTTTTCTTCTTCATTCTCTTAATATATGAATGTTAGATAGAACTTCGGAAGAGCTATATATTGGGTTTGTGGTGCTAGATAACAAACCGTTAAAAAAGATCAGAAAAAGAGGTGGCGAAAGAACCGAACCCTGATTAATGCAGGCTTGAATTGAGAAATTATCCGAAACAACACCAACTACTAAGAGATCTCTGGAATAAAAAGACTAAAAATAAAACTAATTTGTTGATAAGAGCCGATGCCAAACTCTATCAAACGCCTTGGATATATCAAGGGAAATGTTATGAGACTCACCAAAGTCATGAATTGCTACACCCTATTTCTCCGTGAGGACTGGATTAGGTGCAGTGATGAAGATATTATCAATTGTGTCTTTAAGAGAATTAAACGCGTCCAATGGGGTGATTATGGTGGTAAGGATAACTACGGTGTAAATAACACAAATAGATGTCATGTTTATTTGCGATGACTTTGAGACAGATAAAGCAGAATACAGAAATACTACTTGTTTCATACTGGGGGAGCTTTGTATGTTTAAAATCCTTGTGTATATATGTATATCATTACAACACGGTGTTTAGAGCTCCGGAGAATGATTTTTACAGCCGAATCGTACATTATTGATATTTGAAACTTGTGTTTCACCTAGCTCAAGTAAATGAGGTTTGTTTTGGTTGAGATCGTATTGGATGCCAAGAAAGTTTTTTGAGATACCAAGGATGTTAATGATATCGATTACGAAGTTGGAGAACGAAGCTAAATAATGGCTAAATAAACAGATTAATAGGAGAAATAACAAATACCAAAACCAGAAGGAAAAAATAGAGTAACACAGCAAAGGCCACAAAGATTCGTTTGTGGAGAAAATAAAAGGTACTTCAAAAAAATTGAGGTTGGGGATGTGTACAATTATTTCTCAACAAGTGTACAAGCATTTCTCAAAGTTTTGGATCATAACCAGTCTAACTGGGCAAACAAAAATGTCCGTCTGTATGCCATTGAAATGTTTTTGGGAAAATTGAAAACGACAGATACTTCAGTCTTCATCAATCACTATACCAAGCCCTTCGGCCTTCCCACAGACCAAAGTTTTTGATATATCGGAGTAGGAGGTTTTAAGTCCATATTTTATAAATACTTTGAGATTGTCTATCGAAATTTATGATATTTAATGAAATCTTCGGGTTTGCATTAGATTTATTCGGGTTTATGTTTTGTAGTAGTTGGCAACCCTACCCTATTCTAATATAAATGTCCATGCAAAATTACATTTGTCTGCAGGTTAACAGAACAATATTTTAATTTAAGTTTTCAGCGTTTTTTATAATAAATAAGGTACTTTTTGTCGACTTTGTCGGTGTTTTTGGATGCCAACGTTTCGGTAGCGGCTTTTGCTCTTTATATATTAAGGCAAAATTAACAAAACTGCAATCAAATTCTGTAACTGTGAAGCGGTGAAGTGATAAAAATTTCTTCGTTTCTTTTCATTAAAAAACTTATCATTTCACCGCTTCACAATTACAGAATTTGGCTGCTGGTGCTGGACAGAGCAAAGAAACAATTTTCATTTTCTTTCACTTTCAAAACGACAGCATCTAAAAAAAGCACCAAAAGTGCTTAAAATTTAATTATTATTCTGTTAACTTGTAAACAAAGATAATGTTACATGGACATCTATATTAGAATTAAAACTATGTTTATAACTTTTAATTACCATATTAATGTACATAAACATTAGCTGCATTTCATGAAACAGTGTGATCCGGATCCGCTTAAGTTTTACATGTAAACTGAGATCCAAAAACAAAGTTGGATCTCATTTTACATGTAAAACTTATGCGAATCCGGATCACACGGTTTCATGAAATGCAGCTAATGTCTTTTATATAAACAGAAATAACCATTCAAATAAAATCTAGAATATAAATTGGTTTAGTGCCCATCTCAATTAGTTGGAGATTGTCGTCCAAACTCGTAGATCAGTAGAGTATGGAAAACAGTAAAATATGTGTTCGTAGAGCAAACTTCAAACTAAACAATATACACTAGAATTGAAAATTGAATAAAAACAACAATGTCTAACTTATGTAGCTCTGATAAATGATGATGAAATTTCAACGTCAAATAGCATCGCTTCATATAGAAGAGAAATGGAGTTTTACTCTCACAAAAGTTGAACATATTCGAATTTCAAAATATTTGAATTGCATAATTCAAATTACTTTTTCCTTAGTTACTTGGGTTTAATTACTAAAACTATTAATTGATCGACGAAAAGGTTATCGAGGTTTATATCGATAAATTAATTATTTGCTCACATATTACGCTACTACTATTTCCCTGAATTTCATTATATATAAAACTAGTTGATGAATAACGATGGAAAAGTTTTTTAATTAATATAAAAATGTGTATATGTATTTTAAAAAAATGTTTCAAAAAATGGAAAAAATGGAAAAATGACGGAAAAAATGGAAAAAAATGGAAAGAACCAAAAAAAATGGAAAAAATGGAAAAAACGGATTCAGCGGGAGCCCTGAAATAATACTGGCAAAAAATATTTATATTTTCCGATGATTTGATGATAAGTTAATGATGAAAACAGACCTTCTACATTACCATTTTATGTATACGAATATTACAATTACAAAATATTAGATTACATTTTTTTTTTTTTTTTAATAAAATGTGTTGTGTAGTTGGAATTACAAAATGTGTCACAATAACACATAAAAACCTTTTAAGACCAAGGTCCCACAACAACATACGTTCAAAGGTGTTGATGGACGTAAATCTTTCTTTTTTTTGTTTTTTTTTATATTTTTTCTTAAAGAATGGATAACTAAACAAAAAATCCTATCACTGACAAAATATGACATAGGCCAATTTTATGATAGAATAGAGAAAATAAAAGTAAATTAAAAGGTAAATAGCAATTTTTTACAAAAATTTGCTGAAACAAAACAAAAATGTAGTTGCCAATAATCCAGCCGGTTGCATATTTCTTGAGCCTGTGACGCACAGTCTTTCTTAATGATTGAAGCCCACACATAGTGAAGGCTCGTTTCTTCAAGAAAGCAATAGCGTCTCATCATCAAGGACCAGGGATGGCAGCGATTTCTCCTAACCGGTTTTATCCACTGGATTTTATCCGGGTGGCTAATTCATTTTATCCTGGATTTTAGCCGGATAAAATTAATTCATACCATTTTATTATCCAAAAGATGAGAGAAATGTTTTTTTTTCTTATTGTGATTTCTCAGGAAGTGATTATGACAAACAGATACATTTTATAATTGATCTCAAATATACTAAATTGTTATGCAATTAAAAAGATAGATAATCTAGACCAGTGTTCGCAAATACGTGGCACGCGTGTCAGACTTGGCACGTTTGAAAATTTGTCTGGCACGGCAAACATTCTGAAATTGTGTCCAAAATTGTCCTTAAATTCGAGTTTTAGGAATCATAATAAAGAAAAGATTTTTTCAGATATTTTGTTATAAGTTAAATATTACTGTTAGTCCAGTAAAAATAGTAGGGAACCTCTAAATTTGTTGAATCAATATCGATTTGCCTGAAATGCCTGAATCGATTTACCTGAAAATTTGAAATTCAGCTCAACACACCCTCCATTTCAAAATCTACCCTAAGTGCTTTTATTTTTAGGTGCAAAAACTACCCCTTACTGTCAAAACAAATTAAATCTTAACAGATCTAAATAAAGATCAAAACCACATATCTCAACCCACAAAAACCACCCAATATTATGATTGCATTAAAAAAAGTTATTCCGGGTGACAAATTTCTTTTCTTTTTTTAATTTAACTACATTAAATTTGAATGTTTTTTCATTAATATTTAGAACATGGTATCCTCATGAGAACTATAATGACTGTCAAGCTCCTCCTTTTCTTGATCTAAAATCGGAGCACTATTATGACAGATTTTATGACTTCTCAAATAAAAGAGGCATTTTCGGAAAAAACCTGCTGTAAATGTGCCATTTAATTTTATACAAAAGAATATTTCAAAAAAGGTTTATGAACATAAAACGCAATCAAAGAAAATTACTAAATATATACTAAATCTTCTAATAATATTACCGCCGCAAGTTTTAAAGTAGCAAGAGATATGCCAAACATGGCAAAGCATTTACGGATTTATTAAATCAACTCTTTTAAGTTGTGGTGAAACACTTTTCAAAAATTTTAAAAGCAAATAAAATTGTCACCCGTAACCAAAGTATGCAGTTAAGTGCAAATACCGTAAGAGATTATAAATATTTTATAAAAATACGTGAAAATATTTCTAAACAGTTAAAATCTGATCTTCATGAAGTTGAAGTCTTTGCATTGGCAGTTGATGAGAGGACAGATATTAACTGCGATGCCAGACTGGAATTTCTTTGCGTTGTGCTACAGTTGGGAAAATACGGCAAATTTCTAAAACTAGAAACTTTGCAGGAACAAATGTTTATTTACACATTTTACGTCCGTGAAATTGTCTCCCTCGACGCTAAAGCGTCTCGTGAATAAAAGTGTCACTCACGAAAAAGCAACGTTTTCATCTCTTGTAGCCAGTGTACTTTTTCATAATTGGATTGGCACGCGAAAATAGCAATTATTAGAAAAAAAAATTGTTTCGGCACGCCAATAAAATTTAGTTGCGAACCCTGATCTAGGCTCTAGAGAAAGATCTAATTTATTAGAGGATAAAAAACTATATGAATAAATGGTGCTGTATGCTTTTCAAATATGACAAAAAAAATCTTTTCTTTTATACAAAAACAAATTAACCGGCTTTTTTAATATTATCCGGATAAAACCGGATTTTATCCACCTGGAGAGGTCAAAATGAAAAAAGCCGGCTTTTTAACCATCCCTGTCAAGGACTATTTCACAGCTAAGATTGAGGGCGCTACCGTTGACTAAATACAGTTCATCCGCCACCACCCCTAAGATGTCACCTTGGCTAGTGATATCTCACTGCTATTGCAAGTGGTATGTGATATCTCACGTTAACTCGTATGTCAATAGCAGGAACTGGAGTACGCGGGGTTGTCACACCCGTAGATCAAAAATAAAAAAAAAATTTCAAAACAATAAAAACTGATCCCTCCATGCGGGAAATTGCTAATATTTTTTTTTAATAAATTATTTACGCTTTTTTTTAATAAATTATTTAAAATAAAGCATTTTGTTACTATGACAGTGAGTAATCTCGAACGTTTGACTATTTGCACAAATCGATTGACAAGTAAAACGGGGAAAAGAATGTGTTTGAGGCATGTTGGATATGATTTCATCCGAGCACTGCTGGTGACGATATTTATAAAAAACAACGAGATCAACAACAGTGCGACGATGTTGTAGGGAATCAAGATTTAAGGTTAAATTTCGATCAACAATTCGTATAGCACACTTTTGAACAGAGTCCAAAAGAGCCAGGATGGTAACAGATGCAGTGCCCCAAACTACAATACTCCATACAGCGACGAATATAAGACTTGTAAATGTGAAGTAACTGATACCGAGTAAAATATTTTTTACATCTATTGAGAAGGCCGAGTTTTCTTGACGCGCTCTTTTCCATGGCCATTATATGATCGTTCCAGAGTAAGTGATTGGAAATTGTGACTCCTAATAAACGAATACTTTCACATTGGTCTATTTGGTCGTTACACATATTTATTGAATTATCGTTGGGGAATTCAGTATTTGATCTGGAAACAATCAATAGCTGTGTTTTGGAGAAATTATAATTGACCAAAATTTTTGTCACCCCAATCGGCGACTTTTTCTAGGTCCTCGTTTACATTTATGGCAGCGTCTCCCCGGACGGGATTTATCCGTTCGTGCATTATACCCTTTGAAGATAGGGGGACGAATGACTTGTGCAGTGTACTATCATCTGCAAAACTATTTATTGGGTTACTGATGATTTTCAACACTTCGTTGATAAAAATTAAAAATAAAGTGGGAGATAAAACTGAGCCTTGGGGTACACCAGCGTTAATTAATTTAGACTCAGAAGAAAAGCCATCTATAGATACCGAGATGTATCGGTTAGACAGAAAATTTTAAATCAAATTCACGACTGCGGGATGAAAACCGTACGCAACGAGCTTGTTGATCAGGTTAGCATGCCAGATTCGACAAATGCTTTTGAGATGTCTAATGCGATAACGTACGTTTCACCACCTTTATCAAGTGTACTATTCCAAAGACGAGCTACATAGTTCAATAGACCGTTTGTTGATCTTTTGTTAATATGCGTGCATTGCCAAGAATATTTGCCGAATCGATTTGAAATTTTCAGAGAATATACTCAAATGCATTCCTAAACTGCAATAAAAATAAAATCGATTTTTTTTAAATTTGTAGCTGCGTATGATAGTAAGTGTCCTTAAGTAAACAACATTATAAACATTAAAATTTAAAATGTACGAAAATATTTTCAATACACACTTACAATCATTTTAAGTAAATATGTACATTTGTTATTTGTGAAGTTATCTGTTTTTCTGAAGTATTCAATTTTTCTGAAGTATTTAGATTTTAATAGTTAAGTTAATAGTTTTAATAGTTAAGATGCCAATACCTTTTCAATAAAATAGAATTTTACTGTAATTAATGTAGAATATAATAATAATACATATACAATTATAATTTTACTACATACCAGTGACGGATTATCATACAAGTTTTAAGGCAACCGCACCAGGGCCCCGCGATTCAGGGGCCCCAAGCATAAGCAAAAAAGAAACTAAAAACCAGACAAGTTTGAAATATATTTATCATTAAAATTACATTTTTTCTGTATTTAAGTGTTTATAATTTCATCGAATTTGATTTCGTCCAAAATTTCATTGTCAATAGAAAGAATGGATAAATCGTTCAGACGATCATTACTCATAGTATTACGCAAATAACTTTTGATTAACTTCAGTTTTGAAAATGATCGTTCGCCTATAACATTATCCACAAACATGCATAAAAACATTCGTAATAAAATATCGATATTCGGAAAAGTGGTGGAAAGATTATTATTGAACATTGTTTTGTACATCGATTCATAATTTAAATTATCAAATGTGAAATAATTTTTGGCAAATTGACATTCGTCAATCAATTGATTTGCATTGAGATCTTTTGGGTATTTTGCGGTTATTGTTCTGCAAGAATTAGCAATCTCTTCATCACTCATTAAATTTAGATGCATCAAAAACGATAGCACTCGTTTGAAATACTTGAAATCGTACTTGAAATCAGTTTTACATTTAGCGGCACCAAAGTCATTGTAAACCTGTGTTATCATTGAACATTGTTTTGTACATCGATTCATATTTTAAATTATCAAATGTGAAATAATTTTTGGCAAATTGACATTCGTCAATCAATTGATTTGCATTGAGATCTTTTGGGTATTTTGCGGTTATTGCTTTGCAAGAATTAGCAATCTCTTCATCACTCATCAAATTTAAATGTATTAAAAATGAGTACTGGCTATCTAGATCTTCATAATCTTTAGCACGCTCTCTCAGATTGAAAAGAAAAGCCTTTATAATTGGCTTGAACAACGATTTTTCAAGGTGGTCTTTTTGTTCCTCTAGACAAAGTGTTTGTGACGTTGAGCAAGTTTGAATATTATTTGCGGTTTGAATATTAGATGAAACAGAATTTAAAAGCTGACAGGCATCATCAAAAATTTTGTTGTAATCTTTATTTTCCAAATCTGTAACTATTGAATCAAACAGTTTTTTGTCACCGAGACAGTTAAATTAGATTTTTGTAATGCTCGATTCACAAAATTAAACTTGGTTAGTACACTTTTCCAGAGGACAAGCATCAAAATATTTTCGAATTGACATAGTTTTTTTATCAAACCTGTTACCACCGCTTTGTTATCATCACTGAAGTTTTCCTCATGTAGGAAAGATTTTAAAACATGCAACACTTTTAAATAACAAGAATGTAAAACGTAAACTGATTCGTATCTAGCTGACCATCTCGTCGCGCATACATGTTAAAGAGTTGCTCTCTTTAACATGTATTCGCTATTTTCGGTTAATTGTTCTTGTAATCGATTCCATCGAAAAGGGGAATATACGAAAAATCCATAAAGTTTTTCAACCATATCAAAAAACTTAGTTGCAGCAGTATTGCCAGAAACACTATATTTACCGACTAAATTTAATGAATGAGCAGAGCAAGGGACAAAAATTGCTGTTTTATTTGTTTGGCGAATCAATCTTTGTAGGCCACCATAAATACCTGCCATATTGTAAGCGTTGTCATATGACTGGCCTCTACAATTATCAATGTTTATTTCGTTTTCAATGTGGAATTTCATAATGATGTCAAAAAGATAATTCGATTTCAATAAATGAAATAAATCGTTCACAAATGGTATTACTTTTAACATATCGAACACAAAAAGACAACTGGTCTGTATGGCTCACATCCTGAGTGGAATCGACACTAAACGAATAATATCGAGACTCTATAATTTTCGAAACAATGTGATTTTTAACATGTTTTGCCATGATAGAGATGAATTCTTCACAAATTGTGCTTGAAAGATACGATACTTTTCCTAAAAATATTCCGAATAATAAAAAAAAATCATTTGTGAATGTTACATGAAAAGAGTGTACCTTTTCCTTTATTGCCAAAACGAGAAATATGTTCTTGTAAAAAGGGATCAAATTTAGCCAATAATTCAAGAGATCCAAGAAAGTTTCCATTGTGTTTTGATCCTAAAATTTCATCGTGACCACGAAAAGCAAGTCCTCGTGATGCAATTTTAGTTGTATTATTAAAAGATTTCTCGAAAGTAAGTTCATTTTTGATACGCATTTTATATGTAAAATTATTGGTCATGTGATACTTAGACTCTTCATGCTTTGAAATGTGATGAATTATTCCAATTATTGAATCTTTTTAATGAATATGCTTGCGATTTTCCATTCAAATCACCAAATAAACGGCATACAAAACAAAAAACTGCTTCGGCTGACGGTGAATAGATTAGCCAATCTCGTTTAATTTTTGTTGCATTTGTGAGTTTTCTATAAAAATGAAACTCAGTGAATTTTCGACCATATTTTCTAGCATTTTTCATTGCATCTATGTTTTGACACGCAAAGGCACCTAAGAAACTAACTGTATAATAGTACTTTATTGTTGAGATGTTTAATGAACTAGTTTATTTTCGATCAAAAGTTTACAATGCGAGCGAGCAATGAGCATTGCAAATTTGTGAGAAAAAAAAATTCATTAAACACGAAAGCAATACGACGTTTTACTCTTCCGACAGAGAACATGTTTTAATTTAAAAATAAAATTCATTGATAAAATAAATAAAACGAATGAAGAGGACATCTTTATAGTAAATGAGGACAAAGGACCTTGCTCCAAAGGAGGACAGTCCTACCGAAAAGAGGACACAAAATAATCTATGGGCTGATCACTATACAAAACTAATCGATCAAATTTCAAAGGAATCGATCCAGTACTTAAGGAGATTACCTATTTTGAACAAACGAACATTTACATTTTTATTTATATAGAAGAAGATAGATAGAAGAATATTTATTGAAATTCTATTAAAAGTTTATTGCAACACTAATCTTTATAAAATTGTTTGTGTGTTTTTTTACTGAAAATAATAATTAAAAGTATTCTTTTTACTAATTGAAATAAAATAAATCTGACTAAAGTCTAATTTAAATATTTTGTTTATATTTATTTCAATAGCTTTTCTAAAAAATGTGTTTTAGTTATTCTATTTTCTAGAGTATCGGTACTACACCGGTAACGTAAGAAACTTTGTCAGTATTGGCAAAACGGAAATTTTGGAAGCGCTACTCTCGATGTAAATATGTTATTGATCATTCATTTTGAAAAGTTATCGTTCAGCTGGGAACGGTAACGGTAACAGTATTGACATCGAGCCTAATTTCATAGAAATAAAAAAACTAATCAAAAATCTTTACAAACAATCTTTACAACAATCCTTACAACAATCGAATCAACGCTTGAAAACCGCCACTATTTAGCCAAAAGTTCAAGAGCTCCAAGAAAGTTGCCATTGTGATTCGAGCCCAGAGTTTCATCACTCTCGGAAGTTCGGAATTAAAACTTTTGTTTTTAATTTATTTTCTTTATAAATTATATATCTTTATTTAAAATATTCGAATAGATTATTGCTTTTAGATTGCAAAATAGAGAAATCGAAAATTTTATTTGGAATTATTTATTTGAGAATCTGAGAAAACAATGGAACCCATAGTTAAAAAATGCTGCAAGAGTATCGTTTGAACTAGAGAATCAATTCATGATACACATTGTATATACTCTATTTCAGAGATTTTTCAAGGGTGTAATTGTTATCGTTTTTCGCAGTTCAGACATGTAGTTTTAAATCATCAAAAAATCAGTTCTGTTTTTTAGCCATCAAAAATGAATTTTTGAAAATACTTTAATTTACTAGGGTTTTTTTTCAAAGCTGATGACCGTTTTATTTAGTAATCAATTTTGGAAAATGAGGATAAAGGGCCCCCAAAAATTTACCCGCACCAGGGCCCCTTGAACTCTTAATCCGCCACTGCTACATACCCAGATTTAAATATAATTTCATAATCTTTTTTGTTTGAACGATAATGTAACTCGAGTAACCGGTAGGCGGCAGTTACCATAAAAATTTCTAAGAAATTATTTTCCAAGTTTATATGAAAATAACGTCAAAAAACAAATTAATCAAGTTGTTTTTTCATATAAATTTCTAAGGTTGTATTCTAAACGAAAACTTATTTGAAACTTATTTGTAACTTATTTGTGGACGACATATGTCGTTTTCTTTTTGACAAAAAAATTGATCTAAGAGCAAAAAAAGCAGCTATCAGATCACTTTTTTTTTGCATTTCGTTTGTTTTTGTGCAAAAAGATTGCTCTTTTTTTTAATATGAAAATATTTTTCTGAATCTAGATTTTTTGGTAGATCAAGTTGTAAATATAATAAATTTACACAAATACATTTACACATCTGTCAAATTCGTAACCAAACAAGACACCATTTACTTAATATTATTTTCTTAAAGTGAAATAGTTATTGTTTAAATGAATGTTTTGTTTAAATCGTGTTTTAAATTAAAAATTAATAAAAAATTATTTAATTAAATACTATTAATTACAAAAACATTAGATGACAGTTCACAAACACAACTACAAAACTAAATCAAATTTTTTTTAACGACTGTCATAGAAAATAATGTTTTCTATCTGTCAGGTTAAAAGAGAAAGTTGGCTTTTGCTGTTTAGCGAGCATTTTTTAAATTTTTTTGCTCTTAAGCGGAAAGTAAAAACACAAGTAAAACAAAAGGCACAGACATAATATTAAAATTTATTAATTTCTTCTCTCCAAAACACTTTTGATTTTTTGGCTCTATAACCCGAGGGCTTCTTTTTTAAAAAAGGCATTAATCTTTTATATTTACTAATATCCAAATTTTCTTTAACGATGAATGTTGATTTTAACATTGAATAATTTGACCACATTGTTGAAGAATTTTTTGTCTGCGATATTTCACCAAAATATGCCAAAAACAAATCTTCAAAATAAAAATTTCCTGTTTTTTTGTTCTTACACCAATTGATAAATAATAGGTAAGCTTTTTCATACCGGACTTTAGATTTTTCAGGCAACAGATCTGAAGTTAAATTGTTGGCTGCTTCTTTTATATGGGGTGAAGTGCTAATTATATCACTTTCATCACTACTGCTCATTTTAAATTATTTTTATTTAAAAATAGATATAAACTCTGTATAAATTTTAAATTTATTAATTTAAAATTTTAACTTGACGTCCGATACGTTTTTTACACAACAAATAAATGTCTCCATGGCAACTTTAATCGTATTTGTCGGCAGTCGTTAAAAAATAGTATCTATACTTTGAGTAGAAAGTAACATTGCTGCTCTGGCATGATTTTCATGCACGAGCAGCAATGTAGTACTTTCTGCTCTTAATATATCAATATACTATTTCATATTCTTTTTATGAAAAAAAATCACTTTTTCTGCTCTGGCAAAAAGAAAACGACATTAGAATTCTTTTTGCCAAACAAATTTCTTTGACACGCCCGCTTTTACTCTGAGATCAATTTTTTTGACAATACGTGTTTTATTTGGCCAGAAAAAGTGTTTTTTTTGGCCCTAAAAAGATTGTTTTTGAATCTAGATTTTTAGCTAGAGCAAAGCATAAAATACAATAAAGAATACAAATACATTTATACATCTGTCAAAATTAGAAAACAAACAAAACGCTATTTACTTATTATTTTTTCTAAGTGCAATAGTTACTTTTTAAATAAATGTTTTGTTTAAATCGTGTTTTAAATTAAAAATTAAGAACAAATTAATTAATTAAATACAATTAATGACAAAAACATTTAATGACAGTTCACAAACACAACTACAAAACTAGATCATATGTTTTCATGTTCTTTTTGTGAAAAAAATCACTCTTTCGCTCGACTAGACAAAAAGAATACGACATTACTTATTTAAATAAGTAACCTAAAGAGGTGACTTATTTGCAATTTTCTTTTCATAGACAAATCTAATTTGATTGTCTTCAACGATGCCGAAAACAACATATTTTGAAGCGAGAGGACAGTTTATCAGCCGAGGCGATAGCCGAGATTCAAAATATGATTTTCGGCGAGTAGAAGACTACTTTTTCTACAACTTTTTCAAAAATTATTATTAATTATTAAACATTTTCATTTATAATACAATATATGCAATAATACATACAATTCAAATTTTAAAACATACAAACATCCAATTAAAATCTGTAAATTTATATTTCTGCTATTAAAATATAGATGACTCAATATGAATAAATTATGCAATTTCTATGTCATAAACAAAACCGTCTTTAGTTACAAGCCTGATTGTCTTTTCGTACAAAAAAAATCTTCAACTTTATACATATATGCACAAATTTTTATTCTATTTCACACTACAAAATCACACTACACTATCAAAATCAAAATCTAGAAAGAAAAGGATAATGTAGAATAACCTTTAGTATCAATAAATATGTTTCAAATAAGTTGTCGTTTAGAATGCAGCCTAAAACAATTTATTTGTAGGCCTTTATGTGAACAGCAAGTAAAGTGTTGTACAATTATTACAAAAGATAATAGTTATTTACATATCGAGGGCTGGAAGAAGAAGATTACATCCGCGGTTTATAGTAAAAGCCGACGCGAAGCGAGGGTTTTAATTCGACCAAGGGCGTAATCTTCTTTTCATTCTGTGTATGTACAACGTTTTACGCACAACTGAATTGTAAAATAAATAAGTTTTTGAATTTTAAAAACTCGTGAGACATTTTGAAAATTCGAAAAAAACTAAAAATGACATAACTAAAAAAATAAACATGCCCTCACTATGAACGTCATTCATTTGCATGTTCTAATATCATGCTTATTTTATTTCAACGGGCTTTTATTTTACGGGCGTGAAGTACAAATTTCCGCTACCATAACTAGGATTTAATAGTTATTTACATGGAGGGCGGCAAGATTACGCCTGCGGTTCAT
>OY856186.1:141994811-142039728 GCA_963693315.1 Diogma glabrata | reverse complement strand
CAAATAAAAGAACTAGTTCTTCTAATTGAATAGGTAGGTGGACGGGTCATTTTTGTATTCATTCATAAGAACTACCTAGACTCTAGAGATTATCTGTGCGGTAAGCCGGTAGGTCTAAAAATGTTTATATGTGTTGTTGTGTTGTGTCACATATTGTAATTCATATTACACAACACATTTTAATTAAATAGGAATACTTAAATAATTTACCTTTGCATCAGAAAAATCATAATCAGGTTGAAATGCTGCATTGAGCGTTGCAATCAAGTAAAACAATGTTTTGCGAGAGATAGTATCACATAATATAATCCCTTCATCTCCAGATAAGCTTCCTCGATGCATAGCTGGCGAAAGATCGAAGATAGTCTGAGGAGGTGATAATGCTTGTAGATCGTGCGGACCTAGCTCTACGGAAGTAAATCTTTTATATAAAGCTTTGTCAGCACCAACCATTTTACATGAGTAACTCTCTATTCTGCCTAATATTGTGCTATCACCCGTTTTAATGGAAAGTGCATTATTTATTGCTTCAAATCGTGATGACTCAAGGAGTTTCATTTTAATTTTTATCCTGTATTTATCGTGTATATGGAAAACTTATTTTGGAAATTGATTGATTAAAATAATTAAGTTATTATTTTTTTAGTTTCTGCTTTAAATTTGTGTAGCTTTTAAACAAATTTAATTTATAACGATTCAATTTCTTAAAATTTTTTATGATTTATAACCAAATTAAAATTTAAATGAAATTTATTTTAATTAATTTTTAAATAAAAGTTTAATTCCGTTGATTACTCTGAATAAGTGAGCATTTTATTGTATTCATATTTGTAGAAATGTTTAACTTCATTTGATCCAAATATAATTTGTTGCTTTTAATTGATACTCTGAACATTGTTGTTGGGTGTATGTTTATTCTTTTTTTTAATGCTATGTGAATGAAATTATCGTTTTGTCTTTGATTTTCTCTAATTTTTGTAATTTTTGGGCACATCACACAATGTATAATATAATGGAATTTATTTTTATCGTCTTTTGATTTATAACTTGTAACTAAAAAAAACTATTTCGCTTTGAGTTTTTTATACGGATTTAGGTATTTTTTAACATAACACAAATCGAGAACTGTATTGTTTTTAGATTTATTTTATTTTATTTTATAAATCAGATAAAAACCTCACATAAGAAAAAAATGTTATTTTTTTGACAGAAATGAGCTATAAGTTTTTAGAAAAATCATTCATGTAGTCACTCATTTTATTTTTTTATTATAAAGCACTTAAGTAACGAATACAATAATGAGCTTTTCTAATTAACAAACATTAATATTATAAACTTTTTAAAAAGAAATTGCTAAATACACTCGTTATATTTTTTAATTCGATATTGGAATAAAACAAAACTATATGGCGAAAACAAAATAAATGGATGCTAAATGCTCATATAATTGTATATTTACACCCCTACCAAATATAAAGGTAGTCTCCACCAAGTGCGCTTATAGGCCATAGAATTGCGGATTGTACGTGTTGTTGTCGGCTACAGTAGCTAGTTTCTGGTTGTATGGAATTATTTCGTGGAATGAGATTTCGTACTAAATGAGAATTTTGCATTCTGGTGCAGTCGAATGAGAAAATAAATTCCGCATTTGTGGGATGAACTGTCAAGTTATCTCGTCAACAAACTTGTATACGAAATGAGATTATTTCATTGAATAAATATCTAAGGAAAAGTAACTAGACTTTTTGAGTGAAGCATCTAATTTGTAGTATTGGTGCGTTTGATGGTGTTTGTATTTAATCGTAGGGTGGTACTGTGTACAATTTGTATAAAGTTACACAAACATAACTTAGGTGGCAGCATGAACTGTTTCTTTGAAATAAGTAGATTTTACTCAAAATTTTATTTATTTCTCGTTTAAGCTAATCGTTATTTTAGGAAAAATTTGTCTTAAAATGTATTTTTACCCGTTTCCTACTTAAATAAAAGATAAAGAATAAGTTATATATTTTTGTTGATTTTTATTTTAATAATTTTTTTCTCGATATTTTTAAACATTAAATACATAAAAGCAAAATTGTGTGTCATCATCTTCAGCAATAGTATCCACTAACAACAGTCTAACATCATTACCAGCAATACAAATAAACGCATCTAAGCAAATATTTTTATTTAACTACAAAACTTCTATGAACTAACTTCAATAAAAAAACTTATCTAAAATCTCTATCGTATTCAGTTTTTTCTAACAGTTGCCATTTTTTGAATATAACGAAATTGGCATAGGTTGAGAATACTCCAAAGTACCTTTAAACCCACCTTTAAAAGATGACTATTCCTAAATATTGACGAAATTAGCTTGTACTGTCTATTGGTTTAAAAGTTCGATTTTAATTTATGTTTATAACCATGCTTCGACTAATAAACTAATAATAAATGTAGAAACATCGTAGATAAATTGAAAATCCTTATGGTTATATATGTTTGAACAATATATTTCACTATTAAAAATTCTAGATCAAATCGTTTAAACTTTAAATCATATTCAAATTTATATTTTTTACACACATTTTTCATAACAAACAATAACTTTATACAATCCCTGTGAATGGGCGTGTCTAACAAAATTGTTTTGACATTTTGGCAAACTTACATTTGAGAAATTAAGTAAAATATTAAATTAGAAAAATAATTAATTTTGTGACACAAACTTGTTGTAAATATATTAAAATATATACTAAATTGTTTTTTAACATTTTTTATCAAATATCCTTATCTGGTGATTGTAATTTTAGCAGCAAAATGTTTTGGAATGTTGACAATTTTTTTACATGTTTTGATGCAGTGCGCCATTTTTATGAATAAATAACTGTATAAAACACAATTAATTGTTGTAAAAAAAACAGTTTTAAATACTAATTTGTATAAAACTGAATTACAATTCAATACTTTAAGAACAAAATACAGAAAAAACTCTTTAGTTTGTTTTGAAATACGACGTAAACAAATGAAATGATATTGACAGATTGGCAAACTTAAAAAAAAAAATGTTTCACCGATTATTTGTGTACGTACACGTAGCGACACTTCCTTAAGCTGGGTACAGATCAATAAAAATTTACGTTGTGTGGGCTGTGCGTGTTGTATTTTGTGTGCGTGCGTTCAGTGTAGACGTTCTGCCACACACAAATATTTTCACCACACACAAAAAACACAAACCATACAAAGTCGGTTTTCTCGCGAACATCAAAGGGATTTGCGCCACAAAAAATTTGTATGTGGACGTAAAATTTTGTGTGTTGAAAAATTAACATTTGACGTTTGTGATTTATAAGTTTATTAAATAAATCGAATGCAAAATCAATAAATACGTTTAGTTGAAATTTGTAATAAATATTGATTAAACTAGAATTGCATAAAAAAGGAATTCAACGTAAGATTTAAAAACATACATGTTATTTGTATATAGTGATATCGATTTCGCGCAAAAATACCACACACAGACGGAACAAGAAGTACAGCGCGCACAACACAATTATTTATTGATTGTGTGTTGCAAATTTGTGCCGTAAATATTTGCGCCGCACAGTAAATTCAACGCACACGTAAATTTTTATTGATCTGTACCCAGCTTTATATGTTTATTCAATGGATTATTTGCTTTGAAATTTTTTATAGAAGCACACAAATAGAGAAAAAAATATCGGAAAAACATTACGATAAATCAAAAAGAAATTGTAGTTGATTTGTGGTGATTTTTGCACATGTTTCCCGAAACATATTTTTGCTTTTAAGTTTATATAAATTAGTAATTTACTTACATTAGCAGAATAATTATTTTAAATTAAAATTATAGTTATCTTTTAAATACATAATTAGATAATTATAGTAAATGTATATATCAATAAATGTTGTCTACTATCAATTAAATAGCCTGTCAAGTTCAAGAAGTACAATATTCTGTAACAGTTCGTTTATGGTTTTGGAAGGTTTATCATTAAAAATTGAAATGGTTGAATGTTTCATCAACATAGTTCCATCAACATTCCATGTTCTATAGACATTAAGGCGGGCTATACATCTGAGCTAAACTATGCGAAATATGCGACTATGTTTTAAACACTACTACGACATTACTATGTTTTACGACATTACTATGTTTTTAAAAAAGTAATGTTTTAATGCGAATAAAGCTTTTTAAAAAAAATGTAATGTTTCCGTTTTTCTTTTGTTTTTTAAATGTTTTGTTTCCGTAATGTTTTTTTCTATAATTACGCTATATACATTATTTTTAAAAAACATAGTTCGCATAGTTTAGCTCAGGTGTATAGCGGGCCTAAAAGTCTAAATAATATCCCAACGAATTTCATTTCTACAGTAGAAAGTTTCTATACCTTTTCCGTAGGAAGACTCTACGATTCTATCTCGATTCTTTCTATACAATTTTAATGACTTTTGATTGGTTAAATCAATGATGAGACTGCCACCTATAAACTAATTTTATAGAACTGAACTAAAACAAGAAACTATAAAACAAAATAGCTTAAATAGTTTAAACGTGAAAGTGAAGGTAAAAAAACAAAGTTCGAAATCTAAAAATATACAATGAACGCAACTGCATTCAAAACATCCAGGTTTACAAATTTACTAAAACCAGATTTTTTGCTTTTAATTTCAATTCTGTGATTACGCTATTTTGATTAAAATTTATGTTTAAAATAAAAATATTTGCTCAAATTTTTACAGAAGGAAAACAATAATGGCGAATGATAAACGAATAAGTTCTGGTAAGATTGAACATGGAAGACGTATGCAGGGAAGCAAGCATGTATAAAAACTTAAACAATTTCTTAAATTATCTTCATAATAAACTAAAATAATTTTAAAATTTACTTCAATAAATTATTTTTATATATTCAGATACATTGAAAAAAAACAAAATGGTGAATATGCCAACAATCGTTATAAAAACATTACAAAAATCAAATAATTTAATTTTTTAGTTTTCTAATTTCTAATTTTAAAATTAAACTGAAACTATATATATTAACCTTAATGAATATGTACTTAGACTAAGTAAAAAAATTTATTAAAGTTGTAACTAGATTCAACTAAACGAAAATGTGTTTTTAATAATTCAATGTTTTATTCAATTTATTTCTCGATTTCTGAAAAATAACAAAATTTCTATAGAGAATCGTTAAAGAAATTTGTGTAAATTTCACTATGGAATCGTTGAAGAATATTCCATAGCGATTCAAGTGGTAGTATTACATGATGAATCGTAGTAGAGCATTCGTTAACGAATCTGGCGGACATTTTATTTTTTTGCATACAAATTTCCATTCCTTTTCCATCACGATTCTACACCTCAGAGAAGAAGTTTCTTCAACGATTCATGAACGAATCGATAACATTTTATTCGCTGGGATATCTATATACTCTATTTTTCTAATCGTTATAAGGATTTCTTCAACAACAGTTTCATCAAACGTATAATACATGAAACACAAATACATGAAATATAAAAACAAGTAAATAAACTGACAGATTAATACCATTTTCAAAAATTTGTGCTAGTTTAGAACTTGTACTAAAAACGATATCTCGAAAAGAGAACTAGAATACCAATTAGTGGAATGGAATTGTTTAGTGAGAAATCAAAATTCGAGAGCAAAAATAATTCCATTCCACTTCATTTTTTCTCACAGAACCAGAATCGAGGTACTGGTTGTATGGAATTATTTCGTGGAATGAAATTTTGTACTAAATGAGATTTTTGCATTCCGGTGCAGTCGAATGAGAAAATAAATTCCGCATTCCCGCTAAACAAAGTGAATCGTTTGCGAGCTATTGTATGTATAGCATTGTTCGTTTACGGTTCGTAAACGATTCACCTTGTTTAGCGGGTTTGTGAGATGAACTGTCAAATTATCTCGTCAACAAATTTGTACATGAAATGAGATTATTTGCTTTGAAATTTTGTATAGAAACACAAAAATAGAGAAAAAATATCGAAAAAAGATTACGATAAATCAAAAAGATATTTTAGTTGATTTGTGGCGATTTTTGCACATGTTTCCCGAAATACGTTTTTGCTTTTAAGTTTATATAAATTAGTCATTTAAACTGACTCTCCATTAGTCTTTTTCATCTATTTTCCTAGCCAAAATAGAACGAGAAACCATGATTAATTTTGTAAAGAGAGAGTAAGACGAATATCACAGTTTTCCATGGAAAAAATATTTTATAGGATTGGAATTGTAACATTTCATCATTATTTTTAATAAACATCTAATTTTATTATATATTTTTGACAATGTCGTATCCAACATAGACTGCTAGATAATTTTAAATAAATTTTTTTAGTGTAAAAGTTGTCTTTTTCCTAAAAAAAGTCTTACTCTATAGACTTTCTTTATAGTAGAACACTTTTTTATAGTATGTTACTTTTTAAAAAAAAAAAAAGTCATGGAAAGTAAAAAAAAGACATGGAATAAATAAAAAGTCTTCATCTTTTTTCCTTTCGCACTTATATGATTTTCATATCTTCTATTTCACAAAATAAAAAAGACGAGAAAAAAAGAATAATAGAGAATGACCTTTACTTAGATTATGTCAGTAGCAGGATTAGTTTAAATTAAAATTATAGTTATCTTTTAAGTACGTAATTAAATAATTATTAATACAGTAAATGTATTTATCAATAAATGTTGTCTACTATTAATTAAATAACCTGTCAAGTTCAAGAAGTACAATATTCTGTAACAGTTCGTTTATGGTTTTGGAAGGTTTATCATTAAAAATTGAAATGGTTGAATGTTCCATCAACATAGTTCCTTCAACGTTCCATAGACATTAAAAATCTAAATAATTTGTGTATACTCTATTGTTCTAATCGTTATAAGGATTTCTCCAACAACAGTTTCATCAAACGTACAATACATGAAACACACTAAAGTACTTTCACAATGTGTTCCTTTTTAACATCAATTCTCAACACAATAAAGGGTAATTAAAGAATAATTTTACAGTTAAACTAACTAACGAGAGAAACACAAATAAAAAACAGTAAATAAACTGACAGATTAATTCCATTTTAAAAAATTTGTACTAGTTTAGAGCTTGTACTAAAAACGATATCTCGAAAAGAGAACGAGAATACAATTGTGAGAAATCAAAATTCGAGAAAACAAATAATTCCATTCCACTTCATTTTTCTCACAGAACCAGAATCGAGGTACAGGTCAGAAGTTTTTTAATCTCTGGGGGGGGGAGGGTACTCACATAATGGACCTGCCGAGTCCACTCGCCCGGAACTTGGGAACTGTACCTCTATTCTGGTTCTATGAGAAAAAATGAAGTGGAATGGAATTATTATTTATCTCGAATTTTGATTTCTCGCCAAATAATTCCATTTCACCCATTGCTATTCTCGTTCTCTTTTCGAGATATGCTTTTTAGTACAAGCTCTAAACTAGAACAAATTTTTGAAAATGGAATTCATCTGTCAGTTTATTGACTTGTTTTTATTTGTGTTTCTTTCGATAGCTAGTTTACAATTTGTGCTATCGATTTTCGATCAAAAATCGAATTAAACATGATTAAATAAATAGTGTATTTGAATAAATAGTGTATTTTGTCACATCGTACCATTTCCCTATTTCCGTCTGCCTTATCAAATCTGCGAGAAGCATACAAAACAATTTGTTTTGTATATAAATTAAATAAATAATTTAATTTTTCTAAAATAGTTATTGATAAATAATAAAATATTGTTAACTCCCACGCGCTAAATCCACATATTCTTTTGGCATGATTACTTGAACTTAGGCGCAAGCGGATTTTTTTTTATTTTCTTAAAGGTAAATTAAGTAAATTTAGTAAAAGGGACAGTTTTGATCTGTTTATCTTATAAGCACATAGGAAATAGGGATGGTAAATTTTGTAGAAGGAACATATCTTGGCGCCTAAGTAGATATCTTTTTGATTTATCATAACTTTTTTCGACATTTTTTTCATCATTTTTGTGCGTATATACAAAATTTCAAAGCAAATAATCGCATTTCGTCTATAAATTCGTTGACGAGATAATTTGACAGTTCATCCCACAAATGCGGAACGTATTTTCTCATTCCACTGAATTTGAATGCAAAAATTACATTTAGTACGAAATCTCATTCCACGAAATAATTCCATACAACCAGAATCTAGCTACTGGAGTTATACAACAAATTCGGCTGGAAATTTTTTTTGCTTCCTTGTAAGCGATATAACTCGCAAATGATGCACTTTAGGATACTGGTGTAATGGAACTTTTTTGTTCCTTAAATGTTTTTCTATAACTTAAATAAAAAAAAAAATTTTTTTTGAAGCTAATTTTTGCGAAAAATTCGAAAAATGTCGAAAAAAGTTAACAACTTTTTTTCAGGCATTAAGTGCAAAATGGAATTGTGCAAAAACTATTAAGCCGAACGAATGAAACGTTCTAAAGCTTATTATTTTCGTTGAGGTTACAGAGGGGCTACAAGATAGAGGGGTCAATTATATTATAAACAATTATTTGTAAATAACTAAAATCAATTGAAAAATATCGTTTTTTAGACATTTTTTCGAATTTTTTCGCAAAAATTAGCAACAAAAAAATTTTATTTTCTTTCTTTTTGTTCTAGAAAACCAACTGCGAGTTATATCGCTAACAAGGATCCAGCACAATTTGTTAATTATCTCCAGTCCCCAGGTTCCGTGCGAGTGGACTCGGCAGGTCCATTATGTGAGTACCCTCCCCCAGAGTAAAAAAACTTCTGACCTGTAACTGATAACAACACATAAGCCATATCTTTTTCCGTTATTCTAGGGACCTATTAACGTTTGCAAACGTTTCCTATTAAATTTTTTATTACTACCTAGTAACACGTCTTTAGTTTGTTATCATTCATAACAGTGCATAATGGTGCTATTACACACAAATAAAATTGCTATAATTATCAACTTTTCAGATGATAGTATTTATTTTTTCTTACTATAGCAGGCGAAAAGATCAAAAACTGCAAGAAAATAAAAATAATTTTACGAAGTAATAATAATTTTTAAACAACAATTTCTAAAAAAATCATTAGTTATTTAGTATTAATATTATATTATATAATCGATTATATCTAAATTAGTGGTATAGAAATTGTAAATAATTATATTATGTAAAAGCTAATGCAACAACAAAATGGCGACCACATAATTAAATATATTTATATAGCAATTGTTGTAGCTTGTACAATAAGAAAATGCGCTAAGATTTGAAAAAAAAAAACGTGAATCGAAATTACGTAAAGAAACCGTAAAATTTTCTCATTAAAATCTTGAAAATATGTATTTAATCATTTTATACCTAATATAATATAATTTTTATTATGAATTTAATATGAAAATCAATTAATGTGATAATCGGTTTTAAACCGGTTGAATTTGCAGATGAAATTATCTGACAGTTTTCTAGCAGTTAATTGGTAAACCAAATAATTTTTCAAAAAGTCAGTTGCTATCAGCAAGTTTTCTTGCAGTTTTTATATGTATCTCGCGCATGCTATCCCTCTTTTTCTCATACAAAATATTTTTCATCAACTTTGAATTTGTGTGCAATACGGTGCTATTACACACAAATTAAATTCAGCTGCCATAATCAATTTTGCAGTTACCATAATCTGGTATGGTATGATTGAATTTGATCAGAAATTTTTATACGAATCGAAAATTCTACAATTTTTTTCCGACGTATGATTGAAATGTTTCGTAATATTTTCGATTCTCATCATATAAACGCTCCCATTTAGTACAGAATTTAAAAATGTCAAAACCTTTTAATATTCGTATTTATCATTTGTTTTGTGTTTATATTGATAGAATATATATAGTTTAAATGGCGAGTTTAGTTTTTTTATGATTATAGATAGCTTTTTCATTGTAAAATGTTTATTAAACAAATGTAAAAATAATGAGCGTGTTCGGTACAGGTATATGATACAAAAAATCACGTTATTAAACGTCAAAGTTGCTTGCTACTAATTTCACTTCGTTGAATATTACGTCAAACCGGACCGAACAGCCAAAAAAAGAAAATGTATTTATAAGTCAAACTTTAGACGTTACTTTTATTACAATTAATTTGGTCACAAACGATAAATTTATCCCGAAAACACAGAACCAAATTTATCAAGAATAGTTATCACAAAAATGTAAGCATTAATAAAACAAAACCAAAAGCGTAAAGAACCAAATAAAATAGTTTTATTGACACCTAAACTCAAAATATTTTGACATTTAAACGCAATAAAAAAATTGATTTTTTTCGTGAGAAATGACCGCGTTTATACTATTTTTAGTACAGAAAAATCATGATTTTTTTTTATCAGAATGTATGTACCGAACACTAGGAATATATTAAAAAAACATAACGTATGACTTATACTAGTTTCCCACCGCAGAAATTTACTATGTAGTATAGCAAATATTTGATATTAGTTTGATTTCTCACCGTTCATATTATATTAAGATAATGTTTCGGTGGGAAACCAAACCTAACTTGACACTAGAATAAAATTGATATATCAAAATACCGTACTGTCAATTTTATATTTGATATTAACGTTATAGTTTTTAAAATGAAATTTACAACCCAGAGAAAATCAAACTAGATTTAGACCAGCCCTGCCATTGTTTTTGAACAGCATAAAATACATATAAGTTTTATTCTATAACGTCTTTTTTAAATAATTCTCTCACGAAAACCAAACGTCTACGTTGACTACGTTTTTCATCTCCTATTTCTTTATAATGCTATACTAAGCATATCCATATCATAATCAACAATTAATACATACACTTTAATTTATTAAATATCAGAAATGAATCTTACAAGCTAAAAATCGCAAGAAAACACAATGTTTACAAATTCCATAAAATGACATTTCACCTATAAATTAATAATTACGTTTCACACCGTCGATATTATACTTTATTTGATAAGTATTATATTTACTAGCTAGCAAATGAAAATAGCAAATTTAAAATAATTGTTGTGATAGTTTGCTTTCACACCGTTGCTATTATACTTTATTAAACTATACTAGCTAGCAAATTGCTACGGTGGGAAACTAGTATTAATATAATTTAGAACAAATCGTCAAATATAAATTTCTGACAAGCAAAATGCATTCGAAAATTTTTCCGACAGAATACAGAAATGTTCGAAAAATACTTTCAATCATATGCCATTTTAAATTTCCGAATAGTTATAATATTTCCGAGTCGAATTTTTATTCAATCATACCACTGAAAAGTTGATGAAAAATATTTTGTATGAGAAAAAGAGGGATAGCATGTGCGAGATAGATATAAAAACTGCAAGAAAAGTTAGCTGATAGCAACTGACTTTTTGAAAAATTATTTGGTCTACCAATTTACTGCTAGAAAAATGTCATGATATCATCTGCAAATTCAACCGGTTTAAAACCGATTATCAAATTAATTGATTTTCATATTAAAATCATAATAATAATTATATTATATTAGGTAATAATGATTAAATACATATTTTCAAGATTTTAAAGTGAAAATTTTACGTCTTCCTTCCCTGTTTTCGATTCACATTTATTTTCTCAAATCAGCAGCCAAATTCTGTAACTGTGAAGTGGTGAAGTGTTAAAAACTTCTTCATTTAGATTTTATCATTAATTTTTGATCATTTTACCATTTTTGCGATTCTATATGCGATTAGAGTGTTAAAAAATCTAATAGCAAGCCCCGCACTGTCAAACGTCAAATATACATAAAAATAAATGTTTATTTTAAGTTTCAACACAATTTGAACGTAAATTTTTACAAATTTAGATATATATAACTATTTTAGAAATAAAATTTGTAAAATTAATCTGCATTTAATTTAGAAATGCAATTTTTAAAAATCAAATCGCATTGACGTTATGCTGTTTTTTTGACATAATGTCAATAACAAGAAAATAAACGATTTCATTTCATTATCAAACAAAACGTCAGTGTTAACTTTATTGTTTTAAAACTTCACTCACTTAGATATTTTTGCGGTGAAGTGATAAAAAACTTATCACTTCCCCACTTCACAGTTACAGAATTTGGCTGCTGTGACAGATATTAGTGATATTTATTTACTAAAGTGATAGTTATTTACTAATTAGTGATAGTTATTAACTAAATAAAATAAAAAGTATATTTGTATAATCAGATTAGATTTTTATGGAAAAAGAGATACAAAATAAGTCACCTCGCCACCATACTTATCGAATAAGTCAAAGAAGGGCATATTAAAGTGAAAAATTACAAATTTTTTTCTATCCATCCTTGTTCATACAATTGGCCCTAGACTGATTGATAAAAATACTATAAAAAGTAAAATGTTAATGTTTAATTATTTGGTTTATAAAATTAATCCAATAAGGCTTGAAACCACATACAACAGAAACAGAATTCCATACAAATTTTACAGAAACCGAATTTTTATCTGTCAAATTTGTATGAAATTCTGTTTCTGTTTGTGTTGTATGTGAATGCCCGGCTTTAGACCAGTCTTAAAACCAAAAACTGTCTACAAAAACTATCACAGCAAGTCTTAAAACATTTTTAGTACAAAATAAATTTTGGAATGTCTTGATTGTAAGGGATATATGTCTTTGTTTTTTTATCATTTAGTATTATTACTTTAAGGAAATGTCAAATAATTTTATCCACAAACAATTGTGAAAATATATAAACTTCAACTTTAATATAAATATTAAAGCAGGTATTTTTAAAGTTTATTAAAATATAATCTTCAAATTTTATAGTAATGTAAAAATAAATAATATTTAATATCAAATTATAGATATTTTCAAGAACAAAATTCGTCGCTTCAACAATAACATCTTGTCAAAAAAGTGTAATTTTTTATGGATTTTTATTTTTTTTTAAAGGGCTGATATACAACTCGTAGTTTTATTCGCTTCAGTGAGTGATTCTATATCAAATCTAAAAAAATCTTGGCGCCTAAGTACTTAGAAGTAATGTATGACATTTGGCATGTTTTGAATTTCTTGTAATGGAGAAAGAGAATTTTTATGCTATTTGTAAGGAGTCTGCTACTTTATTTAATCTAGAATGTAAACCTTGTGATCGTGTGTTAAATATTGGCGATTTGGTAAAAGTGCATGATATTATATTAAAACGTTTAAAAATAAGAATTCGCGAATATGCAAGCAATGACTGGTATCCGGAAACGTTTTTGTGTGATGACACTTCTTTAAAGAAAATCAGTAATCAATTATGGCCATATTTTTTGGCAATCCATGATCCTATTCGAAGGTATCAATTGATTCAAAATAATGATCAACAAAATTTTATAGCTAAAATTCAATTACATGATATTGTAACATTGTCGGGCTGCCGCTTTGCACATAAAAATGATTTTGAATGTGAAGTCATTTTAATTCGTGAAATTCCAGAGATTAGTCCAGGATTTAATCTTATTTTAAGACTTTTGGTAACTATTTATTTATTTATTTATTTGCTTATTTATTTGTTTAATTTCATTTTACATTTCGAAGTTATTATTTTCAAACATTTATACAAAAAAAAATAAATTAATCTGTGTACAACTTCTCAGGCAGCTATGGCTGGTATTAGAAAAGAAGCAATTGATCTTTGTTTAATCTTCCGCATGGAGGGATCAGTTTTTATTGTTTTGTAAATTAAAAAAAAAATTTTTTTTACTTGATCTACGGTTGTGACAACCCCGCGTACTCCAGTCCCTGCTATTGACATACGAGTTAACGTGAGATTTCACATACCACTGGCAATAGCAGTGAGATATCACTAGCCAAGTTGACATCTTAGAGGTGGTGGCGGATAAACTGTATTCAGTCAACGGTAGCACCCTCAGTCTTAGCTGTGAAATAATCCTTGATGATGAGACGCTATTGCTTCCTCGAAAAACAAGCCTTCATATAACTATGTGTGGACTTTTATCATTAAGAAAGACAGTGCGTCACAAGATCAAGGAATATGCAACCGGCTGGATTATTGGCAACTACATTTTCGTTTTGTTTCAGCAGATTTTTGTAAAAATTTGCTATTTACTTTTATTTTCTCTATTCTATCATAAAATATTGGCCTATGTCATATTTTGTCAGTGATATGATTTATTGTTTAGTTATCCATTCTTTAATAAAAAATTCTTTAAACAAAAAAAAGATAGATTTACGTCCATCAACACCTTTGAACCTATGTTGTTGTGGGACCTTGGTCTTAAAAGGTTTTTATGTGTATTGTGACACATATTGTAATCCCTACTACACAACACATTTTATTTAAAAAAAAAAATGTTAATTTAAAGAAGAATATAAATAAACATTTAAAAAAACAAAATTACTACATATGTAATATTGATTTCAATTATGATAAAAACAAAATAATGGTTCAC
This sequence comes from Diogma glabrata, assembly GCA_963693315.1. Taxonomy (NCBI): domain Eukaryota; kingdom Metazoa; phylum Arthropoda; class Insecta; order Diptera; family Cylindrotomidae; genus Diogma; species Diogma glabrata. The sequence goes on along the minus strand of OY856186.1, from coordinate 142,025,246 downwards.
TTTAAAAACAAAACATTAAAACAAGACAAATGTGGATGGATAGATAGTTAAGACTTAAAAGCGTTATAATTTATTATATTTATTGACCCGAGATTTAAAGTATTAGTATTCAGTTGACATCAGATATTGCTTCCTAACATACTTTTTAAATCTCTTTCAACGTGTGAATACAATTAGATTCTTTTATAAATGGTGGTAGTTCATTGTAATATTTAATGGCTGTGTCTTTTAGGCTTCTTAGTTTTCTATCCGTTCTCGGTTTCGAAAGTTTCAATTGATATAAGCAATACTTCTTTTGTAATTGTGAACTTCATCATTTGACCTTAGTTAAATATTGGATTTTATAAGTTTTTTTAATTTGCACTTTTTCCATTGTTGTTGTTGTAGCGACGGTTTTGGTGCTAATTCTCCGGCCCCATGTCCAGGTTCAGGAAGTCTGCTACTGCTCTTGGGCGGTACCACTAATCTTCCTTCGTCAGGTTTGTTGAATTGTCAGGACATCTGAATAGGTGGTCTACATCGTGCGGCGTACCCTCGCATGCGGAACACTTGTCAATAATTTCAGGATCAACTCTGCTCATATAGTTGTTTAGGATGCGTGACCAACCGGATCTTAGTTGAGCTAGGATGGATCTGGTGCTACGGAGCAGTTGGACCTCTTCGGTAGCGAATTTTGGTGGCTTTCTATTTAGAACTCGATTTGGGGCGTAGTTCCTTATAACAGTAGAAGTATATAACAGTAAGAGTTATAAGTATCTTAATTGCTACATCGTATCAATTAAGCGTATTCGTATTAACAAAGCAATTCACTAATTTCTTACTGTTATAAGTAAGCAATTTACTAGCTGGTATAGTTTATTAAAGTATAATAGCAACGGTGTGAAAGCAAACTATCATAGCAATTATTTTAGATTTGCTATTTTCATTTGCTAGCTAGTAATTATATTGAAATCAAATAAAGTATAATATCGATGGTGTGAAACGAAATTATTATTTGATAGATTAAATGTCTTTTCATGGAATTTGTAAAAATTTTGTTTTCTTGTGATTTTATCTTGTAAGGTTCATTTCTGAACTTTAATAAATTAAAGTGTATGTATTAATTGTTGATTATGAAATTTATCTGTTTAATATAGCATTATATAAAGTAATAAGACAAGAAGAACGTAGTGCGTAGACGTAGACGTTTGGTTCTTTTGAGAGCTTTTTTGAAAAAGACGTTATAGAATTAAACTTATAAGTATTTTATGCTAATTTTAAAGTTCGATTAAAAGCCATGCCACATGCAAAATATAAACGAACGAATTCGGTCGTTTTAAGTAAAATTTGCCACATGAAGAAAAAATTTATCGGCGATATTTACAACAACAACAACACTAAAAATGACGTTTTGCAAAGAAAAGTATGAATTGTTATATTGAATTTGAAATGAAAATGTTTATTATGAATGTTATTATATTGCTAAAATTTTAATTTAAAACAAACTCAACGTAAATTATAATCAATCACAAAAACATAAACTTTCAAAATGAAAAATACCACGATGTGAGGTTACATCCTAACGATAAAAAAAATCGGTCATAATTCTACAAAAATCGTTCATAATTCTCCAAAAAATCAGTGGTCGAAAATCATGATTTTTTATTTCTATCGGCGGTAGAAATCGTGCAAAATGATTTTTGGAAAATTCATCAATTAAAATTAATTTAATAATAAGCTTTTTTTATTTTAATTTAATCGATTTTACCATACATTTGGCATAATATCCAAATAAAGCAAGTTTTCGATTAATCAAAAATTAGAAAATCGGTGCTAGCAATCCGGCAAAAATTTTTGTCATGTGGCAACGACTTAAGAACAAAGTAACGGAAATAAGGCAAAGTAACGGAAACATTTGAGGCAACAAATTGTAAGGATCCTGAAACCACTCGAACATTGTAATGTTTGTACTATCGATCTCTCATCTCGATTCATATGACAACCTTCGTCGCGTTCAAGCTAACTATTGTTGACCCTCTCAGTCATTTAAAGCACAGAAATACAAATTTTATTTTGATTACAATTTTCTACGCAATCTTTTAGTTAAATAAAAAACACAAATGTTATCGACATTTAAAGAAAAAATGTTAACCGAAAAATAAACAAATCAACTGAGTCTAATGCATGTAGATCTGTCGCTAATAAACTATAGAACTGTGCTTCATTTCATACACAAGTTCACCTATGAAAATTACTTTTGTGATTTTTTCTACAAGATTTCATTCAGGAGCATTCAGGGCCGATTGTATGAACAAGGATGGATAGAAAAAAATCCGAGAATAAAGTTTAATCTTCATCCGAGGATCTTATTTTTCGTCGATTGTATGAACATTGAGCACAGGTAGATTTTTATTTTTATTGCAGTTTATAGCAGAAGTTTTATAAGTGGCAATACTTTTCTATTAAATAAATTTAATTATAAATTAAAAAACATTATTTCAAAACTTAAATTGAATATATTAAAAATATTATTTATTTTACTATTAATTTATATCAAAAAACACATTTTAGAAACGCAGAAATTTAAATTCAAAAATAACCACAAATTCAAAACAAAATTATCCTGCTATGCGCATGTCAAGAAAAAAAAACAAATTGTTTTATCCTTTTATACAAGAAAAAGAAAGAATAAAACAGAGAATAGAATTTTATACTCGAATTAATTTGTTGTTCTATCCTGATTCATACAATACAAACGACGATTTATCTGAGGATTTATCTTCTATCCGCATTCATACAATCGGCCCTCAATGTCAATTTTGACAAATTTTTCAATGACCACTGAATTGAATATCTTAAACTACAAGTGGGCATGGTGAATCATCGTATTCTCCGATACGTTATTTTGTTAAAATTGTAGATTTGTTTTCAATTATTATTTTAGCTAAATTGTGCTTTAATCTATATCTAAATATTTTTTTTTACAGGAAAATACCAATGGCCCTTCACCTCAATACGCTGAACAAGAATTTGAAAATATACTTAAAAATTATGCTGATTTGCCTTTAGGATCAGGATTTATTGTTTCACCAGATTGGCTAATATATTCCAAAAAAACAAACAAACAGACAGTAAAAAATCTAGTTTCATACACATTGAAACAGATTCCAGAAACTAAAATTACTTCAGCTTTGAAAAATAAATCCCAAATTCAGCAGACGTCCATTAACACTGTTAAAAAACTGGATGAAAATGATTTACAGTTTTTCGAAGGCACAAGTGATGATAAAATAAATCTTATTCCTAATAATTGGTATAATAACACTTCGTCACATCCAGATTTTATTCCTCCAGATAGTTTAAGTACGATGAATAATTTTAACAATATATTATCTAAAGGAACACCTAATTATTCTAATAAAATTGATATAAAACCGATGAGTAGTGAAAAAGAATTAATTATTATCAACAATGATGATAGTGATGAGAATAGTAGAAGTAAAAATTGTAATGAATCCATATCTGTGTTTGACCAAATTAATCATGGTTGTTGGCCTAAGCAATCAGGAATTATGAGCGAAATTTCATCTGGACTTAAGTATAACTCTCCAAGTAGTAATAGTAGTAGCAATAGTAGTTATGCACCGATTGAAAGAAATAAAACTTTAAACTTGGTTTCGCATTTAGGACACTCAAAATCTGGAAAAAGGAATTCTGAATCAAACAAACAACATGATAGAAGTGAGTATTTATTATATCTAATATTTTGTATAACTAAGATTGTCCATACACTGTGAAATCTGGAAAACGACTAAACATTTACTGAAGTAAATATTGAATAGTTGCCGACAAGAAGTTTACTGTTGTTGGTAGCTTCATAAAATAAAAACCGGTTTCAGGAAATTTCAGGAAATTTCAATAGTACTGTTAGTGACGTTTTTATTGTATTCAATCCCAAAAGTTAATCAAACTAACAAATTTGAAATTGAATTTTAGAATAAGTATTTATTTTCTTCGTCAGTTTGTACAAAAGACCACTTTTCCGATCTATACATTACCACTGGGCTAATCAAAGTATTGCATAACTTAAACTTGTAACTAGTCGATACATACGGTGATTTAAATAGATACACATATGGTGACCCAATTGAGCATAAAGTTCGATTATCTGGGGTGATTCTATCTTTTATATCTGTGACTATGTTATTATTTGAGTCAAACATATATGCCAAATATTTAAAGAATTCAACTCCCGTAATTCGTTCATCGTTCACATCATACCTTTTTTCTACGCCTCTCTCAAAGCGTTGATATGTTTGGTGGTTTCATAATTGATTTAGTTGTTTCTCAATTAGACCATTTTGTCTAGCACCACTTTCCAGCGACTTCTACGAGGATGACAACATCATCAGCATACACCATCGTTTGTACTGAGTTTATTGACAATATTGTAACGTTTCTTAGCCGAGTTACAATTATTTAGTTCGATCACTAAATCAGGAAATTTAAAACGCAATGGATTTTCTAAACGTTATAATTTTATTCGTTCAAGATTTTACAATAAAAATATTTCTCCTATTACTATTCCCCTTTTAGTTCTTCTTGTACTAACAATATTTCACCACTTATAATTCCTTTATACTTGTTCACAATATCACTTACAATAACTTTCTACTTATAACACTGTTAATTTTACTTCGTCTTTATCACTGCTAAATTTTTATACTTTTTGTATCACTAACAATTTTATACTAATCCTATCCTCGAAGAACACCTCTTATTTATACTACATGAAATAGCCTCGATACCACTGTAATATTCTAGAATCTAGAACACATCTTTTTTTTTCCTTCCTTTATCAACAATAAGACGATCTTCAAATATTGACACCTAGGTGTGAAATCTATTCTTTTCAATTGTTTTATTTACCAATTTTTATTTCGTTAACCAATCCTTATTCGATAAAATTAAATGTTTACTTTGGTTACGTTGATTTGGTTTTATTGATTTTTACATTTCTTTTAGAAGAATTTTCTCGAAGATAATTCTCTAACGAGAATTTTCTTGAACATTTTCTATTGTTGTTGTGTTCTATCGTCTTCCATAATCGTCACAATATATTGTTGTTAGTCGGTAGCTTCTTTCGATGAAACACATATGCCACACCTAGGTTAAATCTATACGGGAGAAACCCCATCTATACGGTTCTCTGAATTCCTTAAAAATTCTGGGGAAAAAATAAAAAAGGACTAGCTAATTTTTTCACGAATATCCTAGTAACTGGCATCTCCCAAGACATTTTAAGACTACGAAAGTGATAGCGATACTTAAACCAGGTAAACCATCCAACCGACCAGAAAGCAATCACCCGATCGCTCTTTTGAGCACCTGCTATAAATTGCTAAAACGACTCATATACAACCGCATTGCACCCATCTTGAATGACCAGATTCCAGTCGAACAAGCTCGTTTACGTCCTAATCACAGTTGCACTAACCAACTGCTCGCTTAACCTCCCATATCGAAGATGGGTATAAAAAACAATTAAAACCAGGTGCAGTATTATACATAGATCTCCCTGCAGCATGTGAAACGGTATGGCGAGTTGGGATTATATATAAGCTGTTCAATGCAATACCTTGTACAAGTTTTGTTGTAATCCTAAAATGCTTAACAATGGTTTGCCACAGGGTTCCGTCCTGGCGCCATTACTTTTTAATTACAACATCGAGGAAATTTTACTACGCCGACGATCGAACCCTGGCCACTCAAGACAAAGACATGAAAGTCTTGGAGGATTTGCTCTCAACTGACCTGGCAATAATGAAAATATTTCCAAGCATGAAGCTTATTTCCTAATCTAAGTAGCGAGAGCTCATGTATTTGCTTAACCAACAAACTGGCAAAACTTGAACTATCAGTGTTATTTAACCGCACTGTTATCAAATAAAATATACAACCAAAGTACTACTATCGATAGAACTCTTTCCTTTAAATTCGTCAGAAAAACTTAAAACGAGAAACAATATACTACACAGACTGGCCGATAAGACGTGGGGTGCTTCTCAAGCCACCCTCTGCATAACTGCTCCAAGTCTGGTGGACTCAGTGGCTGAGTACGGAGCAATAGTCTGATTGAATAGCACACATACTCAAAAAGTTGACTGCCATCTTCATGCCATGATGCGTACTATAAGTGGTACAATCAGGTGCATTCCCTTAACTTGACTGTCTGTGTTAAGTAATATCACTCCACCTGCACTAAGACACTCCCATGCGCTCATGCCTGAACGTAGAAAAGTAACCAACCACATCACGTTACCCTTGCATCAATATTACGGTGACCATACTCTTTGTCAACTGAAGTCAAGAAGCAACCAGCAACCTGCTGGCATCCGATTTTAATATCAGGTATGCCTGGCACACTTCCTGCAATCATCACAACACTGACCTTACTATTATTAGCCTGACTTCTACTCAACCCGGTTTGGATCTGCTACGTCATTCCTCTATTACACTAAACCGAATAAGAACATATCATAGACGTTGTGCTGACTCTTTAGTCTTTGTAGAAGTGGGGCATTTCAGAGTCCCCTCAATGATACTGCGAAGCTCTACAACAAACCATAAATCATATTGCAACTGTGTGTTCCAAGACGATACAATAGCGGCATCTCAGACATTCATTTGGCCACTCCCGATGTAGTAGCATGGATAGAGTTCTTCGATGTAAATCGCTAATGCCCAATTTTTAAATATTTCAATTTTTCTCTTAACTTGAAAATTTATGGAAGACATACGCAAATTCCCAACAGACCGTACCGATATCCGGAGCTGGTAATCACATCAGTTATCAATTACATCAGTTATAAAAACTGATTTACTAAAAACTAGAGTTCCAAAACCCCGTAAAATATTTCACTTTTTAAAAATGGACACCAATGGTCTCCAAATTTTTTTTCAAGGTTTCCCTTTTGATCTTCATTGTTTTTATACTGACGATGTAAATGTTTCTACTCAAAATATTAACAAATTCGTTCCCTTTTCAATAATGGACCCCAACAAAAATATTTGTTTTCGAAAGCAGACAAATTAGCTCTCAGAAACAAACGTAGATTATTTAATATTTGGATTCATAAAAAGAATTCTGTTAATGGATACCAATACATATTTCAAGGCCAACAAAATATCAAACCAGATAATTGAAAACGAAAAAGCAGAGATTGACAGAGCGAAAGCAGCAAAACTTTCGAGTATGTCAATTTCTGACAAAAGTTTTTATAGTGCCATTAATTCTTTAAATTCTGGTACTAAATCTTCCATTCCCCCCATTGATGGTGACTCAATCGTTACGGACCCTACAAGGAAAGCTACATTGTTCGCGGAACGCTTTGCTTCAAATTCGAAAGTTTTAGAAACTCCTAAAGAAATACCCCAAAGCCAGTCTTCAGGAGTTAATATGAAACAATTACATTTCAAACCCAAAACTGTCGAAATACTTTTAAGGGGGCCAAACAACAACAAAGCCCCTGGTCTGGACAACATTCCTCCTGTTATTCTAAAAACATTTTCAAAAGAACTTTCACCAACTCTCACCAAAATATCCTATAAATCTGGTATTTTTCTATCCTGCTGAAAGTTAGCCAATGCCCAGTCTGTCCCAAAAAACGAAATGTAATATTTCAAATTATAGACCAATAGCTTTACTCCCAGTCCTATCTAAAATATACGAGCACTATATTAATTCACATATATCCAAATTTTTGGAAGACAACCATTTGATATCTGACATCCAATACGGTTTTAGAAACAAAAGATCAACAACCGATCTATTGAACATTTTTGGAATAGCATACTTGATAAAGGTGGGAAATTCTTATTGCCGATGTGCTAGGATCGACCAAAACTACAAACATTTTTTACATTTACTAACTTTTTTACATTTACAAACTACATTTTTTCAAAATTCTAAAAATATTCCAAAAATTCTTACAAAACCAAAAATTGAAACCATTTCCAAAATTCTGAACATATTTCAAAAATTCGAAATTCAAAAAACGTTTTCCAAAATTCTAAAAATATCGCAAAAATTATAAACAAAATCAAAAATACAAACTTTTTCCCAAATTCCAAAAATATTCCAAAAATTATTACAAAATCAAAAATTTCGATGTCCAATTTCATGTTCGATTACATTTCATGTCATACAAATAATTAAAATCATATATATAATACACAAAAAACGAAAAAGCGTAGCCATACCATAGGAAAGAAGACTGAAGAGCATACGGTAGGGAAAGAAGAAAAATACAAAACGAAACATAAACGAAATTTTTTAAATTTCTATTTTAAAATTTCAATTTAGTTTATGCTTTGCTTGCGGAGTGGATAGACGTGTTATTTTAGATTTAATTTATTTCAGGCTTAAAAGAATATTTGTTTTAAAATTTCAGCTGTGTTTAAATTCATTTTTCACTTTCTTTTTTTAGGAAAATTAAAAATGAAATTCATGCATAGGGAAAGATTTAACTTTTATTTAAGCCATAATTTTCTTTGTTTTTAAATATTTTCTATTGATTAGAAATTAAAGAAACAATTCATAAAATTGATTTGTTTTTTCTTTGCAAAACAAGATAAGCAGGCTACAGACCTTCAATCAATTTGTCAATCAATTGAAAACGAAAATAAACGAAATAAAATTTAAGGAATGTTTACAATAAATTTTATTTCGTTTATTTTCGTTTTCGAATTGATTGACAAATTGATTGTAGGTCTGTAGCCTGCTATAGAGAAATATTTCATAATAGCCGTGTTCGATTTGACTGAAACAACTGAATTATCTGAAAAGAATATATTAAGCATAATATGTAAAATGTATTTAGCTAGAACATAAAAAACGATTGGTTGTCATTGTCGATGTAGTGGGTTGTGAGAAAGGTTCGGGGTCCAACGCGGACCCTATATTTATTTTTTATTGTTTTTGTCTATTTTTTTATAGAACATTAAAATTATTCCTTTTTATTCATAAAAATTCCACTTACGGCATTTAAATTTTTCAATAAAGTATAGTGTTTTAAAATTATTGCTATAATGCCTTTTAGCCATTTCGTTCAAATTTATATCATTTCGATATTAATAAGAAAATTAATTATTTATATGACAGATAGTGCTAAAACTCATATAATATTTGTTTTCTAGCATCATTCTTGCATAGTTTCATTTTCTGTAAATAAAATAAGGAAAAACAAAAGCTGCTATTTCAGTATTTTCTTAATAATTATTAATATTATTTCCAACCATTTGTGATTGATCGTATAAAAATTTATAGTATGTACACTAGTGATGGGAACAATCGAATGATTTCAACAATCGAATAAATAGTAGTCGACATGTTGCAACAATCGAATAATTATTCGAAGTGTTTTTTTGTTGTCGACAAAATAGGACACACCACCCCTAGGGTTACAAAACTAAAAAACTCGTTGGCTTTCGGCCACTTTATTTTTCAGTTTAAAAAAAACTTAAAAAATTATGTTTCTGTTTTGTTAACTAGGTAAGGATGAATAATATGTCTATATGCGTATTTTCAGTATTGAGATAAACGATCTAGCTACAACATATTTTAAAAATTAATATCAGTTGGACTTTCAGTATTTTGTTCTAATTTGTTTGGTTAGCACTTTTAAAGTTCAAGTATAATGGACGATGGCATTTTATCAGTCCCCAATGCAGTAACACTAGACAAATTTAAATTTAAAGTTTTTAAGGACTCAGAAATATAGCTAAAAATACTATCTGCTGATTAATTGAAACTTTCGTAAAAAACAATAAACTTATGTTGTAAGCCAGTTACTCATAAAAAGTACTGTATTGTAATAAAAATGTTTGGCTTCTTTTGCTTGACGCATCAATCACTACATTAGTGAAAACAACAAATTTTGATCTTTTATTGCCAGTATGATGTCTTCCAATATTTAAGGACACAAAACATTCTCAACTTTGCTTCCGCCTTCGTTGCAACACTCTAGAAGATGGCCTAACTGAGAATCCAGAAGATGGCCTAACAACCTAAAATATATGTAACAATAAAATTAATAAAAACTTTGTCTTTTTTATTTTTTCTATTAAACTTATTAAATCAGTTATTTGTGTATAGTAGAAACAGATTAACATTATGTTATTTGTCTATTTTATTTATTTGTAATACATTTATATTGATTACTTGTTTACAGTGAAGACTTTGCCTGCCTATCTATGATACAGGCGGATAAGGCTAAAACTAAAATGGATTTTGAACTGAGAAAAATATCCGCTGTATCTGAAAATAATCGAAGGACAACTTTGAGGCAGCAGTTTTTTGCTCCGGTCTTAAGCTCTCGGCCTGGGTCGTGGTTTGCCTCGTTGTGCCTTTGATGTAACGGGACTGCTTTTAGAAATTAATTGAAATATAATACTAATATGGGAACACGATATTATTAATATGACAAGGGGACAGCCATTCAAAATCCCCAAAAACACGGTGGACGGAAGTCAGGAAGGAATCCCAGGAAATTGGCACATCTCACTCACACCATTTATAAAAAAACTAACACATATCAAAAATTACTCAACAAGCCAAACAATTGCAACACAAACATACATGACGTCTTAATACTAATTATCGTAATAATAATAATAAAATCGTATTCGTTTTATTAGCCGTTGTTTCTTCATCCAGTCTGTATTTTCCCTCACAACGCAGCTAATGTCAGATCATTAACCAACTTTTTCTTATGACATGATTCCACCTTTTAACCACCACCGTTCAACGATCCAGGCTGATAAATATCCTCAATAAAATGTACTCAGGCCAATTGGAATGAAACACTATCATGTATATTTTCAATAATATTTTTTCTCATTTATTTTCACAAATTTTGTTTTCTTTTTAAGTTCACAATAACTAATTTTAGTTTTATTTTGGTTTTAAGTTAGGGTTTTTATTTTTTAATTAATTGTTGATAATATTTTGTTGTTTTTATCATATGCATAAGCATAAGTATATACGCTTATTTAACTATATTATCTTTATATATATTTTTTGTACGGTTTATTTGACCATGTAGACAATTTAAACTGCCGTGCTAAGGACAGAGGTGTTAAGTAACATCATAATTTTTTTTGTCAAAAAAGAGTTGTGAATCTTTAATATTTCTGATTCAAACTAAATTTAAAAAGTTTTACTCTTTTTGAATTTACTTATTATTTTTTTCTGACACAAATCTGTTTAGTTAATTTCAAAAATAAAGTCAAACCAAATTCATTACTTGTTTCTTAAGTGAAATAACAAAAATCACCACTATTTTCACAAAACTGATTGATAAATATAAAACCATAAAAAAACACAATAGAACTTCTCCACACAAACTTAAACGCACCAAAAACAAAAACAAATAACTAAAAAAAATGGAATTTAAGTGGAGCAAACGTCCACTTCAAAATTCCTAACTAGACTCTTCGATTGAAATTTTTCACCCGTCTCACGGTGGGCTGAAAATCGTCTTTCATAGACATAGGAATCTAAAGTGGCAAGTGCTGGATTTCGTACCGGATATCGCTTCTATTAGTTATTACTATATACAAAAATGATACACGAATCAATTCTGCACAAAAACGAAGGACTTTTAATTTTTTTACGAAAAATTTGTATGAAGCTAGAATGAAAAATCTAATTATCTCTTAAACGGCAAGGAAAACCGTAATATCCTTACAGGTAGTTATAGTACTAATTATTTACTATTTTTTAATGTACTCCACATAACAGTTATCACTGCCGGTTTTTTTTTAAAAATCATCAAAATATTTTTATTTATTTTTACATATAAAACGGTTTCTTTTAGTGTCTATCCTAAGAAAGTCGATATTATCAATGTAATTAATTTGGGTTAAGAATATAAAAAACAAGAAAAATATAAGAACTATCCGTTTATTTTAAGCTTTAAAAATATTATTCAAAATACAATTATACAAAATATTTAAGTAAATTAATAACTAAACGTATTGGTACAGTAATCTGACATAAATAACAAAAAAAACATTAAACAAAATAAACGAGAGTGATGAAAATTCATATTTTTTTATGAAAAATTACGAATTTTCATCACTCTCGTTGTCAGAATCCAATTCTGAGTCAGAATCCAAGCTAGTTTCATCTAAAAACTCAAACTCAGTTTCTTGAAACTGAATCAAGTCGAGAGTTTCAGAAAAAAAGCTCTGTTTTCTCTTGCTATCTAACTTAGGCCTTTGTGCACTTAGTAAAGGATCAGAGGAAACAATAAGCATATTTAAAATATCTTGATTAGATTCTTGCCTGCTTCGTTTCCGCGAATGATGTTCCCGGAATCTCCTAAAGTCTTTATTTCGGGACTCTGAGGCTTCTTCCGAGAGAGCCCCAATTGGCACAATATCATTTTTCTCGATTATGTCAGACCCGTGTATTAATAATTTATATACGGTTGACGACATGTAATACCAGTTGTACAATTCCACGTACTTTTCTGCTGTTTTGCGGGCAAAATCTTTAAATTTGTTGACATCGATCTTCTCGCCAGATGTTATTGCTTGCAAAATCACAGCAAATCTTTTTATGAGCTCTTCATCCAACCCGGTAATAGCTGCAGTTTTATTGGGAAACTCGAAAAACTTTCTTGCGGTATTGCCGTCATTGGTGGTTCCCGAGCCCTGTTTTACTAAATCAATCAACAGATTGAGCTCATCTTTGAATTTATATTGGATTTTTTTTTTCTTGCCTGCAACATTTCTTTGTGTTCATTACTTCTCGCTGCCCACTGTTTGAAGTCAAGTCTGTACGCAATATGTAACAGACATTCCATGCAATTTATACGGGAGTGTAGGGATGACAAGCCGAATTCATATATGTTAGAACACACAGTCTTCGATGTTACAACATCTAATCGGTTCATTTCTGTTGGTTTTGCTAAGCACAAGTAGCACGATGCGTTTGATCTGGCTTCAGAAAGGTACGTGCAGACTTTAGCGTCGATCATTGTCATCATTAGTTGATGAGTCACCCTGTTACTATTATTACTCTCTGTGGGGATAAGAGCCTTAATTTCATCATCCATTTGTCTTTTGTAATCAATTATAATTGCTTCACTCTCCTTTACAAAAGTAAACTGGACTGGACGACAATACAAAGCTGAGCATGGTTTTGGGTTCGTCCATAAAGTATTATCTCCATCTGTCAGTTTTAGTGGCACCAAAGAGGTCATAAAAATGCTTGAATCATCTTGCTCGCGCTCCATTTTCTGCTTGTACCGGCTTTGGTTGGAGGCACCATCAAATCCCCACTTGGATATCAGCTTCAGCTGCTTATTTTGCACATCGTCAGAAAGATTTTGAAGAATCCTCCTTACCGTGATGTCCAGTAAAGCTTGAAGTGTAATTCTAGCCGATGAGTCCATAACTGACACTGATTGCTTCGGAGGGTAGCAACTAAGCTTAGTCTGTTGCACTTTATAGTAAGATGAATATATATCCTTAGCACCTTCGCGAATGGCAGCCTCTCGCAACGTAATATATTGCCACTTTGACAGTTTTAGTGAAAGAAGCAATCCAAGCGCTTTCTCTGGTGTAGACATAACTTTTTTCACTGGTTTTCTAAGCCTCTCACTAATTTTAGCCGCTGCTTGAGGATTTTTCATCATATATTCGATCACTGATGCGATATCCTTATGCCCTTCTTCTTTTAAACGTGCTGCAGCTGCATATGCCAATTCACTGGAATCTTCGCATGCATGGTCATCAGATCTTCTCTTTTTCTGTTTGCTTCCCAGATCTTCAAATGGTTTTCGGGACCTTTTTGTCATTGTCGCAACAGACGATGATGTTTCTGCACTAACGGACGCTGATATCGATAGTTCTTGAGAGATTGTGTGTATATCATCAACAGTTTCTTCTTGATTAGCTAAAGTTTGCACACAACTTGGCCAGTCAATATTTGCTTGCAGCCAATTTCCGGACAGTCTTCTGAAATTGTCAAGGAATCTGTTGGATTTTTGCCACCTCTGTACAGCAGCTCGCGTAAATCTTCGACAAAATTCTTTGACAGTTACTCGATCTTCGGCAGAAAGGCAATCGCCTATGCGGGATACAACTGCACCAAACAATACTTCATGATTAAATGAAGTACTCTCACTTTTCAGAAGAACAAACAAGTCTAAATTGGTGATTAAACTTTCCATTATACGATTTAAAATCACAGAACAAATATTTTTAGTGTTAACAGTTACACAGATGTGAACAATTTAAATTAAAAGCAAAACTTTGTTTAAATTAAAAGCAAAACGTACTTGTCTAAGTGCGGGTGTACTATAAATCTCCGCCTAATCTTTTGGAGATAGACAGGTGATGCTATTTTATATTATGTGTTGTTAAAAGTATGTGTTTCTCAACTTAAACACGAAAAGGAACCGGTTCATATGTTAAAAATAATTAAAAATATTTTGATGATTTTTAAAAAAAATCGGCAGTGACAACCGTTATGTGGAGTACGTCAAAAAATCATAAATAATTAGTACTATAACTACCTGTAAGGATATTACGGTTTTCCTAGCCGTTTAAGAGATAATTCGATTTTTCATTCTAGCTTCATACAAATTTTTCGTAAAAAAATTAAAAGTCCTTCGTTTTTGTGCAGATTTGATTCGTGTATCATTTTTGTATATAGTAATAACTAATAGAAGCGATATCCGGTAAGAAATCTAGCACTTGCCACTTTAGATTCCTATGTCTATAAAAGGCGATTTTCAGCCCACCGTGGGTGGCGTCTGTCTAATTAATGAAGAAAATCATGTGACGGTTATCTAGCCAATCATAATCATCACATCAGGCTTGGTATCACATATCATTTAGAAAATGTACTTACATGTATTATCAAACGCAAGCAAAAAATGCTGTTTTACAGTAAATGTAATTATAATCCATTAATTTCGCAAAATTAAAGTGAATGGATTATAATACATGAACCAGTATGTCAAGGTTTTCTCCATTTCTCGTAATATGGTAATATTAAAGAAGTTAAAGAAAACTTGGTAAAGCATTCTTGCCCTCGCTTTGATCTTACAGGAAGCAAATCAAATAAATGAAGTATATGGGATATTGAAGAAAATAATTTAGATTTAGAAATTTAGAATAATTTAGATAATTGTTCCGAACAAAGTTTAAGCTGATTAATTATTTGAAAGGTTCAAATTTCAATCTGTTGTGACTTGTAACGAAGAAAAAGAGAAGGGTTTCTTTTTCGTCGCCACATCTATTCGTAAACTAATCAGCAGTTAATTCGTGTAACATTACTTTAATCACAAACGACTGTAATTAATCTTTTGGTCGGGTTGCAAGGGTTATTATTATATCTTAAACCTATAAATCCTACAATCGTTACTAGACAAATTTCATACAACAATATTTCAAAAAAATCTTCAGCAAACACTTTTAGTTTCACACTTTGATGTCTTGATACCTTTTACATATAAAGTTTTATAAATCAACAGTCATAACGCTACAATAATCAATCAACGTCTCTTGCAAAACAATCATCAAACTACGCAAAACCAATAAATTTAACAGAGGAGTTTTTTAATTTCTCCTACTTAATGAAATCCCAAAATGTTAAGATTTAACAATAAACTAAAAATTCTAATTAAAATCTTCATTTTTTTAATTCCGTATAATATGTTTGTCAAAATCAATACATATATGTATCCTATTTTTTCAGTAACAAATAAAGTAATTTATTTACAACGGAAAAAAATATTTAAATATAAATTAACAACGCACATATACTTTACAATTGCATTTTTTAAATTCTTCTACTCATTTATCCTCAAAAACGAAACACAAAATAAAATTTTTCTTCAAATCCTTTTTATTCCTCTACATATTAAAGTGTTTGTTTATTACTGTAATTTGCGGCCTTAAAATATGACTTTTTAACCCTATATTTTGTTGTCATAGTTGCTTCCAAAAAATGAAAAAACATTTAAATATGTATGTATAAATTATATAAAAATAAAATTTTTTATCAAATCCTTTCAGTCCAATCAATTCAAAATCTAACCAATTTTTTGTTGCCATTGTCATACAATTTGTTTGAAAAAATAACAAATTTTTGGTCAAAAATTGCTTGATCAAGGTATTTTTTTCTAAATTTATGCAAATTTTTAATTTTGATTTCGATTAAACAATTTCTATTAAACTAGAATCATTTATTTTAAACTAGAAATTACAATTTCTCTTAAACTAGAATCGCCCAAATAATCGATAAAAACCATCACAAAACACACTTTCATCTTTTTTTCTCACAAAAATCATCCAAATTGTTTCGGCACATCTACTATTCAACTCCACATACCTCCAAAAACCTAACATTTACGACCTTGTATCATAATCTACTATTTCAATTATGTGTTGTTATTGTTATTAATAATGTCTCTCTCTATTGTTATTTAATTAATTGTTCAACCACTAATTTCCAAATGATTGATGAACAAAATAAAACTGCCTACTCCTATTATAAACAGTAATCTAAAATTATAATTGATATCATTAGGATATCATTGTTCTGTATATAATTTTTCCAAATACATAACTAACTACTCATGTCATGTCAGTCAAATACCAATTTTTTCAACAACATAATTTTTATAAAGATAAAAACACAATTATACCCAAACAAATATTTATCAATAATAACCATAAAATAATTCTTAAATTATTTCTTCTCAAAATTTAAATTAACTATAGGTCAAAGCTTTATTTTTTCTATTTAAACTATTTTCAGAAACATAAAACAAAAAAAAAGATTTAATATTTTGCAATTTCGTGAATTATTCCGTTTTGATCTTAAGGTGCTTAGAAAACCCTTTTTACACGTTTATATAGCGAGCCGCTTGATCCAAGACATACGCCCGGTCCAAGCCGCTCCTAACATGAACAACAGAAGTTTGAACATTGGTTTTAAGCCACCAATAACTCGCAGTGGTGTAGTATCATTGACTAAGCAGTGTTTAGTTTAGTTTTGCCTGTCTCCGACACACCAACCTAATTCTGTCAGCATTACCCTGGTAACCAGGCGTGGGTATTGAATCAAAGGGTTTAAATCTATGCAACCCCGTGGATTACTCACGTAATTCTGAACCAACCCTTCTAAGTTTGTGTTCGTTCTCTAGAATCTTTTCTTAAATTAGAAGCATTTTTCAGCAATTCTCTGTCCGTTTTTTGTTTTTCTAACAGATAATTGACGAACATTGTGACAAATTTGAACAAATTTTAAAAACTTTTCAGAAAACGGACAAACCAGACCTTAAGTAAACTAGTATTTTGCTTTATATATTTCAAAATGATCGAACTTTTAATTTTTTTAGATCAAATCTAAAAATAAAAGTTAGTTCATCGCCATAACTTAAAAAAACAGAATTTTCAATCAGTCTTTTGAAATTATAACGAGGAAAAAATTTGTATTTTTAGATTTGATAAAATTCTAGTTTATTTTAGTTATATTTTAGTTAGGATTACAATATCTGTTTTCTCTTGAAAAGTAATATAAAATAAAATAAATTCAAAATGAATTCTTATTTAATGGATCAAAATTTTATTCCATTAACTGTATTAGAATTCTTCGCTGATCCACAGTCTATAAATTGTAATAACTCTCCGACCACATTAATCGATAATACGCATTTCATAGAGTATGCTAATTGTGAAGGTATTTCATTTGATTAATATGAAATTAAAAAAGTTCTGTGAAGTTCTTTTATTTTGAAATGATGTAAGGTCATTTAACATGAATCATATATGCTGTTAATGTCTTCAATTTGTCGATTTTTTGTAATGTCAGTGTTTTTTCATTCAGTGTTAGGTTCAGTTTTATAATACATGGTATATTAATATTATTATTTATTAAGAAATCGTCGCTTTAATAATGAAACAACGTATTCGCAAAAGTGTAGTTTCGAGATAATTGGGTTTAAAGATTTTTCGATTTTCTGATTTTCTTAGACTCGGCAGCACTATTGAATGAATAAAGATATTGGAAAAAAAAGTTCCACCAATCAATCTTGACTAATTTCCCCACAGCATATTAAAATTTCACATTGGTACCTGCTGGCTTTTCTACCTAAAAAGAGGTGAAAAGTCAGTCAGGTACCTTATACGTTATTGCATATTTCATATACGTTATTTCATTTTGCATGGAAGTACGATTAAGCCTAAAATAAATTATTATTGAACTAACGCATGATATTCTTACAATTTTTTATTTATATGAATCGGTGTATCATGTAGTAATGAATGATGCTTATACAATATTTTAGATTTACCATTTCGTGTGGCGATCGTAATGTATGTAAAGTATACGACACTGGTTTTACCCAAGTTATTATTCTGTAGGAATTGAAATATCGTATATGCATTTACGCTGTTTCAATATTTAACCAAATTCAAATTTGCATGTACGTTAATTAACAATATATAAATTTTCACCCCCAGTTATAAAAAAATTGGAAAATGTTAAAATGCCACTTTATAGACATCCTTATGGGGAATGCAGCGCACCCATTATATAATAACAACGTATATATGGCATACGTTATTTCATTATTAAAGCGACGAAATAGTCTACCTACCCACAATTAAATTTTCTCTTTATTTGTTAAGTATGCTACAGCCCTGCAATCAATTTCTCAATCAATTCGAAAACGAAAATAAACGAAATAAAATTTAGTGTAAAAATCCCCTAAATTTTATTTCGTTTATTTTCGTTTTCAATTGATTGACAAATTGATTGTAGGTCTGTAGCTTGCTTTAAAATCAATAAACAATATTTTTACATAAGCGAAAGGCAAAAATATATTGCATGAGAAGCTCATGCACATTTCAAACTAATCAATCATAGACAAACTTAAAATTTCACTAATGAGAAAACGACCATCCTGGTTTACTAAAAAATCTTTCTTAAATCTTAACCTCTTTTGGTACTTATACTATTTTCTATTCGAAAAAGTGATCTCAGGGGTGTGTTTCGAAATTAACCACGGTTAACCATGGTAATAATGTCAAAGTTAAAATATTGACGTCACATATAGAATGAAAATTACCATGGTAAAGCTGTCAAAGTTAAATTGTCAAAGAAAACGACCGCTAAAAATCCAACATGAATAAAAAAATAATGCTTACTTCGATAGATAAAACTCAAAATGTAATGTTTGCTTTTTATTTCTATAATTTATTTTTCAGTCTTCAGAATCAAATAAAAATTATTAATACATTTCACTAAAAAGTATTAAATACAACCGACCACCATAACTAATATTAATCGTGATTGATCTTCTGTCAAATCGTTTTTTTGTTTGTTTGTTTTCCTTTATTTCTCTGAGAGAGAAACCGGTTTGTCTTCCCAAAGACGTGCATAAATTTTTCATTTGATTCAAAATTGTACAATTATTGCGAGTTTCTTTTAAATCTATAAGAAAAAAACCTACCACAAAAAATAATAGTTTCTCCCTCAATGCTACTTTATAAAAAGAAATAAGAAAAATGACAGATTAGGATTTGATTCTAACCAAATATATAAATTTTAATCTTTTATCTATTAAAAATAAACTACACAATAATGAAAAGTTGGTCGCCAGCTAGTTTTCATAATATACTTTCAGGATGTATACATAACTTAAATATTCACACATTTGCATTATAAAATAATAAAATGTTCACTATTATAAAATCACTGGAAATAACACAATAAATGTAAAATACTCTCGTAATTATTTTTTATTCATTTTATAAAAATTAGCACAACTAAAAATAATAGATTGTACTTTTTGTTTCGTTTTAAATTATTTAATTGTTTTTAATTTATAATTTAATACAATAGTTGGTTGTTGTAAATAAACAGAAATGCAAATGGCGAAATGAGAAATTGAATATGACATATTAGCAAACACGATTTCTTAGGTCTCTCTTCATACAATTTTAAAGTTATGTTCTCTCTATATTTATGTATACTCTAAGATTAAATACTTAGTTTATAATAATTAAATATACGATATATTCACAAAACAATATAATTTCTCACTTTTTTTCAACAACAATTAAAACTTTTTTTTATTATAAAAAATTATAATTTGTTTTATAAATCGGTTGACATGTCATTTTAAATGTTTATACGTTTTGACATTAGAACCTTAACAAACTCTACTATCGAGTAGAGTAAAAGAAAGTTAAAATAGTGACGTCACACTTTACTATGACAGTAAAACTATGTAGTTTTGAAACGATGGTTTATCTATCATTCAGTAAATTTTTTACTATGTGGTTAATTTTGAAACGACATTTGGTAAAGTAAAGTTTACCATGGTTAACCATAGTTAATTTCGAAACGCACCCCTGTGAAGCTGTCAAAGTTAAATTGTAAAAGACCGCTAAAAATTCAAAATTAATAAAACCTAATATTCTAATTACGATAAATAAAACTAAAAATGTAGTATATGTTTTTTATTTCTATAATTTATTTTTCAGTCTTCAGAATCAAATAAAAAGAATAAAAATAAAACATTTCACTAAAAATTATTAAATACTTAGTATATAATAATTAAATGTACGATATATTCACAAAACAATATAATTTCCAACTTTTTTTCCACAACAATTAAAATTTTCTTTTATTTTAAAAAATTATATTGTGTTTTATAAATCGGTTGACATGTCGTTTTAAATATTTATACGTTTTGACATTAAAACCTCAACAAACTCTACTCTAGACTTGAGTAACAAAGTTAAAGTAGTGACGTAACAATTTACTATGACAGCTAATTTTTATAGTTTTGGAACGATAGTACATCTGTCATCCAGTAATTTTTTTATTTTGTGGTTAATTATGGAACGACATTTGGTAGAGTAAAGTTAACCGCGGTTAACCATAGTTAATTTCGAAACGCACCCCAGACGAAACCAATAGCTGTCAAAATCCTTTTTTGCATTTATGTTCGTGTTATCCATGAAAAAGTATTTTTATTTTATTGGCTGTTAAAACAGTTTTCGGAACCTTAATTATTTCTTATACTCTGTTTACATAAAAAAATTACCACAGCATAATATGATGAACAACATTAATTTACACATTATATTTTGTCTTATCGAACTACCTTTCTTGCAATGCTCTATGTTATATAGTATCTCAATTGTAAGACTCTAATGTTGTTTTTTTGTCCAGACAACCGACGACCTTCTTTGATTACAAGTCTGATTATTGAACGCCATATGCAAAAAACAATGAATCTTTAAAGATGTATTAGTGTATGATTTTAAATACTTTACTCTGTGCATAGACTAAAAATTTATGATTTTACAATGTAAATAGAATAAAAATATAACAACTGAAAAAACTATATCTGTACTATAAACTGTATAAAGTTCACGATTTCTTAGTACGAAAAAAAAAAACAATTATCCTTGTAACTAAAGAAGGTTTAGGTCCAGATCAAAAAGATTAATTTTTAGAAAAAATATGAAAAACAATGGAATAAGAAAAACAATGTTTTAGTTCTATTTGTGAACTGTCATTAAATGTTTTTGTTTATGTCTGCAACATCCAAACACCACAACTAATATACAGCGGGATTCAACTTATGTCAAATCGTTTTTTTGTTTATTCTCTTATTCTATCTAAGAAAACGTTATTTCTTTCCATAGACGCACTTTTTCAATTGATCGCACTTTTTCCAGCTACGCACTTTTTCAATTGATCAAAATTGTACAATTATTGCGATTTTTTTTTAAATCGAGAATAAAAAATCCTACCACAAAAAAATAGTAGTTAAAAGAAATAATAATTATTTATTTTAACCAAACATATAATTTTTGATTAGCACTGAAAAATAAATTTGTCCATAATGAAAAAAGATTGAAAGCAAATTTTCATAATATACTTTGAGAATATTTACTTAACCTAAATATTCGTTCATGTCGTTATAAAATATTGCTTGTCCTTTATAAAATATTTGACTTAAATAATCACTGGAAATAACACAATAAATTTAAATTACCCTCGTAATTATTGTCATTCATTTTATAAAAATTAGCACAACTATGAAAAAAACATTCAATATTTTTTGGCATTTTAGTTTTAAAATTGTTTTTAATTTATAATTTAATAAAAAAGTTTGTGGTAGTAATTAAAAACAAATGAAAATGTAGAAAAGAGAAATTGAATATGACAGATATTGTATCATTATTTTTTATGTCTCTCTTCATACAATTTTAAAGTTTTGTTCTCTATATTTATATATACTGTAACGTTCGTATCGTTGAAGAAAACAAAATACCTGACACAGCTTAGCTCACGTTTATAGTAATCCGTTTGAATACGTTATATACAAAAAACATAGTTCATGTAGTTGAATTTAGTTTAGCTAAAGTTGAACTAATTTTTTTTTTTGAATTTTGAAAAGATTTTGGTAATTTTCAAATGAGAGCTTGGACATTTTCTCTATAAAAATTACATCTAAGTTTAAGGAATTTGTTACCAGTAGATATCTCAGAAACCTTTAAAAGGTCTCCATTTTTGAAAAAGTTATTGAAATATTCCCAAAAATACAAAACAACGCTCGAATTCTATAACGAATATATTTAAAGTTTTGTTCTCTATATTTATATATATTGTAACGTTCGTATCGTTGAAGAAAACAAAATACCTGACACAGCTTAGCTCACGTTTATAGTAATCCGTTTGAATACGTTATATACAAAAAACATAGTTCATGTAGTTGAATTTAGTTTAGCTAAAGTTGAACTAATTTTTTTTTTTGAATTTTGAAAAGATTTTGGTAATTTTCAAATGAGAGCTTGGACATTTTCTCTATAAAAATTACATCTAAGTTTAAGGAATTTGTTACCAGTAGATATCTCAGAAACCTTTAAAAGGTCTCCATTTTTGAAAAAGTTATTGAAATATTCCCAAAAATACAAAACAACGCTCGAATTCTATAATGACGACAAATAAAAGCCACATCCATTTTTGCTCCATTATTGTAACTATCAGTCTGCCTCGGTATGAAAAATATACTTCTGGAACACGCTAATATACTTCTGGAACAAAAGATTGGATTTCAAAAGTACTGCTAACAGCTAACTGACTAAATATTTAAGTTTTAATCATTGTTAACATCATCAATTTGCTTCACAACTTGTAAAATAGATTTCACCTTTCTTATTTTTAGGATTTTCTCAAGATAAGCACTATGAGAATAGTCAGTTGAAAGTGGAATCTTTAGAACCGTGCATAATTTCAAAAGTACCCAATTCAGATTTGGAAAAAGGATCTCTAGTTGTAGTTAAAAAATATGGCATTAAAGGAGTAATTAAATGGATCGGGAAATTGTATCCAAAATCTGATCAAACAATTACGGTTGGTGTGGAACTAGATGAAAGATTTCAAAATTGCAATTACGATATTCACCGCAAATTAAAGTAAATACAAAATGATAACTTTAACATAATTTTGCACTTGCCATTTTACAGGGATCAACTTATTTGATTAATTCACTTTTTTCTAAATGTATTGCTTTGTTTATTTTTTTTTTTAAATGTATCTAAATTTTTGGTTTTTAGGTCATATTCAGGCACAATGAATTAGTATTTGATTTTCGAGGACCTTAGTAAGGCGCAATAAGTGTAGCAGGACCTTAAAATGAACTGTCCAAGTACCATTGAAATTTGATTTAGTAGTCCTCCACAGGTTATTTTTCAAACAGTTATAGTCACTTTAAATGACTTTAAAATCCAGTTTAGGCTTTTAACCTTTAAATTTTACGGTAGCGGAAATATTAGTCTTACACAATCAGGCTTGTTGTTTCTGCTAAATCAAGCTTCATGTCGCAGATTATTTGTTTCATTGTAGCCGCTGCCTAATTGAAGAATCAGAATTATCAGAAGCAACTAGGTTTATTTTGAGATAATCGTTTGTACTAATATCTTCAGCCATCTTATACCACCGATTATGTTATGCAGTATCTCATATACTCAATGGTAGAGCGCTTCTTACTAAAACCGAACTGTGAATCAAACAAGCACCACTCTCCTTCAGTATGTTGCTCGAGTCGAGTAACAATAATTCTCTCGGAGATCTTTCTAATTGTATCCAGCATGCCCCTATGGTGGCAAAACGGTTTTTCTTCTGCTGGCTTGTAACCTTTAGGTATAAGCACTAGACGTTCGCGCTTTCTTCCTCAGAAAGTACACAGGCACACTGTCTAGATATTTTCGAATATCATTGAATTCTTCTTTATCGATGTTTTTAAAACAATATTTGGGATGCCGTCTAGCCCTCGCGTGCCATTTATGAATAATATGAGCACCGCGTTTAGGACCTCTTTAGTGGTGACATTCGAAATTGAGCTAAAATTCATTTATTTATTCATTATAAGCAAGCAATCAAATGCAATTTGCCTTATACAATTGGAGACTAGTTTTAAAAGACCATAAAAAACTAAGAAAAACTAAACGAAACTAAAAAGAAGATTTAAATTCAATATAATTAATTGTCATTAATTGTTGCTCGCGAGATAAAAAAAAATCATCGTGGTGTGGAAAAATAGCCGTTTGTTCAACCATTATTTCGTCCATTAAGTTGCCCACTCCTTGGAGTACTAAGATACATATTTTTAATAATTCCAGACTGTCAGTCTCTCATAAAACATTTATATGCTTGGTTTTACCGTAATTAATTTGTAGATTAATTTGTCTAGCACCACTCTCAAGCGACTTGAAAGTCTCACTTATTACAGCTTCAAGCCGGTCGAGAATGACAATATGATCGGCCTAGAGAGTTTATTGACAAAATATTGTTATTAATCGGTAATTTCTTTTGACGGCACACACATTTCCTAAATCGAAGAGTATAGGAAAGATAACATCACCTTATCTTAAACCTGAGTTGACTTTAGATAGTAATACCAGTTTACCAGGGATTGTCAATGACATTAGAGCAGACCATAGAATCTTTCGTTCGAGTTTATTTAGGAATCTAGAGTTATTATTACGCCTCATAATCAAATACATACATTTTTTTCAGTTTTCCATTTAGCTCTGTTGAAGATCGAACATTATATGTGCCTTTGGAGGACATTGAAGCAGACATAAGTTATATAAATGATACGGCTGTTAATGAAACTCCTAGATTTAATATCATTCCATCATTTGGCGAAATTGATTGTCCATCAATAACGGGACCGTCAATTCAACCACAGAGTAACTATTTACTGTGTCTACATATGTATTTATGAATAAAGTAAATTTTTTTTAGAAATTTGTAGGGAGGAAGATTTACAAAATATATGTGGAAGATTTAAAGGAATACAAGGACACCACAATTCATGTTATTTAGATGCAACATTGTTTTCGATGTTTGCATTTACAGATGTTTTTGATATTTTATTAAATACACCATCAAATGCCATTAATTCGGCATATTATGAAAATGTACAAAAAGTCTTGCGAGAAGAAATTGTAAATCCATTACGCCAAAATGGGTATGTCAGAGCTGATAGAGTTATGAAATTGAGAACATTATTGGACAAATTGAGCTCTGGTAGTGGATATACAACAGAGGAGAAAGATCCTGAAGAATTTTTAAACAGTATATTTGTCCAAGTGTTTAGGGCCGAACCCTTATTAAAAGTAAGTATTCCAATTTCAGTTTTATTTTTCATATTTTTTTTCTAGATTTTTGCCAATCGTTTTGTTTTTATAATATTATTTAGACTAATAAAATATTTTGCAAGTACAACTTAGTCTAAAAAAGCCAAG
The DNA here is from genome assembly GCA_963693315.1 of Diogma glabrata. NCBI lineage: Eukaryota > Metazoa > Arthropoda > Insecta > Diptera > Cylindrotomidae > Diogma > Diogma glabrata. Next base: position 141,999,407 of record OY856186.1, on the reverse strand, counting down.
TTGTTCGTTTGAATCGACTTTGCATGACTTTGAATGATATTGTATGCTTCTTAACATGGACAGGTTTTTGCCCCAAAAGCGCTAAGAACACAGTGCCGACCAAGAACCATCACAACAATTTCGACGAAATGTGCTACTCCATCGCTCCTTTTTTGGGTAAAAAGCAGCTGTCACTGGTCTCACTGATTTAATGTCGCATCGTAATTGCTGATGTTGAATGCAATCTCGGACCAACAACGTGACATTGAGCAATATGTATAAACATTTCAAGGACAAACACAACAGCCATCCAGGGTAACATTCGTCAGGAATCACCTAAAGAACTGCTCAGATCCTACCACACATAAACAATGTAATCCAAACAGCATATCATGTTGTCAAACATCCAGTCAACATACTGTTACGTTTTTCCACCTTACTTCGAATTGGCCGTACTCTCAATTCGATAATCACAATTCCCAAATCTTCTTAAAGGTTCGATCACTGATTAATAAGCAAACTTACCAGGTTTTATTTTATTAAGTATTCAACACCTTAATTGTTCCACAACAACAGGAAACAATACAGCAAATAATATTTCTATCTAGAATATTCTTCCAACAGCTTCAAAACTCCAACGATTGTAGAAATTTCCAGTTCACAACTTCCAAAATAATACTCAAAATACTTCTATTAAATAACACTTAAAACTTCATTAACAAAAACTAGTTTAAAAATAGCTTTTTCTATTTACACGGTTTTATATGCACGATATAGTGTTTCGTTTACAATTAATTTTACTTGACATTCCACTTAAACTATTTCCACTATCGCAGTTTAGTTTAATTTAACTTTACATCAACGCAGTCTAAAAATAAACTAACTTAATTTTGCAAGAAGAATTCCTTATATAAAATTCTGCATAATTTCTCGTATCTTCTAGGAATCTAGGAAAATCTGTTCTCTACAAAGAAAGGTCTAGAACAGTAATCTACGTAATTATTTTCTATATATTTTATTTCATGTTGACCCTTGTTCTAAGAAACGAATGTGACCTTGATTTTATTTTTGAAATATTGTTTATCAAAAATTTAAGTTGAATACAATCATGTTTTGTATTTCATTGCGTTTATGTAGAATCGTAACAATACTAACATACCAACACACATTCGGACATCCACGGCCCCAAATGATGTTAAAATAATGCAATTAAACTGCAACGTTCCCATAAGCTAGATCGATGATATAATAAACGTAATAAACAATATTCTAGTGACGGTTCTTCAAGAAACCAATTTAAATGTTAGATCTAAGATTTGTTATAATATCTCTGATTATAACAGCATATGACGAAGGTAACCTTGTATTTATCATTCGTAACCCGTTATCTGCCTTATAACCACTTTACCTGCAGTACCGGGAACAGTTCTGGAAACTTGACGCTCTTTCTGGAAAAAAACTCGCTGAAATTTATAACAGAGTTTTATATGTTAAAACTAAACTCACATACAAAATTTCAACTATCTAGCTATTCTGTAAAAAAAGTTATGGCGTCGGCAGCTTGAAAAGACGGCCCACAATAGATATATTTTTAATAAACCTTAAACCAGCTACATCACAACTGGTAGAATTCAAAATGTTAAACCAATTATCGACATCGTTTGTCACCCTTAAAGATAATATCCCCAAGGCAGGGGATATCTGACTCTAGATGGCTAGATTTTAATAAGCAAATTAACAGATTAGTAACGGGACACAAAAGAAATAAAAGGAGAGAACTTGTGAGTAAATCAAGCCTTGAAACAAGTAACGTCTCTCTCTCTCTCTCTCTCTCTCTCTCTCTCTCTCTCTCTCTCTCTCTCTCTCTCTCTCTCTCTCTCTCTCTCTCTCTCTCTCTCTCTCTCTCCAGTTCTCCAGTTGACCCCAGTTTCGACATCCTATATCACGAAGGTCTTGGATGATGTCATCACGCCAGCGTTGTCTAGGTCTTCCTCTTCGACGAACACCAGCTGGTTGTTGTTGGGACGCTTTTTTTATCATTCTATTTAATGGAGCCCTTTCTACATGACCAAACCATCTAATCCGGTTGGATTTAATGAACCCGATTGCATCGCAGCCTCCAAGAAGCTGTCTGATTTCATGATTCATTCGGATTCTATACTGATTTTCAGCAACTTTGCATGGACCATAAATTGTTCTCATGACCTTCCTCTCGAATGTTGACAGAATTCTACAATCCGAGGAAGTCAGTGTCGAGCTTTCACTTCCAAATGTAAGCACAGGTCGAATTAATGCTTTGTAAAGTGTGAGTTTGCACGACTGCGAGAGATGTTTTGATCGCAAAAGTTTTGAGTATGCGTAGAAAACTCTGTATGCGGCGGAGACACGGGCTTTAATATCTGCCTGCATGTCATTTGACGATGTTATTACAGACCCGAGGTATTTGAAGTTTTCTACACGTTCTTCTTCATAGTCACCAGTATTCAGATTGCCGGGAGGTATGTTCCTCGATGTTGTTAAAAGTTTAGTCTTGCCTGTGTTGATGCATAATCCAAGTCGTTTAGCATTTCTTTCAAGCAGAGAGAGACTATCCTTAATATCGCTTGGTCTTCGTCCGAGAAGCGCAATATCATCTTCATAGCCAAGAATTTGTTAAATATGCATTTTTGTGTCTCAATTCGGCTTTTTCTTATCGCGTACTCAAACACCAAATTAAATAGTACGGGCGCGAGTCGAACACCTGATGTTATATCGAAAGGATCAGAAACTGGCCCTTCGATTACTATTCTACAGTTTGATCCCGATGTTGTGAGTTTGCAGAGAGAAACAAGTTTCGCTGGAATACCAAGGCATATGAGTGCGGACCAGAGGTTGTCGCGAATGATGCTATCATGTGCTTGCTTGAAATCAACGTAGAGCTGGTGAATGCTGATGTTGTACTCCCAACATTTTTCCAGAATCATCCTTAAGGTAAAACATTGATCTGTGGTTGAACGGTTAGGGCGAAAACCACACTGATAGTCGCCGATGATAAATTCGGCGAAGGGGATGAGCCGAGCAAGTACGACATTAGCTAGTATTTTATATGCAGTGTTCAACAGTGCGATGCCACGATAATTCGCACACTTTAGTCGGTCACCTTTTTTACGTAGCGGAACAATGAGAGCTGTTTTCCATTCAGCAGGTAGTTCTTCTTCGTCCCATATTGCAAGAATCAGATCATATATACGTGAGACCAGAGCTGCTCCTCCATTTTTAAATAGAATGTTAGTTGCACTCTACTCATCAAAAGCTTTTCTAAAATGTGTCCACGGTACACTATTAAATGATCACTATTAATCGTTAACACTTTTCTGTATAATAAAGCGTTGGTTGTGCCACTAACTTAGAGGTCGCCAAACATACGTTGAGTTCCGTAACTCCAAATCCAATATGAGAGTGCTGAGTCTGACTCAGTGCCGCGAGACGGAGTTTGCTCACCTACGCTATTCAATCTCTACCTAGGTAGTCTACCTACTCCAACAGAATGAATAACCTTCATGTCATATGCAGACGACTGCACGGAACGAACAAAAGGAAGAAACTTAGAATAAAAAATTCGAAACTGTTGAAGGTAATATTCGACCAACTACTTAAATTCCCTGCCCTAGACAAAAAAAAAACAGGAATAATACACTGAAAGCTCAAAGCACAATATGTTAGTTTATATACAAAAATAAAAATACAATTATCACAACATACAAAGCAAAGGGGTCTACCCTTTTAGGGGTCTACCCTATTTTAAATAATCCCTCCTAATAATAATCCTATATGGACTCTCAAGTCGCTGACACTTACTGGAATATTTTACCTAGTGTTTAACACCACAAAACGCAGCCTTGCAATTAGATGTTATTTGATGATTACTTTAATAAGATCACCAGGACGAGGAATGTAATATATTACCTGTCCGTGTTGTACATAATGAAATGTTGACTAAACAATACCTATTGGCCTGATGATGAGCTTACATATCAAACTGCCCAAGCACCAAACCTGTTGAAGACATAACAAAGATTTACGCCCAAATCGCATCTCTAATAATTACAGAAATAGAAATGAACGCCAAAATTATTGATCACTGTGCCGCGTATGATAGAATGCCACATGATGTAAATCACCTATTCAAATATGCAGACAACTTAATAATCGACCTGAGTTACGTCTTTGAATATGAAATAGTTAATTTTGTTGAATATTAACTGGTTGCAATGTAAACTTTTAATCCATAGCGAAAGGCCTCCAAAAACTCTTCTGTGAGTTACGTATTTCAGTAATATTAATCACTCAATCGATTTAGTACTGTCGTTGGATATCCGCTAGGAGTATCAAAATTAATTTTTAGGATTTCCAACCATGGTTTCCGCTACTCTAGTAGTTAGTTTTACGTGTCAAATGCTTCTGATCAAAAATGTTTCTCATTGTATGTCCAATATAAATTGGGTAACAAAATTTAAGAAAATCTTTCTTTTGACACACTTTACGATTTTTTTGACACACCTATATTTCAATGATCAAGTTACTGGTCTCACATAGTAGATGTCAATAATCTTCATTATCCTACATTCATGTCGTTTT
>OY856186.1:141950611-141994611 GCA_963693315.1 Diogma glabrata | reverse complement strand
TAATAAAATTTATTTATTTATTTAATAAATTTTTTTTAAATTTTTTTTGGCGGAAAGAACTCAGAGAATATATTTTATATCTGACAGTTAATTATCGGAGGAAAAAATTATACGATATATCTGATACAAATTTTATTTTATCGTTCCGATTTCTCCGATATAGAAAAAAAACACTCATTATTAATTAATTAATTACACACAATTGATGACAATTGAATTGAATGATTAGTTTCGATTCGATTCGATCAAAATATTCAATCCCTTCAAAATACTGCGATATTGACAGAAATAAACACAGCAACCGAAACAACAACAGAAACAGTAAATCAAATTCAATCTCAAATATTCAATCCTTTAAATAACCACCACCTGTAGGCGACCATCGAAACTTATTTACTTTCAGTCCTAGTGACTGAAAACATTTTCAGTCACTACTTAGAAAAAGTTTCCCTTTCACATAGGTACTATATATATTAAAACTTACTATATATTCAAATGACATTTTCGTAGCTTGAAATAGAAAAAGATAGTTTTTAAAGTTATGTGTTGGCAAAATTAATTTATATTTTTGAACACTGGCATACAATAAAAACAATATTTTACACTGTTAAAATTTATATATAAATACAATAATCTTTAACCAAAATGTTGTTAGAATGAATAACAGGTGAGTTATCCGTGAAGTAGTGTTTCACATTCAGTGGTGTGTGATGAATGCTGGAAGATTTTCCAAGATCATCACAAGTGTTGATAGTGATATAGTAATATTATAAGGAACAAGTAAATTTTTTATTTGTTCATACACACCCTTAACATAAGGTAAAGAAAGATACGAACGTACGTAGATCATTTTGTGGTACAACATTTGTTTCGACATTTATAGGTGGTACTTCTATAATATTACGATTATTATTTTTAATCAATGATTTATTTATCATTAATTTGATTAATTTTTTGGGATAATCATTTAACAGCAAAGTTTCTTGAAGAAGATCAAAATTTCTATGAAAACGTTTATCGGATAAAATTAAAATTTTATCTGCTAATACAGTGATTGTATTTTTCTTATAAGACATTGACAACCATAATTTAAAATTTAAGTATAATCTAAATGGTATATTTTACTGGTACCCTACTTCAGTTTACATACCGATTAGTTAATAAAACCTCGACATAAGTAAATTTTTCTAAGCATATCATTATAGGCTTATATAATATACATAAAGACATGCACATTTTACTTAAATAATTACTTAAATTTTTACATATCACTCTGTCTATTTTACGTAGCAAATAGTTAATGTGCTATCAGCGAATATACATAACGCTACGTTAGGGGTACAAATATTTCTAAATATTTGCTTGTGGTCCACGTAAAATTTACTTTGGCACTGCTAAATTAAAAACTAACATTTTTGCAATGCTTTTATGTAGATTTTACTTTGTCAATTTCGTTTAGTTTACTTATACCTACGCTGGCTCGATTTGTATGTAATGTTTAGTTAAATTTACTCATACTTTACTTTAAATAAGCTATATCTTTTTTCTCAGTGTACTGACTGGAATCTGGCAATCGCGCTAATATCAATAAGTTTTATTAAAATTTATTTATCGTTTTACTAATTCCATACACAAGGTTTCTGTTTTTAAACATACATCTTTTAAACATTTTCAAATAATGATATCGGTGCTCAGTTGATAAAAAGTTAACTTAAACATGACAAACAATTTAAATGTTTTTATTTAATTTAGACATTTTTATGCGTGGCACGAGATTGGAATTTTTATATTACAAAAATATCAATAAACCAAAATATTACTTTTAGGTAGTTTACATCCGATGGTCATTATTTCTTCCGCAATTTATTCCTACAAACTAATAAAAAAAATTAATAATCAAATTTAACAAAATAATAAAAAAAACAAATAATTTATTATAATTAATTGCTGTAAACTTTGCTAAATTTTAATGTAATAAAGTTTTTATTCTTTTCCTTTTATATAATAAACAATTCCATATTCCATACAACGAAAGTGTTAACCTATAATATAATACGGCGTTTAAATATTATTTCATTTCTATTATCTCTTTTAACATTCTGTTAATATTTAATTATTTATTCAATTTTGATTTATGTGATTGGAATAATGTTTTTTAAGTTTGACTTGCTTATAAGTGTTTGCTGATTTGCAGTGTCAGAAAAGTTTTATGACTAATTTCTTGAAATTGAATTAAAATTGAAAAACATCCTTAATTTTATGATATAATGTTACTCATTAGTTTTCACTGAAATTTGATTTTATTTGAAATTTCGACCATTTTGAAACAAGCTATGCGACAGATCATTTCTTCTTCTTCAATACAAAATCTATACATAGAATTTTCTATCTTGTTTTTGTGACCAGTTATTACTCGCATTATTATTTTGCACTCTGAACAAGTCAGACTTAACCACAACTAGTTTTATTACGACTTACGAGTCACTTCTAGAGTAAAACTGCTTGAACGTGAAACTTCTTGTAACCTCTTGAAATATATAACGATATGAGATATGACGACTCTTTCACAGTCGCATTTTTTACCTACACCAAAAATATTTTCATGCGACTGAGTTATATCTTGGATTAGTTGGTTAGTTGGTGAACTAGCCAGATCCAGGTACCAGTAAAGAAGTTAAAGTTTTAAAATTCGAATATTTTAAAGCATTATAATGGCATATTCATAATATTTAAATAAAATTTATAAATATAGAATATTTGAACTTTTATTTATCATTTCTTCAAAAATGATAACCCCGCTTAAAATTCTGAAAAATTAGCTGTTTTAAAAATTTACTAAACTTTGTTATCCCTGTGTAGATGAAAATGACCATCTTCACATTTACAATCTTTTGCACACATAGATACACCATAAATCTTACCATGATTTAAAAAAAATAATACAAGTCAGAGGTCTCAAGTCAGACTCTGCGGCTGTTGAAACCAAAACAAGTTCAAAAGGCAATGCTTTCGTCATTTTTGACGAAATTTATTTTGTTTAAACTCATCCTATCTTTAAGACAAATTTTTAAACTATAACCTCAGAAAATTTCAGCCTTCTAACACAACCGGTTCTAATCTTTTAAACATTAACCTTATACAAAATAGCTTAACACAGGATTCCAAAGAGAAAATATAGAGGAGCTGAAATCTCACAGCCTTGAGATATCAAGACTTCGGTCTGGGTAAAGGATTTTGATATAGTTTTTAGCAAAAACCTTTCATGAGGACATGGTTTTTAGTTTTGGGCAGCGATGTAAATCAAACATAACTCTTTGTTAAAGTACAAGTATTTTTTATCTCTGTTTAAAAATTTATTACAAAACTAACACGAAACATCAATACGTTGCCGGAAAATTATAATCAAAATTCCAAAAATATTGTTAAATTAAATAAAATCAAACTTTTTCATAATTCCAAAAATATTCCAAAAATTAGAATGAAATCAAATATTTAAACTTTTTCTAAATTCCGATAATATTCCAAAAATTCTTAAAAATTCAAACTTTTCCAAAATTTTAAAAATATTGCAAAAATTATTACAAAATCAAAAATTAAAACTTTTTTCAAAATTCCAAAAATTATAATAAAATCAAAAATTAAAAATTTTTCAAACTTCTGAAAATACTCCAAAAATTCTTACAAAATCAAATCTTGACTTGACCCCTTTTAATTTTGATTGTTTTTTGTTTATGGATAGTCTTTCATAAATAAAAAATACAAGTTCTCTTAGAATTTTTTTTTTCGACCAGGGGTCTTCACAGGGTGCCCCTCAATTTTTTGTTATTTTGTGATGTGAGTGCATTTTGACGAGCGATTGTAGAAACAGTGTAACAGAAGAAAAAAACGGTATAGTTGAAAAAAAAATGGCATAGCCTTTTTTTTTTTAAACTAAATTGAAGCTAATTTTATATCTAACCACTTGTGAAAGTTTAAGACACGCGTTATTTTTTGTTTTAAAGATAAAATTCGTTGTGCATATGACTGTCGGGAATCAGTTTTTTTTGTTCTGAAGGAAAATTATAAAAATGGCGATTTTAAGATTCAGATTTTTTTTATGTTAAATATCAAACATTTTATTATTAAATGAACTTTTTAAAAAGCAATTTCAGCCAAGCTCAGCAAAATTTTGCGACATTTTGACTCGACCCTTTTTAATTTGGTTTATTTTTAGTTTATAGATAGCCTTTGATAAATGAAAAATACGACTTCTCGTAGAATTTTTTTAAATATAATAATATAAATTATTATATTTTTAAATATAATAATATAATTATAATAACAATATAATTATAATAACAAACAACAGTAAAACTCTACATGAAAATAATTTTCAGCATTCATCTGCGACGGATAAAAGAGGTGTATCCACAACAGATATAAATGTTGTGGAGCAGTTCTATAAAAGTGATGAAATCAGTAGATTATTGCCAGGCAAACGAGATGCAATATCTCTAAAAAGGAGATGAGCGCATAAAAACACAAAAGCGCTTATTGCTATGTACATTAAATGAAGCTTATGTGGAGTTTAAAAATAAGTTTCCTGATGTGAAAATAGGATTTACTAAATTCACGTCCCTTCGACCACAAGAATGTATAAAATTATCCCAAGAGTTCATAATGTGTGCGTGTGTACCATACATCAAAATATGAAACTGATGATTCAACACTCTATGATGTCTTGAATTACTGATGCTGCTTTCCAGAATTATAAAACATTAATTGACTTTGTTTCATGTGGTGAATTAACAGAAGATTGTCATACTTTGAAGTGCAATGAATGTTCAAAAAAGCTTCAACAACTGGATGAAAAATTACTAAATGATTTCCAAAGGAATCCTTCAAGTCAAATATCAACAATGGAATACCACTGATCGATGCAATTTGGATACTTTAATAGAAACTGTAGAAGAATTTATGAAAAAATTTATTTACCGTTTACAAATTTTGATACCACACAACTTTATAGTAAAACAGCAATCTACATTCATTAAGGAAAAAAAAATTAGAAGCAGGAAGTGCTTCGTTCAAGGGGATTTTTCTGAAAACTACGGCTTCATAATTCAGGATGCGGTTCAAGGCTATTATTATAATAATTCACAAGCTACTATTCATGCATTTGTCATTTATTTTAAGAGTGATGCAAGTGAATATATAGCTTTTCCAGGTTAAATTAAACCTTTTCCAAGTTGACTGCAACTTTTTCCAATCTAAATGAAACTATTTCCAAATTGAATGCAACCTTTTCCAATCTAAGTGAAACTATTTCCAAATTGAATGCAACCTTTTCCATTACAAATTAACCTTTTTCCAAATGAAATTAAACTTTTTTTAATTGTTTTTAGGGTTTCGTACTTTGAAAAAGAAAAAACGGTACCCTATTGGTGAGACTTCGGTGTCCGTCCGAATTTCTACATAATTGATTTTTTCAAAAATTATAAGTGCTATCAACTTGAAATTTTTTACAGTTATACAATGTATTTGTCCACGCCTACTGACAACAAGAAAATTATGAATATTTGTTTTTATCAATATTTTATGGACATTGATAAGGAGATAGTAAAACAAAAGTTTATTTTAAGGAATCGAGTTTGGTTTAAAAAAATCAAAAAAAATTCAAATATTTCAAAAAGTCCTTTCAATGAATTATCGACTGCTTAGTTTTTAAGTTATTTCCAAAAACGTGTGTTTATTTTTTTGTCCCCCACCTTAACCTCGAACATTACAAAAGCAAAAAATTGAAAAAATTCAAGGTTGTAGGAATTTTGCATACAAAAATCCGTTTTTTTGTTTTGGTTGTTATAATTTCAAATGTTCATTGGAGGGGGTTGAGAGTGAAAATTACGAAAACAAAATATTTTTGGTCATGTCAAGTGGGGTATCATATGAAAGGTTATTTTTTTTCTAGTCTAAAACAATTTTTTTTGTAATTTTCCAAAGCACAGTTTTTGACTTATTTTGGAAAAATTGAAATTTTAGTTTTGTCCCCCCCACTTATCTTCGAACATTACAAAAGAAAAAATTTAAAAAAATTCACGGTTGTAGGAACTTGGCAAAAAAAATGAAAAATTTTTTTTGGTCGTTATAATTTCAATTGTTCTTTGGAGGGGGTTGTAAGTAGAAATTTTGAAAAAAAAATATTTGGACCTGGACAAGTGGGTTCTCATATGAAAGGTGAATTTTTTTGTAGTTCAAAATATTTTTTTTGTAATTTTCGAGAACACGGTTTTTAGGACTTATTTATAAAAATGTGAAAATTTGATTCTGTCCCACCCTTTATCATCGAACATTACAAAAGCGAAATAGTGAAAAAATTCACAGTCATAGGTAATTTTGTAAAGATTGAACGAAAACTATAGCGGTTATCTCATTATTTCAAATGTTCCTTAGAAGGGGGTTGAGAGAAGAAATTTCGAAAAAAAGTTATTTGTGACCTTGACAAGTGGGGTGTTATATGAAAGGTTATTTTGTTTCTAGTCTAAAACCGTTTTCCGAAATTTTCAAAGTCACCATTTTCGATTTAAAATCGTGTTTTTGGGAAGAATTTCACGTAGAATTTTGAATTCTTTGATCAATTTTTTGAGGATCAATTTTGTTACTTTGCAGCAAATGTATAATTTAGTAACTAATTTAGAAAATATTTTTTAATATTATGGTTCTAAAATAATATTGAATAGATTATGGTTAGTCAGATGAACTCGGCATAAAAAACATTATTCGGGCTGACCATTGCAATCTAGTAATCTTCATGGTCCAAGAATTGTAACCGTTTGTTATCGGTATATGCATTCCATTAATTCTCAATAATTTCGAGAAAAACTGTATTTATGTTTGACTAATAAACGAGTTAAATTCAAAAATGTTGCCACCATTATGTCACAGTTATAGGTAAAATTCAACCCAACATATAACTACATTAGCAAATACTGTTTTTTCATATTATTATATACACGGCACCCTCGGCGAGCGAGTTATATTCGCACTTGACCCGACTTTTTTTTTAAACATAACACTCAGAATACTATTTATTCATTTATTTCAAGTATATAATAGTACATTATATATAAAAAGGTTGAGAAGTAAGCTATTATTGACCGAGAACTTTTAGATCCTGAGGCGCGTAGCGCCGAGGTCTATATTAGTCTTCTCAACCGAGGTATATATAGAATTTTTTTAACTACTAACACATATTATCATATTTGCTTTGATTAGATTTTGATATTAGTCATTTTCCATTTCCGTTTTCAAAAATCTTAAAATTCAAGTAGCCTGGAAGTTTAGTTTCATAAAAATGAAACGAAACAAAGGAATGTAATTATTATTTGTTTGTGTTTTTTTGTTCGTTTCAATTAAAAATAAAAGAAAATTTGTCATTATTAACCTAGGTAATTTTCTGTTATTATTATTGACTAAAGCCGCAATTAGACTATTGCAGAACTCTGCAATATTTCTGCAATGGAAGTGTGTAAAATATTTATTGCAGAAAAGTATGGCAATGAACTCTTTGCAAATCATTGCAATGACTCATTGCAATGTTTTGCAATCAGTTCATTTTCAAACTTTTCTGCAATGAATATTTTACACACTACCATTGCACGACTATTGCAGAAATATTGCAGAGTTCTGCAATAGTCTAAATGCGGCTTTAGGTTGAGAAAAATTATTCTCATTGGAGCATTTGAGTAAATAATGACGATTTCTCAAGTTAGTAGTTAAAAAAAATATTTTTTGTACGATTAAACCGTAAAATGCACTTTTACAATTCAAAAATTGTTCGTAAAGCAGACCTTTTTTCCTATTGAAATAACAATGCCGAAATTGATAAGCAAAGCATAAAGTTATTATTATTACTATTACATATTTCGAAAAACTACTTGGATAAAAAAATTTTTTAAAAAAAATATTTACTATTTTGTGTAAATATATATATTTTTATTTATGCAAATAATACATAATCTTACTCGTACAAAAAATCTTGTATGCAATTCGGGCATAAACTATCTTTTTTGCTTTCGAGTGATTGTTTCTCTCGGCTAACGCCTCGTGCAACACTTTCACTCTCAAGCGGAAAAGACATACTTTACGCCCTTAATACATAAATAGCTATTATATACATGAAATAAATGAATAAATAATATTCTGAACAAGTGTTCTGATTAAAACAAAAACAATTAAAAAAAAGTTTAATTTCATTTGGAAAAAGGTTAATTAGTAATGGAAAAGGTTGCATTCAATTTGGAAATAGTTTCACTTAGATTGGAAAAGGTTGCGTTCAATTTGGAAAAAGTTTCATTTAGATTGGAAAAAGTTGCAGTCAACATGGAAAAGGTTTAATTTAACCTGGAAAGCTATATACAGCACCGAAGTTTTATACTCATTTCGGATATAAACGATCACAACAGTACTACAGTTCATCTTTTCATTACAAAACTTATTGATTTCTTCAAAACGCATATAAATTCTAATATTACGAAAATAATTTATAACACTGACGGTGCACCTTCTCAATACAAAAATAAACATAACCTAATTAACTTATGCCACCACAAAAAAGACTTTAAGGTTGATGCAGAATTGCATTTTCATGCTACCAGCCATGGAAAGGCACCTTGTGATGGAATTTGTGGTACACTGAAGCGTGCTGCACACCGTTATAGTATAGGGAGCAAAGATATTATTGATACACCAAAAACACTTCGAATTGGCTTTAAAATGGGAATCTACCATGAACTTTGGATACGCCGATAAAAATGAATATCAATTAACAAAAAAAAATTACAAAATCGATATAAAAATGTGATTACTATAAGTGGAACTCAAAAATTTCATTCTTTTGTACCATTAGATACTAAGACAATAAATGCAAAAATGTTTTCCAACTCAAAAGAAACTTTTAAATGTAAAATAAGTAAATAATTTTTAATAACTATATTTATTTTCTTTAACCTACATATATAATTTGTATGATATTTTAAAAAGTTTATTCAATAATAAAATATTTGTAATTTAATGTTAAAATACAATCTTTTACTTTATGACCATAATAACATAATACGAACATAATATTTCTCCAGTCAAAAGTTCCTAAATAGATTTTGTTATTTATACGGCTTTTTTGTTTGCAGTCGAGACTGTCAAATTATTTTTTATAAGCGTGATAAGTGATTACTAAAAGTGACAAATAACCATTTCATTTTTTTATGCCATCTAATACAAAGAAAATAATTGCAGAACTGTGTTCCTATTCAAAAGAAACTTCTGTTTGTAAAATAAGTAAATCATTTTTAACAATTGTATTTATTTAATTTATTGTACTACATATATAATTTTTATGATATTTTAAAAAGTTCATCTAATAATAAAATATTTGATATTTAACATAAAAAAAATTTGAATCTAAAAATCGCCACTTTTATAATTTTCCTTCAGAACAAAAAAAACTGATTCCCGACAGTCATATGCACAACGAATTTTATCTATAAAACAAAAAATAACGCGTGTCCTAAACTTTCACAAGTTGTTAGATATAAAATTAGCTTCAATTTCGTTTAAAAAAAAAAAAAAAAAAGGTTATGCCATCTTTTTTTCAATTACACCGTTTTTTTCTTATGTTACACCGTTAAAAATTATTAGAAAAAATTAACAGTGTACATTTTTAAAAACTTTGTTCTAATACTAATTCAACGACATATCATTTATGAAAATCGATTCAGTAGTTTTTCTGCAATCGCTCGTCAAAATGCACTCACATCACAAAATAACAAAAAATTGAGGGGCACCCTGTGAAGACCCCTGGTCGAAAAAAAAAATTCTAAGAGAACTTGTATTTTTCATTTATCAAAGACTATCTATAAACAAAAAATAATCAAAATTAAAAGGGGTCAAGTCAAAATGATGTTGAATCTTCGTGAAATTGCTCATATATATATAAATTTCAAAAATTCTATTTTTTTCAAAATTCTAAAAATATTGCAAAAATTATAACAAAATCAAAAATTGAAACCTTTTTCAAAATTCCAAAAATATTCCAAAAATTAGAATGAAATCAAATATTTAATTTTTTTCTAAATTCCAATAATAATCCAAAAATTCTTAAAACTTCAAACTTTTTCCAAAATTCTAAAACTATTGGAAAAATTATTACAAAATCAAATGTTGAAAATTTTTTCAAAATTCCAAAAATTATAATAAAATCAAAAATTGAAAATTTTTCAAAATTTTAAAATTATTCCAAAAATTCTTACAAAATCAAAAATTAAAACTTTTTCCGAAATTCTAAAAATATTGCAAAAATTATTTCAAAATCGAAAATACAAACTTTTTCAAAATTCCAAAAATATTTCAAAAACTATAACAAATTCAAAAATTTCCATGTCCAATTTCATTTTCAATTACATTTACGTCATAAACACAGCTACATTTTTTTTCCAAAAAATTGGCTTAAAAATAAATGAAATCATTTTTTGACACACTTGACAACATTTTTTTGACAAACTTATAATGCCATAATTCTCATAACTTATAATTATTATTCTCAATAATAATAAAAAATTTCATTTAAAACAAACCATTTTATTTTTTTCCAAAAAATTGGGTAAAAAAATAAACAAAAATCTTTCTTTTGACACACTTGACAACATTTTTTTGACAAACTTATAATGCCATAATTCTCAATAATAATAATAAAATTTCATTTCCAAGAAACAATTAATTTTATTTTTTTTCCAAAAACTTAGGTAAAAAAATAAATAAAAATCTTTCTTTTGACACACTTGACAACATTTTTTTGACAAACTTATAATGCAATAATCTAGTTTTTGATCTCACATACCAATCCCGACCATCAAGATTTCTCCAAATTTACTGTTCCTACTCGTAATCACTTAAAATGAACGTTTTTTAAACCAAAAATATGAAAATTTGCTAGTTTTGACACACATTATGATTTTTTTGACACACTTCCGGTACAGTTATCGAACACAGCGTCCTTTCGGACCTGTCCCTTGAGTATACCTATTTTTATAAAAGAAAATTTTTGAAATCCCTCCTGCGGTTTTCCCGCATTGTAGTATTTTTGGTATAAAAATTGCTTGGTAATTTTTGATCATAAATTATAAGTGGTAGTATTGTAGTTGTGCTTGAATCTGCATAGGACGTTATGAATTGTACAAAAATTTGTCTGGCCAAGAAATCTACACTGAACAAAAAGTTATGATATGTATAAAAAATACATTAAATCTATACGAATTTGTTAATGAGTTGGCGCTAATAAACGCCATTTATTAATCTTTAAAATTGGAGTTTATGAAGTATTGAACAAAGTTATTAATTGATAACTATATATTTATAATTCGAGATTTTTGTGAGCAATTAAACTCAAGTAACTAAGTAATTAATTTGAATTTGTCCAATTGAAAGGTATGGTTGGAAATATCTCAGAAAAAACTCTGTTTTTCGGTTTTACGTGTTTCGGTTGGGATTCGAACTCGTAACTTTATCAGTGCCAAAGCGAGTTCAATTCCTTTGGCAGACACGTTTAATCACTACGCCACCAAGGCGATGATATTTCTAAGTTGAAACTTCATCATCAGTTATTTATAATATTCACGAAGTCATTTATAAATTTTGTTTGAACATTTTATAATCCTGTTCATATTTTCAGAAATAATCTAATAAAATACATAAATTTACAAAAAATGTATACGACAATTCAACTCACTAAATAAAGTTTCGATAAGGTCCAATAAAAACGCTTCATTTACTATTTTTTAACAAATCAAAATGAATTATGTCGATTATTTTTCTCTGGTGGAAAGGAACAGCGAATTATAGTGACAATTTTCGGCCTACTTAATATATTAATTTAAAACAAGAGATAATGAGATAATTTTTTTTCGTAATGAAATAATTTTTTTTTAATTATAATTTTGTTTAAAAGATAATTATAAGTTTCTTAATAAAATTTTTTCTACAAATTATTCAATAATACAAAATTATGAAAAAATGCAATTTGCAAATAATAAAAGTGTCCTTTTTCATTCATAAATGATTGCATGTTTATTTATGTTTATTTGTCAAAAATAAATTACAAATTTGTAACAATTATGCGCCTACTAAGATGAAATAATATTTAATTTTGTTAGAAAAAACATGACAACAAAGGATTATGTTGTATGAAATAATGTTACTATTTCTGTTCGTTAAATTGTCTGCTTAATACAACTCGTTGCCAAATTATTAGTCGATTATTTTTCAACATTACCACTCATGCCATTTGAGGTTAAAAATTTCGGGACCTCAAATGACATTCGTAATAATGATTATGAAAAATAATCGACTATTATTTGACTCGTGATATTATATATGATTATTCTTTTATAAATGCTGTTTTATAATAAACATTAATGGGTTAGATAAACAGATGTTATAAATATTTCGTATTGTTTGTGTAAAAATTTATAGATTTCATAAATAATTTTTTTTTTTTTTTGAATAAAATGTGTTGTGTTATAGGGTTTACAATGTTCTAGGATGTTCTAGGAAATCAAGTTACGATGTTCTAGGAAATCAAGTTTTGATGTCAAAGTTCGATCACCCACAATTCGTATAGCCCGCTTTTGAACAGAGTCCAAGAGGGCCAAGATGGAAACAGAAGCAGCACCCCAAACTTGACAACAGCACTCCATACAGGGACGAATATAGGACTTATGAACATGGAGTAATTGGTATGGAGTGAAACATTTTTTGCATCTATTTAGGAGGCCGAGTTTTTTAGACGCGCTTTTTGCCATTGTGACACCCAATAAACGAACCGGACTTATGAACATGGAGTAATTGGTATGGAGTGAAACATTTTTTGCATCTATTTAGGAGGCCGAGTTTTTTAGACGCGCTTTTTGCCATTGTGACACCCAATAAACAAACTGTGACACCCAATAAACGAACGCTTTTACATTCACCTAATGGTTCATCACACATACTGAATAAAATATCTTTGGGGAACTCGGTCTTTGATCTGGAAACAATCAACAGCTGTGTTTTGGTAGAGTTGAAATTGACCAGGTTTTGGTCACCCCAATCGGCGACATTTTTTAGGTCTTTATTCACGTTTATGGCAGCGTCTCTCCGGGCGGGATTAATTCGTTCGTGCATTTTACCTTTTGAAGGAAGGGGCTCGAACGACTTGTGCAGAGCACTATCATCTGCAAAACTATTTATTGGGTTGCTGGTGATTTTCAATAATTCGTTGATATACAGTCAAACCTGGATATAACGAACTTCATGGGACCAGCAAAAATATTCGTTATATTGAAAACATATTTATATCCAGGTTTCGTTATAAAGAGGTAAAAAAATAAATATTCGTTAAAAAGAGGTAAATTAAATAATTCATTTATTCAACGTAAAATTAAATTAGAAATTAAATTATAAAAGATACATATAACTCAAATTATTATAAGAAAATATTCAGTTATGTAAAGTGTACAAATATAATGTTAACTAAAGAGAATCCGTTTTCTAAAGTTGTAATTCCTGAATTTACTTAGCTGTGGTTACAGCAAACTCGGTTATGAGAGTTTGTTTTAAAACAGGGTGACGTATTTGCTCTAATTTTCTCTCAACATCATTAATATGTTGAAGTTCAACTTCACGTTTAGGTTGACAACTAAAAAAAATTCTAAATGAGTTCAAACTTTTTTCTAAATCTTTAATATTTGGCATTTCTAAATCATCTCCACTGTCATTCTCATATTCATCGTATGTATTCATGTTAGATTGTCGAACTTCATTTAAAATACCTTCATCGCTGATGTCTTCCGATACAATAACATTCTCATCTACATTTAAATAATCAGCTAAATTAACGTCTCTACTTAAATTCTGAATTACTGGATTTCGCCAATATAAATTTTCCACCTCCTGTGTTGAAATTTTAGATAATTCCCTGATCCCGATCAGACTAATTATTCATTATTTTTTCGAACAATTTTTATCAAAAAAAAATTTTAACCAATGAAGTTCGAAAAAATGATGGAAAACTCGAATTTTAGTGGGACCAAAAATCTTTAAAATTAAATATCTCAAGAACACGAATTAAGGCTACTTTGTAAATTTGAAATATTTTAGAGTAAGGATAGAACTATTTTCAGAAAAAAAATTAATCAAATTCCAATTGATCTTCGACCCTAGCGCCATCTTTAAAAAAGTTTTTTTAATATTTTCATTTAAAAGTTAATTACAAAAACAATTCATTATTTTTTTTTCCAAACGACTAGCAAATCATCTATTAAACAATAAAGAGTTTGATGAACGGTATAGCCGTTCTTGAGCAATTGAATTTCAAACTTACATCGGATTGGCAGAATTTTCATTTTTGATGCATATTGGGGTGACCCATATGCTCAAACTATGCACTTTAAAAAAATTGTAAGATAAGGTGTATTTTTTATTTTGTCCATAATACTTATATGCCAAGTTTCAGAAAAATCAAAAATGGTCAAGTTCGAATTTCGACTTTTTCACCTGATTAGATCACGTTTTTCACCATGATTGATTTTGCTTTCCCCTGTAAACACATATTTAAATGAATAAAAATTTAAAATAATAAATATATGTGTGAGTGTTCGTCAAATGGTAGGCACAACAAATGATCGACATAGTGCAAAAAAGAAAAACATATTCGTTATATTCAGTAAAATAAAGGTGGTATGCTTTAATATTTATTGAAATACTATTCGTTATAACGTTATAACGAGGTTCGTTATAAAAAGGAAAATTTATATTGTGCTATATGAGAATATTAATGGGACCATTAAAAATATTTGTTAAAAAGAGGTTTTCGTTATATCCGAGAATTTTATAGCCAGGTTTGACTGTAAATCAAAAATTGGGTTGGGGACAATACTGAGCCTTGAGGTACACCAACGTTAATTAGTTTAGACTCAGAAGAAAATCCGTCTAAGGAGACCGAAATGTATCGGTTAGAAAATTTTGAATCAGCTTCACAATATTGGGATGAAAACCATACGCAACGAGCTTGTGGATCAAATTGGCATGCCAGACTCGATCGAATGCCTTGGAGATGTCTAAAGCGATAACGTATGTTTCACCACCTTTATCAAGTATGCTGTTCCAACAATGCGCTACATAGTTTAATAGATCCGTAGTTGATCTTTTGTTTCGAAAACCGTATTGGCCGTCGGCTATTAAATGATTTACTTCCAGAAATTTTGAAATGTGTGTATTAATATAATGCTCGAAGACTTTGGATAGGACCGATAGTAAAGCTATTGGCCTATAATTTGAGATATCGGATTTTGGTCCCTTTTTGGGGACGGGATGGACATTGGCCAACTTCCAGCACGTGGGAAATATACCAGATTTGTAGGATTGGTAGAATAATTTAGTCAAAGTTGGTGCAAGTTCTTTAGAAAAGGTTTTTAAAATGATGGATGGAATATTGTCCATTCCTGAGGCTTTGTTGATGTTTAACCCCTTTAAAAGTTTGGCGACTATTTCGGGTTTGAAGTGGAGTTCATTCATATTCACTCCTGAAGACTGGATTTGGGGTATAATGAGGGTATAAAATAATATGGGGTATAAAATAATTTGATTATAAAACTTAATAAACAGCGTTAATACAATTTTCATTAATTTTTTTTGAGTGTATCTATTTCTAGCACTATGTAGCGGATATTCTGCCTCACGACCTTTTTTTATTATTATTGTGTAACAGGAAAAAGATTTATGTCGGTACAAACAAATCGACAGAAATTTTAACAAAGAAGTTGAACTATTTAATACATATGAATTTTTCACCTTTAGTATTAATAGTTTTCAAAAATTGATAACAAATTTAACTAATGTATACTATAATGTATACTAACTAAATTTAACTAATTATACCTGTTGATGTTGAAAAGATTTTAGGTATTAGTGTATTAGTCCAAAATTTTCTAATAATAAAATTCCTATTCAGGATATATTAACTTATTTGAAATATATTTGCATCAATAATGTTATATTGTGAACGTCAACCCATTGTGAACAATCCAAAAACATGAACTGACGTAGTCATTGTAAACGCGGTTCATCATCCATTCGTAACACAATAAAACATGGTGTCAGGTGTGATGAAAAAAAGCAGAGAGTGTGCTTAAGACCGCACGGCAGAAGTGAAAACTTCCTTGGAAATCGCAATTAATTGATATCGTATTAGTAGAATAAATGAGGAACAAGTCAGAACGATAAACCGCTAACTAAACACACACTAATCTCACAATGTAAACCAAATAATTGTCAAAATAGCACTCATATGCCAATAGCAGGGACTAAAGTACGCGTGGTTGTCACACCCATAGATCAACAAGTTTAAATTTTACAAATATTTCTGCGGAAAGCTAAGCAAATTCATTAGCATTAATGCGCATTGTTGCCCTTTGCAAATCACTATCGGTTAAGTTCCACCATTTTTAATTATTTTATTTATCATGATTGCCATCCATGTTTAATCATACATAAGCTATGCTTCTTTGTATAGAATTTATGCGATTTCCGTCTCGTAATTTTGTGAGCTTTAAATCGATATAATCGATTTTATCAAGTATCAAGTTATAAGTATTAAGTCTTCACTTAATTTTAGAAACATGTATTACATACAATTCTAAACCGACAACATATTTAGTGAAGATGATAAAATTCCAATACATATAGATTAAGAGCCCGCGACGGCCAGACCTTCGTTATTTTATAAAAGCTGAAAGTTTCTCTGCACATACCCTCTACTCAGGTAGGAACGATAAGCGACAAATGAAGTTTGGATCATGGTGGCTTTGGCAGGGATCAGGTAACAGAGGGGCCTCCAAAATTTCGTGAAAGTATAAAAGGTAATTTTTTTATATATTCTTCGGGATAGTATTAGAAGTCACGTCACCCATTGCCAGACACTTACTATCGTGGCAACCCCCTGCCAGACACCCTTAAACTTTATCAATTTGTTAAAATTTAAGGGTGTCTGTCAGGTGGTTACCACGATAGTAAGTGTCTGGCAATGGGTGACGTGACTTCTAATACTATCCCGAAGAATATATAAAAAAATTACCTTTTATACTTTCATGAAACTTTGGAGGCCCCTTTGTTACCTGCTCTCTGCCAAAGCCACCATGATCCAAACTTCATATGTCGCTAATTGTTCCTACCTAAGTAGGGGGTATGCGCAGAGAAACTTTCGGCCTTTATAAAATAATGAAGGTCTGGCCGTCGCTTAGTCTAATATAATTTTGATATACAAATGTAATTGTTTCAGCCTTCAGATTATACTATCTTTCTTACGTTATTTTTTTTTTTTTAAAACAATAGTATAAATAAAAAGCAAAAATTAAGCGTACACAACAACTTCATAATTGTTATGATGATTAATGTATTAATGCATAAAGGATAAACAGCCATACATACTTTCAATTTTATATACATATATTCAATATTTATTTAGCATGATGACTCAATTGCAAATTTTTTTATTTATTTATTTATTTATTTATATGTTTTCATTTAGATCATAGATCTATTATTTGTTTACAAACATTATAATATCCCAAATAAAATTTAAAGAAAAAGTTTAAAGTAATTAAAAAAAAAAAAAATTCAAAAAATTAAATATCTAAAAAATCAAAACAACCAAAAACTCAAACAGAATAAAGAAAAAGAAAAATAAAATAAAATAATCCATAGCAAAAAATAAAATAATCTATATCAAAAAATTTTCTTTGCAGTATATTTTGACTCCTTTCTTAAATTTAGCTAATGCTTGCTCCCCCTTTAGATCATTAGGTAGATCATTAAACATTTTTAATCCCTTATGCATGAGCATGTTTTTTGATTTATCACTTCTCATAAATTCCAAACTAAAATCTAATTTATTTCTTAAATCATAATTGTGGACTTCATTCACATATTTTAGTTTATCTCTCAAATAATTAGGTAATAAACCGTTTTTGATTTTAAACACTAAAATCAACACATTCATATTAATTATCTGCTCCACATTAAGCCAATTTAATTTTTCCAGCATTAAATTTCTATTCGTACGTCTTTTAGCCTTCAATATGGCACGCATTGCTTTATTTTGTAATTTTTGAAGTCTACTTAGATTTTGTTTGTTACATAAAAATAAAATGGATGAGCAATATTCGAAGTATGGTTTTATCAATACATTATAAATATGCACAGCCGTTCTTTTAGAAATATTCTTGCGAATATTTCTCAAAAAATATACTTTTTTATTCGCCTGCATATTAAAGTGTTACTTTATTACTGTGATTTGCGGCTTTAAAGTATCACTTTTCAACTATTTATTTTGTTGTCATAGCTACGTCCAAAAAAGTACAAAGCATTTGTATTTGTTTAAATTCTATGAAAAATAAAATTTTTTATCAAAGCAACCCTTAAATTCAAAATTTCATTATCCAATTAAAATAGTTGTTATCATTTGTTGTCATAGCTACACAATAATTTGGAAAAAATAAGAAATATTTTGTAAAAGGTTACTTGTTCCACATATTTTTATTTTAAAATTTATGAAAATTTATAATTTTAATTTAGAATAAACCAATTTTCTTAAAATATTTTGCTTGCGGCGAATAAAAAATAGTATATGATGCACGGACGTAAGCTATTTTGGACTTAATGTGGGTGCAAATCTCGGCTAGCGCCTCGATTTGCAAACTCCACATCCGTCCAAAATCTTTAGCTTTACGTCCTAGCATCATAAAGTACTATTTTTGCAATTTTTTTACAAACGTAGTTCAAATTTTCATCAAAATCTAACTTATTGTCTATTATAACTCCCAGGTATTTAATTTTGTTCACAATCTCGATTTTATCATTATTAATGAAAATGTTATCATTAAATTGCCCATTTACACACATACATTTAGTTTTATCTGTATTGAGTTTCAATTTGTTCATTTTAAACCACAGATCCAGATTCTTCAAGTCCCCACTAATTTTACTGGCGCATTCCTCGACAGAGTCCCCGATTACATAGAGCAAGGCATCATCCGCAAACAAAAAAATAGTTGAATCTTTAATGATTTTATGAATATCATTAATGTAAAGAAGGAACAATGTCACTCCCAGTACCGAACCTTGTGGAACTCCTATATCCACATTACGTGGATCCGATTGAACGTTGTTAACCATTGTTCTCTGTGTTCTTCCACTTAAATATGATTGAAACCAACGCAGCTCAGTATCCTTAATTCCATATTCCTGAAGCTTCAACAACAATATTTCTCTTTCTATTATTTCAAATGCTCTGGTAAGATCCAGGAAAACTGAAATAATTACTTTCTTATTGTGTACAACAATTTTCCAATTCGTTACAACTAGGTTTACAAGAGATTCACAGGTGTGAAACTGACGGAAACCAGATTGATGAGGAAAAATAATATTGTTGCTTTCTAAGTATTCTATAAGTTGTAAACTAACTACCTTCTCTAAAATTTTGGCTTCATTACTAATCATATTCACTGGTCTAAATTCGTTACATTTTTTTGTGTTGTTAATTTTCTCTATTGGTCTTACAATAGTATCTTTCCAAATATTAGGAAATATCCCACTTTCTAGAGAATTATTAATTATGGATAGTAGATTTTCACCTATTAAATCAAAACAGTCCTTAACAATATTCATATTTACAAAGTTCATATCATTTTTGGAATTTATTCCTTTTATAACATTGTACAGTTCATTTATATTTAAGATTTTAAAGTTAAAAACACTTGTTATATTATTAATATTGTTTTCATATCGAACAAAAGGAATGCTTTTATTTAAACTAACGATGCTGTTTACAAAAAATTCATTGAAACTACTGGCAATACACTGATCACCAGAAACTAATACACCATTGAATAAAATATCTTTAATTTCAGATATCGGTTTTTTTAGTACATAACGTTTAATATTTTTCCACATTGCTGATTGATCACTACATTTGTTTATTTTTGATTTAATAAAATTACTTTTTGATTTGCGAATTTTACTTTTATACATATTTCTAATATGCTTATATTTAGACCACTCTGAATAATTGTTTACTAAGCATGCTTTATCATATTGAACAATTTTTTTGCGTTTTATTTCTCTTAAATCACTATTAAACCACAAACTACTATTATCATTGTCTATTTTTATTACACAAACAAATTTATTCACTAAATTCCTTAAGTTTAAACTGAACTGCTCGGCCTTAAAATCACAATCTAAAAAGTATATTGTTCCAATATCATTTTTACTCACAAGACAACGAAAATACTCTTTATTATATTTAATTGTTTTTATAATACTATTTTCAACTTTTCTCTCTCCTAAATTATCCTTTATACACAACTCAATTGATTCATGATCACTAATCTTTAAATAGTTTTGAACTGTTGCACTAATATTGTAATAGTCGTTGACTATCACGTAATCAATCAAAGTTTTCGAAAAATTGGATATTCGAGTACAATCCGTAACAATTTGTTTAAGTCCACAATCATCAATAATTTGGCTAACTTTTACTTTCCCTCTATCATTTTACAACCAATTTATATTCAGATCTCCACATATGCAAACTTTACTACTATTATCACTAATCTCACTTATGTATGTATTGAAGTAGTTAAAGAAATCTGTATTGGCATCCAAGTATTTTGGCGCTCTGTAGAAAACCGCCAAAAAAATTATTGCCTGTTTAAATGAAACTTTAACACTTAACCACCAAAATTCGAGGTTGTAGGATTCATTTTTTAAAATAGACATATTCCAGTGTTTTTTTATATAAATGCAAACCCCACCAGTATGCCTCGAGATTGAGTCACATCTTATCAAGTTATACTCGCTTAGACCCACCAATGCGTCAACATCTAAATCCACCAGATTCGTTTCACTTAGCAATATAAATTCATAATCACCATTTAATAACAATATTTCTAGTTCATTGAAATTATTATTTAAACCTTGGATATTTAAATATAAGCACTTAAAACTATTTGATTGCTACTTGTATCTATTTAGTTGTTGTTGTTTTAGTTTCCTTTGAAAAACTGGACATTGTAAGTTTTTTGTTTCATGGTTTATATCAAGTTGTTTAATCCCTAATTTGGTCTTCATCCTCATGCAGTTTAAACAAATTGCAAAAGACAGTAGCAATATAACTTTAAAAAACTGCGTTATAGATCAATTTTTTAAAATTCGTATAAAGAAATTTTTATTATTTTTATGAATTCATAAATAAAAAAAAATAATTTTAATGGTATTTAATAAAAATTAAAAAAAAAACAATAAAAAAATATGTAACATACCAAGGAGTTGAACTCACAACCTACAGCACATCAGTCGAGCACGATATCCACAACGCAATTTGAAACGTTAAGAAATGATAGATTGATAAATTGATAAATGATAAAAATGCTGACGAATCAGTTTAATTTACTACCTACGGAAAAATCTGTGTGTGGTGCGCCAAAAGAAGTTTTCACTTCAAAAAAATTAAAATAAAAAAATAGTAGTCAATAATTTTAATTTTTGAAACCATAAAAGTTATAAGAAATAATATAAAAAAATAGATAAAACGATACAGGTAATAAATTTACAATACTTACTAAAGGTATTCTTTTATCCATTCAAGAAAAAGTGAGGTTAGTTTTCTTACAAATAAAAACTCAATACAAGAAAACTAAAAATGGATCCAGTCATAAAAGATGCGATTGAGGAACTTAATAAAAGGTTACAACAACTAGAAGTAGAGAATTCTCATCTGAAACAAAATAATAAAAACTATGATAACGATGAAAAAAAACTAAAACCATGTGTTTATCAGGCGTCCATATCAATACCATTACCAAACCCAATAAGTGTAATAGGTGATATAAAGAAAAGCATCATTAACTTTTGACGCTCATGGAAGAATTATCTAGTTTCATCAAGACTAAGATACGCTCCGGATGAAGAACAAATAGGTATACTATTGCAAGCAACGGGAACAGATGTTTTTCAGCGATTTCAGAACTGGAAATTAAAACCGGAAGAAATAGATACAGCAGGAAAATGCCTAAAATTTGTCACCTATTATAAACAAAAGATATGAAAGGTATGTATTCAATAGTGCTACACAGAATATAGATGACAACATTGACGGTTATTTAAATCGTTTACGCGAACTAATTAAAAACTGTCAACATGAAAATATGGAGGATGAACTGTTATTAGATCGATTAATAGTATCGATCAATGATGTAAAAATAAAACAAAGGTTATGGGAAAACAACAACATCATATTAAATGATGCAATGAATATTTGTAGAGGCACAGAACAAGCAAAAATTCAATTAGAAAAGCTGCAAAATTGCGAAATTGTGAATCTAATAAACAGAAAAGAAAATTATAAACAAAAAAATAAGATGATGCATAATTCCAGATTAAAACAAAGATCAAGATCTAATTCAAGGACAAGATCTGCGCACTCAAAATCAAATTATTCAAATAAAGAAAAATATATTGAGAATTGTTCGAGATGTGGCAAATCACATTCTATTAGAAAATGTCTAGCTTGGATTCACAAATGTGATAAATGTGGAATAAAAAATCACTATGAAAGCAAGTGCAGAACAGAAATAACAAAAACGGTGGACAAAATTGAAAATAATGATAGTTACGATATTTTGTGACTAGAAAAGAAATAGTCCAGTCGTTATAGGTTTTAACTGCGGAAAAATTCCTATTGAGCTGAATTTTTGTATGCACCTTTATTACGGCATTTTAATTAATATGTGAAAAATCGACATTGATATCATGCCGGCTAAAAAAGTTATCAAGGTCAAAAGGTCACGAAAATCCGTTTTCCGCGAATATCTCGCGACCTATTGCTCGGAGGTCAATTGAGGTTAAACAAAAATTGTTTATCGTCCAATTATCTACAAAACATGCATCAATCATTTTTCTGTAAGATCAACCATTTTTTTAGCAGAGCGCTGAGAAAGCGACTATACATTAAGATTATGCACTCGTTTCCGCACCACGCATTTTTTACATGGTTTTCACAGTGAAAATGATCCATGATATGTAATAAAAGCTTTTTTTTATTTAAAAATGAAAAGTTTTTTATTTATAATCTGAAAAATACAAAAAAATAAACTTAATACTGACTACTAATTTTTATGCATACATAATTTTTTTTTATTCACTCATAGTCGATATCCTCAGTTTCTCTATCATTAAAATTTGCTGACAAAACATTGAGTGGAATTATTCCTTTACTTAAGTAGTCGACATCTTCATTCCCCGTTTAAGCATGATTGCCCACGGAAATGTTCACGAACTTTTGAGCATCTCAAACCCATTTTTTTGCATCCACACTTGCCGCCACAATTTTTTGTACAATTGTACAATTACAATAGATTGTGTTTAGTAGATCATCGGGTTTTGGTATAATAAAGTTGTTACTGGCTGAAGTATGTTATTTTTTTACTCGTAGCCCCACTATTTTGCATCAATTTCTCTTCCTAGTTTGTATTTTATAATACACTCGAAAAATATGATGTTGAGCTGCTGAACGAAGCCAATAACGAAAATTTCACACATGTGTTTTGTTTTGTTAGCTTACCAAAGCTAAAATATCTGTAATTATAAATCGAATGTTCTGATTTTGGAGCACCGTAAATTGCTAGTAGCACTGTATTGCAGCATCGACAACTACTTCTCAAGCGCAATTTTCTTGGAGATATTTCTGCGGAATTTTTTAAATCAGTTATTTTTTCAAACATCTTCATGACTTTAATTTTTGTTTTGCCAAAAAGTGTTGAAGTTGTATTACTTCCGGTCATGGCATGAAATACCGAAAAATTAAGCGGCTGTGATATACTTGTGATATACATGGTTCTTGCTGACGTAGTTTAAAGGTTGCGATACTCAAATTGTTCGTATAATTTTTACGACAATTACGATGAACATTTACAGAAGCAACAGTATTTAAATATTCAATATTACCATCACCTATTTCCATACTAGCATTTTTTAATGTTTGTGAGCCACGTGTAGGTTCTACAAAATCACAATCCGACAACAATTCACTGCATATAAAACAATTATCACTCATTATGCAAAATTGTTCAATAGCATGAAACTACTAAAATAACGTCTTTAACACTCAAGAAATATTTCTCAACTCAGCTAAACACAGTCGGACAGACACTCTCGACAGCGGGTCCGACAGCGGGCCTCGGAACAATAAAATACGAAACATCTACCAGTGGAGGTCGATTGTTTCCGAATCCTCTATAATATAAGTATATTTTTTACAAAACACCCGAGCATCAGATGAATGTTTTTAATACACTTGACAACATGAATAAAAAGTAACTGAATTTACGCCTTGGTATACGGTATACAATATCGTATGTGAATGCATACTAGTCGCTTTTCAGCGCTCTACCCTCAAAACGGTTGATCTTACAAAAAAGTGAGTAAGGCATGTTTTGTAGATAATTGGACGATAAACAATTTTTGTTTGACCTCAATTGACCTCCGAGCAATAGGTCACGAGATATTCGCGGAAAATAGATTTTCGTGACCTTTTGACCTTGATAACTTTTTTAGCCGGCATGATATCAATGTCGATTTTTCACACATTAAATAATGTAATAAAGGTGTATACAAAAAGTCATCTCAATAGGAATTTTTCCGCAGATTGGGGCTTAAAACTTCTAAAATGACTGGACTAAAAATACATAGTTTGAATTCAGTCATAGAACTGGAGTTTCAAAACAAAAACAATCAAAACAAAACAATTTTAAAGAATTTAGTGTCAAATAGACACAGGTGCAACATGTATCATAATGAGTTTGAAACAATTAGCAACGATGAATTTTTCTGAAGAACAAATAACAGGTACAAACATTATTCTAAAGTCATTTGGAGGATCAAAAATAACTCTAAAAGGCGAAATAAATCTAATATGTAGAAACAAAGAGAAAATATTGAGTATAAATTTTATAATTGTTGAGTTTGACACAATTGTATTAATAAGTAAAGAAACGAGCGAGCAATTAAATCTTATCAAATTTATAAAAAATATTTCAACAAGCAATTCAGTAGAAATAATAAATAAATATAAAGATGTATTTGAAGGAATAGGTAAATTAAGAGGTGATATACATTTAGAAATCAAATCAAATGTAATACCAGTGGTACAACAAGCAAGACGTGCTCCAATTAAACTGCGAAAACAAATAAAAGAAAAATTGGATGAAATGGAAAAAGACAAAACAATAATTCTAGAAAATGATCATAGCGATTGGACAAGCAATATATTAATAGTTCGTCGTAATGATAAATTTCGTATATGTCTTGATCCAAGTGATTTGAATTCAGCTTTAGAAACGCAAAAATATCAAATACCAAAAATCGAGGAAATATTATCAGAATTGTCAAATGTTAAAATATTTACAATACTAGACGCAAAAAACGGATTTTGGCAACTAACACTAGATGAAGAAAGCAGTAAGTTGACAACGTTCTTTACACCATACGGACGGTATAGATTCTTGCGATTACCATTTGGATTATCGCCCGCAATGAAAATTTATCAAAAAAGGCAGCATGATATAGTGCAAGGATTAAAAGGCGTAGAAGTGATAGCGGATGATATATTTGTATATGGCAAAGGTGAAAACGACACTGAAGCATTAATTGATCATAACACAAATTTAGAAAATCTTTTGATTAGACTTCGTGCACAAAACTTAAAACTAAATAATGCCAAAATCAAGCTCTATCAAAAAGAAATTACATTTTATGGCCATATTATTACGTCTGATGGAATAAAAGCAGATCCAGCCAAAATATAATGTATTAAAAATATAAATACACCAAAGAACAAAACCGAATTATTGAGAATAATAGGTATGTTTACATATGTTTCTAAATTTATTAAGAATTTTTCAGAAAAAACACGCAATATGAGAGATTTAACAAAAGAACAAACAGAATACATATGGACCAGTAAACAGCAAGATGAATTAAATCAATTGAAATCTGAGATTACGGAAACACTAGCATTAGCATTCTTTAATCCAGAACAACCAATAAAGATTCAAACGGATGCATCATCATATGCCATTGGCTGCGTGTTAATGCAAAACGATCACCCAATCGCATATCCATCGCGTGTATTACAAGAAGCGGAAATCAATTATGCAGCCATAGAAAAAGAAACACTAGCGGTTCTGTTTTTATTACGAAGATTCGATCAATGCGTATGTGGAAATAACTGTGTAACAATCGAAACCAACTAGTCAACTAGTTTCAATATTCAAAAAATCGATTTCAAAGCTCCGAAAAGGATGCAAAAGATGATGTTATACCTACAACGTTCTAATTTTAAATTAATTTATAAAAAAGGTAAAGAAATGTTGATAGCAGACTGCATATCCAGAGCACCGGATATACATAATGACTTATTGAAAGATTACGACATTTATCAAGTAGAAGAAGAACCAATGTATGACGATATAATAATAAAAAATGGTTCGGCAGATCTAAAAACAAAAAAGGCAACTTTGCAAATAGTAGAACAGGAAACTAAAACTGATCTCGAGATGCAAAAGCTTATACAATATGTATCGAAAGGATGGCCAAATAAATTTAATAAAAATGAAACTAATATGAAAATAGTATATTAAGAAACTAGTTTCATAATCGACGATTTTATCGCACGCAATCTGTTTAGAAAACGACCCGCGCAGCGGGGAGTTTTCTAAAGGATAAGTGCGATAAAACGTCTTATGAAACGAGTTTTTTATACTATTTTTTCTATTTTGCATTTTTTGTCTTGAAATTTTAAAAAATATTTTTATATCTTAATGTTTTAAAGAAAATTTCTAAAAATTTCAATTCAAAATAGTAAGCTCTGCGTTTCATCATATTTCTATATATTTTTTTGTTGCAAAACTAGCGTTCATAAAATGTGTATTTTATTAAAATTTGTCAATTTGATATTTTGTTATTATTACTAATTATTTTAATTAATTAAAATATTTAACACTAATTTAGATTATTTTTTAATAATAAGATTAATTAATAAGAATAATTTTATTTATATAATTATTCGTTTTAACTTTCACTGACGTTTGTATGACCAATGTGACCAACCTTGAAAAATAAAACTTTGCGTATCTTAATGAAGGCCATTTCGATACGCATTTGGGTATCGAAATGACTTTATTTTAGACGCAAAATAGAAAAAATATTTTACATATCGTGATGAAATAACTATTAATCAATCAAATAATCAATATACAAAAATGATAGCATAATTATTCCGAAAAACTTACGAAGCGATATATTAAAGAAATTACATCTTAGTCATCAAGGAATTGAGGCTACCATCAAATTGGCAAGAGATTTAGTATTTTGGCCTAATATAAATAAAGACATTCAAAATTTAATAGGAGGATGTGAAACTTGTGTTAAAGTTTCAGCTAACCAAAGGAAGCAACCAATAACAACGCATAGGATTTCAGAATATCCGTTTCAAAGAATTAACATGGACATAATGGAGATGAATATAAACAGTAAAAATCGAAAATTCCTAATCACAGTTGATCAATACTCCGATTTCTTTGAAATTGATGAATTAAGGGACATGAAATCAATAAGCATTATAAAAATCTGCAAAAGAAATTTCAGTAGATACGGAATACCAGAAGTAATTGTAACTGATAATCAAGCAACCTTTATCAGCAATGAATTTAGAAAATTTGCGAAAGAATGGGAATTTTTACATACAACAAGCAGTCCACATCACCAGCAAGGCAATGGCAAAGCTGAAGCAGCTGTAAAAATAGCGAAAACTTTAATAAAAAAAAAGCTTAGACAGTGAAACTGATTTCTACAAATCTTTATTACATTGGAGGAATACACCAAACAAGATTGGTTTCAGTCCAGTTAAAAGAATTTTCAGCAGAAATCTAAGAAGTAATATACCAGTTTCAACGAAACATTTAAAACCTAAAGTTCCGGAAAATGTAAAGGAAAATATAATTAGAAATAAAAACAAGTAGCATTTTATAATGATAAATCAGCGAGACAATTACCAGAACTAAAAATTGGAGAGGAAGTTTTTGTGATTACGCAACCAAATTTTTTTTTTTTTTTTAATAAGAAGTGTTGTGTAGTAGGAATTACAAAATGTGTCACAACAACACATAGATACCTTTTAAGACGTAGGTCCCACAACAACATGCGTCTTGAGGTATAGGTGGACGCTTTTTTTAAATCTTTGTGGATTGAAGGCACTCGAGACTATTGATTCGGGCAAAGCATTCCATGTGTACGATGTACGCACAAAGAAATCTCTTTGCATTCTATTACTATGACAGTGAGTAATCTCGACAGTTCGACCTAGTGTTTCCAATCCGGTTTAAGCCGGATTGAAATTATCCGGATAATGCGTAAAAATCTTGCTATTCGATATCCGGTCAATTCACAAAAAATATCCGGATAACTAGATTAAAGCAAATAAAATTGTTCGCGTTATTTGCCTTCATAAAAATTTTGATCAGCTAAGTACTACTAATTTTTTCATAATAGACGATTTCGTTTTGTTGATCTAAGAATTATCATTCCAGCAATTGTTTTGTATTTGAATTTTTAGAAGTGTAATTTAGACTGGGTTCCAATTCAATGCTAAATGGTCTCCGCAATACTAAAATGATTTAGCACATTTTCAAGTTGACTAAATCCAATACTTGCATTGTAGACTTATTTGAGCTGATAGTTAAACATTAACTTCAAGTTTAATTCCAAAATTGTTAAGAATTTGAAATTCTATTATAAAATTTAAAGTTTTTGTATTATTAAATATCAGAACAATATATTATTGAATATTGTGTATCAAATCAGTTTTTGGTCATCTTCCGTTAGAGAAAATTTATTTATTTTAATTATTTATTCACTTTGATGTTTGAAACTATAAATTATTTTTTAGTTTTAATGCAAACAACCCAATAACAATTATATGATTTTTGTCACCGGTGTTCAAATTTATAATTATTTAGAAGAAATAAATTGGAACGATATCATGCTAAATTTTTAAATTTAGCACGATTTAGAATTTGGAGATCATTTAGCTTTCTATTGAAATGCAGTTTTATATTTACAAACAAAAAACAGTATTTTTCCGTGTCATAATTAACAGTTCAATTTTGAGTAATTTATAAATATTAATGTGATTAATTAAGACACTCTATTAACAAAAGGAAAAATGTTGAGCTAGTTTCATTAATGATGTTGTTGCAGGATTCAACATTATCCCGAAATGATAATTTTAACGATTTAAGCTATGTTTCTAAAACATCAGCTATCATTTATGCAAAAAAGTTATTAAAAAGATTGTTTCCGGATACCAAAACATCCGAAAATGTTTAGTCAATAAGGGCGGATCAATAAGATAAGGAAAGGAAAATTCTCCAAATCCGACCGAACTCACCGAATGTACATTAGTCATGGAATTGAAAAATACGATTTCACCAATCGAAAATAGTAAAGTTATTCGTTCAAATAATTATTCATTACCAGACAAGGAATTTAATTTATATAGCGCATGTAAAACACTCATTCCTACCCTAGAAAAGCAGTTTCCAATGTTAAACGCTCTTGTATTTTTTAAATATTATTTTTCAGATGAAAACAAATTTTGATTGCTTTTGATTTGATTTTGATTTTTTTAAACTATTGTTTTTATTAAAGGCATTATCCGGATTATTATCCGGATATCCGGATAACTACTTTACATACTATTCGATATCCGGATAGTTAAAATCACGGATAATTGGAAACACTAGTTCGACCGCCCGCACAAACCGATTGACGAGTAAAACGGGGAAAAACATATGTCTGAGGCATTATGGACCTGATTTCATTCGAGCACTGCTGGTGACGATATTTATAAAAAACAACGAGATCAGCAACAGTGCGACGATGGTGCAGGGAATCAAGATTTAATGTTAAATCTCGATCACCAACAATTCGTATAGCTTGCTTTGGAACAGAGTCCAAAAGAGCTAGGATAGTAACAGATGCAGCGCTCCAAACTTGACAACAATACTCCATACATGGACGAATATAGGACTTATAAATGTGGAGTAATTGATGCGAAGTAAAATATTTTTTACATCTATTGAGGAGGCCGAGTTTTCTTGACGCGCTCTTTGCCATGGCCATTATATGATCGTTCCAGAGTAAGTCATTGGATATTGTGACTCCCAATAAACGAATGCTTTCACATTCGTCTATTTCGTCGTCACACATATTAATTGAAATATCGTTGGGAAACTCGGTCTTTGATCTGGAAACAATCAATAGCTGTGTTTTGGTGGAATTAAAATTGACCAAATTTTTGTCACCCCAATCGGCGACTTTTTTTAGGTCCTCGTTTACATTTATGGCAGCGTCTTTCCGGACGGGATTTATTCGTTCATGCATTTTACCCTTTGAAGATAGGGGGACGAATGACTTGTGCAGTGTACTATCATCTGCAAAACTATTTATTGGGTTACTGGTGATTTGCAACAGTTCGTTGATATAAATTAAAAATAAAGTGGGAGATAAAACTGAGCCTTTGGGTACACCAGCGGTTATTAATTTAGACTCAGAAGAAAAGCCATCTATAGATACCGAGATGTATCGGTTAGACAGAAAATTTTGAATCAACTTCACGACTGCGGGATGAAAACCGTACGCAACCGTAGCTTGTTCATCAAGTTGGCATGCCAAATTCGATCAAATGCTTTTGAGATGTCTAATGCGATCACCTACGTTTCACCCTCTTTCTCAAGTATGCTCTTCCAAAGATGTGCCACATAGTTCAATAGATCGGTTGTTGATCTTTTGTTTCTAAAACCGTATTGGCTGTCAGATATCAAATGGTTGTCCTCCAAAAATTTGGATATGTGTGAATTAATATATTGCTCGTATATTTTAGACATGACTGGGAGTAAGGCTATTGGTCGATAATTTGAAATATCACATTTCGTTCCTTTTTTTAGGACAGGCTGGACATTGGCCAACTTCCAGCAGGATGGATAAACATCAGATAAATAAACGAAAACAATGGGAAAAAGGAGTGATAACGAACAATTTAAATGAGTCTTCTTATACAATTCTCGTAAATGGTAACCAATATCGAAGAGACCGAGTACGTATCAAATCAATCGGGGGAAAAGAAGATTTTCAAAAAGGAGACAACTCAGGACCATCCACTATAGATATCAATAATGGATATAATAATTCTGAAAAACCTAATGAAGAAGCAGTGATAAATCAACCCTTAACACAAAATGATGTAGCTCAACCATTGACTCCAGAAAGGAATATTCCAAATAGACCAAGAAGAGCAATAAACCAATAGGTTCAGGGACTATCATCTAGATTAATATATTGAAATGTAAATGTTAATAGTAATTAATTTTATTTTTAATTGAAATAACATAAATGAAATGTATGAAATTAGTAACATAACTGAAATGTAATATTATAATTATTGTTAACAACGGGGATGTTATATTGTGAACGTCAACCCATTAGGTAGAAACACAACACGGACAATAACGTCAGACGATAAAAAAAACGTCTACAATTTCGCTGTTGTAACCACAACAAAGGCGTCAGCGTGAAAACCTGTCAAAAATAAAATTGCATAAACTAAAATACTTTGTTCTTTGTCAAAATGAATTTCACAAATTACTTCGATCTGAAAGACCTAAGTATTACATTCATGAGCTCAAAGTGAAATTCTTACCCCACTTTTTTGGCATTTCTCGACGTTTTAGGACCTACTGATTCTAAAAAAGCAAAAAAAAAAAAATGTATGTCTGTCTGCCGGCCGGCCGGCCGTCCGTCCGTCATTACCTACGCTGCAGGGAAAACCGCTGGACGGATTTCAAAAATTTTTTTTTTTAAAAATAGGTATTCACAAGGGACAGGTCCGAAAGGACGCTGTGTTCGATAACTGCACCGGAAGTGTGTCAAAAAAATCATTATGTGTGTCAAAAATAGCAAATCTTCATATTTTTGGCTTAAAAAACGTTCATTTTAAGTGATTACGAGTAGTAACATTAAATTTGGAGAAATCTTGATGGTCGGGATTGGTATGTGAGATCAAAAACTAGATTATTGCATTATAAGTTTGTCAAATAAATGTTGTCAAGTGTGTCAAAAGAAAGATTTTTATTTATTTTTGAAGTAAAACTTCTTTAGGCGCGTTATAAGAATTTTGCAACGGAAGTACAAAAAACGAATATAATATTCGGCAAATATACGATACAATCCGTTTATGACACACATATTTTAAATATTCACTGGTTTTTGGTGCATTATAGAAATAGTTCATATTTTTCGATTCTTAAAAATTTAACAGGAATTCAATTAAAAAAACATAATTTTGATTTAAATTTAATGATTTTCAATCCGAATTTTTGGAGTATTTTCATTTAATTTAATATCAGTTTTCAAAATATTATATGTCTGCTCTATTTTTGTTTACAATGGATGCTTAGACTCGTAAATTAATAAAAATTGCAGCATATTAGGTTTTTTTAAAGGCAGAGAAATAAGCTGTCGCAAATCTTGGTAAATGAAATATAATACTACGTTCACATTGCCATGATTTTAAACAATTTTTGATTTCAGCTCGATTATCAGCTTGTTTTGATTAATTTTTCCATACAAAACTAAAATCATGTCGAAAGTTGATTTAAATCAAATCCATTCTAAATCACGCTAAGCACCCCTGAATATTTGATTTTCGAAAAAAAAAATACAGCCCTACTTCAAAAGTGACATTTAATAAATCAAATATTTTGTTTTGAATTCGAATAAAAAGATGGCTATTGCACAATTTCAATAAAATTTGGAATCATACAAAAAAATTTTTCTTTAGATGGAGGTTTGGACTCAAAAAAAAGTAAAAAAAACAGACAAACCTATTTGGATATCTTTAACATAGCTGAAATTAAAATTTTTTTCACAGATTTGGAATACGTACAAATAGATTTAAAACTTAATCATTTTAATGATAATGTGAACAGTTTTTTGAAATCTTTAATTTTGGGTGATTTCGAGCTTGATTTCATTGTAATATGAACGTAGTATAAGATGACAAAAAGCACCGTTTTAAAATTTGAGCAAAATCGAATAACTGGTTCAGGAATGGAAGCATGTTTGTTGATCTTTTTGGTTTGTATGGTCAAGTCATTCATTTGTTCATTTGTTATTATATTTTTTACTCACTTATACTAAACGTTATAAATGTTATGAGTTCTACTACGTACGTACGTACTAAATGTTATATGAATTGGATGTGTAGATTTTAGATGGTGGTCATTGTGGTCATGGTGGCCATGGTGGTCATGGTGGTCGTGGTAGTCATGGTTGTAATAGTGGTCATGGTGTTCATAGTGGTTATGGTGATCACGGTGGTCATGGTGGTCACGGTGGTCATAGTGGTCATGGTGTTCATTGTGGTCATGGTGGTCATGGTAGTCATGCTGGTCATGGTGATCATAGTGGTCACGGTGGTCATACTGGTCATGGTGGTTATGGTGGTCACGGTGGTTATGGTGTTCACGGTGGTCATGATGGTCATGTTGGTCATGGCGTTCATGGTGGTCATGGTGGTCACGGTGGTCATGGTGGTCATGGTGGTCATGGTGGTCATGGTGGTCATAGTGGGTATGGTGGTCATGGTGATAATGGTGGTCATGGTGTTCACGGTGGTCATGGCGGTCATGGTGGTCATGGTGGTCATAGTGGTCATGGTGGTTATGGTGGTCATGGGGGTCATGGTGGTCATGGTGGTCATGGTAGTCATAGTGGTCATGGTGGCCATGGTGTTCACGGTGGTCATGATGGTAATGGTGTTCACGGTGGTCATGATGGTCATGTTGGTCATAGTGGTCATGGTGTTCATTGTGGTCATGGTGGTCATGGTAGTCATGCTGGTCATGGTGATCATAGTGGTCATGGTGGTCATAGTGGTCATGGTGGTTATGGTGGTCACGGTGATTATGGTGTTCACGGTGGTCATGATGGTCATGTTGGTCATGGCGGTCATGGTGGTCATGGTGGTCATGGTGGTGATGGTGGTCATGGTGGGTATGGTGATAATGGTGGTCATGGTGTTCACGGTGGTCATGGCGGTCATGGTGGTCATGGTGGTCATAGTGGTCATGGTGGTTATGGTGGTCATGGGCTTCATGGTGGTCATGGTGGTCATGGTAGTCATAGTGGTCATGGTGGCCATGGTGTTCACGGTGGTCATGATGGTAATGGTGTTCACGGTGGTCATGATGGTCATGTTGGTCATGGTGGTCATGTTGATCAAAGTGGTCATGGTAGTCATGGTGGTAATGGTGGTCACGGTGGTCATGGTGGTCACGGTGGTCATGGTGGTCATGGTGTTTAGAGTTTGCACCCCGGGCTTTCCCGAGCGGGAAAAAATATTTGTGTTGATTAAATTTGTATTTTTAAATAGAAAAATGAGTGCGTGTAATATTTGCACGCGGTTAAAATAAATTTCTTTGGCTACTGTGGCAGGTATTAATAAAAAGATGAAATATAAAATAAATATGTCATATTGCAATTTAGAGTTGCATTTCTTGATAATATAATTTACTGTGTAATAAAAAGCAATATTTACATAATGTATTACAAAGTCAATTCAATTATTAGCATAATTGAAATATGAAATTAGAGGTTTATGACAAATTTGCTAGATTTATTGAAAAATGCATCAATTGTTGTACCAATTGTCAAATTAAGTGAACATGTATTCATCGTGAAATTTAATTTGTAAAACGTTGTAAGACTTTGTAAAACATGTAAATATGGCTTTTTATTACACATTGTTGTAATTTATATTATCAAGAATATTAGAAAGAAGCTCTAAATTTCAATATGACATATCTATTTTATTTTATATTTAATATTTTTAGTAATACCTGCTGCAGTGGCCAAAGAAGTTTTACTTCAACAGCGTGTAAAGATTACGCACTTTATTTTTTACCTAATTTTTTGGAAAAAAAATAAAATTAATTGTTTGTTTGAAATGAAGTTTTATTATTATTATTGAGAATTATGGCATTATAATTTTGTCAAAAATATGTTGTCAAGTATGTCAAAAGAAAGATTTTTATTTATTTTTTTACCCAATTTTTTGGAAAAAAAATAAAATTAATTATTTCTTTGAAATGAAATTTTATTATTATTATTGAGAATTATGGCATTATAAGTTTGTCAAAAAATGTTGTCAAGTGTGTCAAAAGAAAGGTTTTTATTTATTTTCTACCCAATTTTTTTAGAAAAAAATAAAATTTTGTTTGTATGACATGATATTGTATTATTATTATAGAGAATTATGGTATTATAATGGAATTATGGTATGACATGATATTGTATTATTATTATAGAGAATTATGGTATTATAAGTTTGTCAAAAAATAATGTCAAGTGTGTCAAAAAATGATTTCATTTATTTTTTTAGCCAATTTTTTGGAAAAAGAAAATGAAGCTGTTTTTATGACGTAAATGTAATTTAAAATGAAATTGGAAATGGAAATTTTTGAATTTGTAATAGTTTTTGAAATATTTTTTGAATTTTGAAAAAGTTTGTATTATTGATTTTGTAATAATTTTTGCAATATTTTTAGAATTTCGGCAAAAGTTTTAATTTTTGATTTTGTAAGAATTTTTGGAATATTTTTA
Source organism: Diogma glabrata (assembly GCA_963693315.1). Taxonomy (NCBI): domain Eukaryota; kingdom Metazoa; phylum Arthropoda; class Insecta; order Diptera; family Cylindrotomidae; genus Diogma; species Diogma glabrata. Next base: position 141,958,770 of record OY856186.1, on the reverse strand, counting down.
GAATTTTGAAAAATTTTTTATTTTTGATATTATTATGATTTTTGGAATTTGGAAAAAATTTTCAATATTTGATTTTGTAATAATTTTTGCAATATTTTTAGAATTTTGGAAAATGTTTGAATTTTTAAGAATTTTTGAAATATTATTGAAATTTAGAAAAAATTTAAATATTTGATTTTATTCTAATTTTTGGAATTTTGAAAAAGTTTGATTTTATTTAATTTAACAATATTTTTGGAATTTTGATTATAATTTTCCGGCAACGTATTGATGTTTCGTGTTAGTTTTGTAATAAATTTTTAAACAGAGATAAAAAATACTTGTACTTTAACAAAGAGTTATGTTTGATATACATCGCTGCCCAAAACTAAAAACCATGTCCTCATAAAAGTTTTTTGCCGAAAACTATATAAAAATCCTTTACCCAGACCGAAGTCTTGATATCTCAGAGCTGTGAGATTTCAGCCCCTCCATATTTTCAGTTTATAATATATGATTATTAATATATGATATATTTAATTTAATAAGAATTACTTCGGTCTGAAAGACCTAAGTATTACATTCATGAGCTCAAAGTGAAATTCTTACCCCCACTTTTTTTGACATTTCTCGACGTTTTAGGACCTACTGATTCTAAAAAAGCAAAAAAAAAAATGTATGTCTGCCGGCCGGCCGTCATTACCTACGCTGCAGGGAAAACCACTGGAGGGATTTCCAAAATTTTTTTTGCTAAAACTAGGTATACTCAAGAGACAGGTCCGAAAGGACGCTGTGTTTGATAACTGTACCGGAAGTGTGTCAAAAAATCGTCAAGTGTGTCAAAACAAGGAAATTTGCATACTTTTTGCTTAAAAAACGTTTATTTTAAGTGATTACGAGTAGGAACATTGAACTTCGAGAAATTTTGATAGTCGGGATTGGTATGTGAGACCAAAATCTAGATTATTGCATTATAAGTTTGTCAAAAAAAGTTGTCAAGTGTGTCAAAAGAAAGATTTTTATTTATTTTTTTACTCAATTTTTCGGAAAAAATTTTGTTTGAAATGAAATTTTATTATTATTATTGAGAACAATGGCATCATAAGTTTGTCAAAAAAATGTTGTCAAGTGTGTCAAAATAAAAATTTTTATTTATTTTTTTACCCAATTTTTTGGAAAAAAATAAAATAAATAATTTGTATGACGTGAAAATATATTACTATTATAGAGAATTATGGCATTATACGTTTGTCAAAAAAATAATGTCAAGCGTGTCATAAAATGATTTCATTGATTTTTTTAGCCAATTTTTTGGGAAAAAAAATGTAGTTGTTTTTATGACGTAAATGTAATTGAAAATGAAATTGGACATGGAAATTTTTGAATTTGTTATAGTTTTTGAAATATTTTTGGAATTTTGAAAAAAGTATGTATTTTTGATTTTGTAATAATTTTTGCAATATTTTTAGAATTTTGGAAAAAGTTTTAATTTTTGATTTTGTAAGAATTGTTGGCATATTTTTGGAATTTTGAAAAATTTTAAATTTTTGATTTTTTATAATTTTTGGAATTTTGAAAAAAGATTCAATTTTTGATTTTGTAATAATTTTTGGAATATTTTTAGAATGTTGAAAAAAGTTTGATTTTATTATAATTTTTACAATATTTTTGGAATTTTGAAAGAAATATGAATTTGTGATTTTATAATATTTTCTCCGATCGCTAAATTGAAGGTTGTTGAAAAGTTTGCTGAAAATGAAAATGAAAATGGACGTGGACATTTTTGAATTTGTTATAGTGTTTGAATATTTTTGAAATTTTAAAAATGTTTCAATTTTGGTTTTGTAAGAATTTTTGGAATATTTTTAGAATTTTAAAAAATTTTAAATTTTTGATTTTATTTTAATTTTGGAAAAAGTTTCAATTTTTGATATTGTTATAATTTTTGCAATATTTTTAGTTTTGGAAAAAGTTTGAATTTTTGAATTTTTAAGAAATTTTGGAATATTATTAGAATTTAGAAAAAGTTTAAATATTTGATTTCATTCCAATTTTTGGAATGTTTTTAGCATTTAAAAAAAAAAAAATTTAATTTTATATATATTTTTAGAATTTTGAAAAAAGTTTCAATTTTTGAATTTTTCAAAATTTTTGGAATATTATTAGAATTTTGGAAAAGTTTAAATATTTGATTTTATTCTAATTTTTGGAATATTTGGAATTTTGAAAAAAGTTTCAATTTTTGATTTTGTATAATTTTGCAATATCTTCAGAGTTTTTGAAAAAAGTTTAATACTAATATTTGATTTTGTAATAATTTTTGGAATATTTTTAGGATTTTGGAAAAAGTTTGATTTTATTTATTTTTTACAATATTTTTGGAATTTGGAAAGAAATATGAATTTGTGATTTTGTAATATTTTCTCGAAACACTAAATGGAGAGGTTTTTGAGTAGTTTGCTGAGTGTAACTAAAAACCATGTCCGCATAAAAGTTTTTTGCCGAAAACTATATCAAAATCCTTAACCCAGACCGAAGTCTTGATATCTCAGAGCTGTGAGATTTCAGCCCCTCCATATTTTCAATTTTAAAAATAACTAATTTTTACTAATAAATAAATAATAATAATTTTTCTACTAACAACTAATTTTAAAAATTAAATACAATATACAAATTATGAAAATATATAAATGAATAAAACCGAACTTTGAACATAAACTGTAAAATTAAGTTGACAACTCAAAACAAAACGATTACAACCTCAGAAACGCGAAAAACATCAGAAAATCATATTATTCAGTTGGCGGGACTGTCACAATAACATTAAAAATTACCCTTGCAGCCAGATAAATATAGAATTGATATCTGGCAATAATCATCACCGACGATTATTTAGAAATAGAATCTAAATTTTCTCCGACGAAAAAAACTTTTTCGTTTATCGCTGTATAGTTGTGTTTGAAATGTATGTATCCTGTGTATTCTAATGTTCCTAATGTCGTCGTCGGACGATTTCGCCCGTGTTGTGTTTTTAGCTATTGTGAACAATCCAAAAACATGAACTGACGTAGTCATTGTAAACGCGGTTCATCATCCTATATTCGTAACACAATAAAACAAATAATAATTTACATGCACTTTAAAAAATCGAAATTATGAGATTTAATATCAGGGTGATAATAACTATAAGCTAGCATCTTTTCTTGTGTAATATTCTAACCGAAGTTTAATCTTAATCCAAAAGTTCGTATCTAAAAATCAAAAGTTTAAAAATTCGAACAAATGTGTAATATTGCGATATCTTATGTTATTTTGCGTCAACTTGTGCATCTAGTACATCCACAGTTTTATTATTCATTTTTTTTGTGTTTTGTATTCGCCGAGCTACATAAGTTTAAACATTTGTATTGTAAAAAAAAACGCAACATTTGTTGTAAAAATAAACCATATAGTGCATGTCCATTGCAATGTCCATTATATATATATATATATATATATATATATATATATATATATATATATATATATATATATATATATATATATATAATATATATTTATATAATAATATATATATATATATATATATATATATATATATATATATATATATATATATATATATATATATATATATATATATATATATATATATATATATATATATATATATATATATATATATATATATAAATATATATATATATATATATATATATATATATATATATATATATATATATATATATATATATATATATATATTTATATATATAATATATATATATAATTTAGGGTGGTACTTATTTGAATGGGTTAATTTTTTTTTTGTATTTTGGCATGGCGCTGGCCGGAATTTTGTTCCTTTGGGTAATTTAAGGATACTGACAAAGTTTCACCACTCTATTACAATTTTAACACGTGGCGACTTTGATTCTTAAGCACGCTTACATACAAATTTTTTGTAATTTTCACATAGTCGAGTCTGTATTAAAAACAAAACCGTATAACAGTTTCTAAAGTATCATTTAATGTTTAAAAACAGGAACCTATTTTATAATGTTAACAAAATTATAAAGGCCTTTTCAAATCCTGCAATGTAGCAGATTTCGGATAATTCTTACGGTAGTCTTGAACGGTCTGAAAATGCATGAAATAAAATTAATTCTCATTCTATATATGAGCAATTTCACGAAGATTCAACATCGTTTTGACTTGACCCCTTTTAATTTTGATTATTTTTTGTTTATAGATAGTCTTTCATAAATAAAAAATACAAGTTCTCTTAGAATTTTTTTTTTCGACCAGGGGTCTTCACAGGGTGCCCCTCAATTTTTGCTATTTTGTGATGTGAGTGCATTTTGACGAGCGATTGTGGAAAAACTACTGAATCGATTTTCATAAATGATATGTCGTTGAATAGGTATTAGAACAAAGTTTTTAAAAATGTACACTGTTAATTTTTTCTAATAATTTTTAACGGTGTAACATAAGAAAAAAACGATGTAATTGAAAAAAAGATGGCATAGCCTTTTTTTTTTTTTAAAACTAAATTGAAGCTTATTTTATATCTAACAACTTGTGAAAGTTTAGGACTAGCGTCATTTTTTGTTTTAAAGATAAAATTCGTTGTGCATATGACTGTCGGGAATCAGTTTTTTTTGCTCTGAAGGAAAATTATAAAAATGGCGATTTTTAGATTCAGATTTTTTTTTTATGTTAAATATCAAATATTTTATTATTAAATGAACTTTTAAAAAGCAATTTCAGTCAAGTTCAGCAAAATTTTGCGACATTTAGACTCGACCCTTTTTAATTTGGTTAATTTTTAGTTTATAGATAGCCTTTGATAAATGAAAAATTCAAGTAGAATTTTTTTAAATATAGACCAAAATAAACCAAATTAAAAAGGGTCGAGTCAAAATGTCGCAAAATTTTGCTGAACTTGACTGAAATTGCTTTTTAAAAAGTTCATTTAATAATAAAATATTTGATATTTAACATAAAAAAAAATCTGAATCTAAAAATCGCCATTTTTATAATTTTCCTTCAGAACAAAAAAAACTGATTCCCGACAGTCATATGCACAACGAATTTTCTCTCTAAAACAAAAAATGACGCTAGTCCTAAACTTTCACAAGTTGTTAGATATAAAATAAGCTTCAATTTCGTTAAAAAAAAAAAAAAAAAAAGGCTAAGCCATCTTTTTTTCAATTACATCGTTTTTTTCTTATGTTACACCGTTAAAAATTATTTCAAAAAATTAACAGTGTACATTTTAAAAACTTTGTTCTAATACCTATTCAACAACATATCATTTATGAAAATCGATTCAGTAGTTTTTCTACAATCGCTCGTCAAAATGCACTCACATCACAAAATAACAAAAATTGAGGGGCACCCTGTGAAGACCCCTGGTCGAAAAAAAAAATTCTAAGAGAACTTGTATTTTTTATTCATGAAAGACAACCTATAAACAAAAAATAATCAAAATTAAAAGGGGTCAAGTCAAAACGTTGTTGAATCTTCGTGAAATTGCTCATATGCTTAAATTATCTTAAATTATTGCTTATTGTTAACCTTTAACAAAAATTGTTTTTGATCTTCATCTTTAGTTATTTTACCATCGAACTCTTCATTAATTTTATGCATCGTTCTGCTGGATCGTTGACTACCTTTAAACGACTTACAAGTTTTTGCGCTTCTTTGTATTTACTTAAGTTACTCCATGTGCATGGATGTGATTTTAAAAATGTTGTGGAAATATTAAACCTTTTTAAAAAACATCCAGTGACGCAGCGTTGTACTTTGTCTTTAAATATGGAGTGGTAAAAACAAATGTCCTAATTAATTTTTAATTCTCTAGACTTTGATTTAGAAGTACTCCGACGGTTCATCACGAGATTTAGAGCGCGACCTATGACCAGCATTTACTATCGAGTGAATTTCACTCAGCATTTGCGTTTTAAAATTATTAAGAATTTTATTAATGTTTCGATTTTTTTTATGTTGAGAAGCACTTTGATGAATCCGGTTTGAGTTAGTTGATTGTGCAGAAGTAGAAGTAGTTCATTGCGAAAATTTGTCTCTGTGACAACGTTTCCATAAGATTGTCGGCACGTTCTGCCAACAACGTTAATGGCAAATCGTTTTCGAAAGACGATAAAACAAGTTGGATGCTTTCAGCAAGACGTGCCATCCAAAGTTGTTTGATAATGCCATCGATCATATCAGCACCGTTACTTCGGAATTCAGCTAGCAGCTGTGTAGGTTTTTCATCACCTAATACTAATTTATGCAAAATATTATTAATTTTTGCCTTATCACTGTCGCCTAAAATTTTAATTACCTCCATCTTAAAGGTAGTATAAAGGTAGTATCACCTATCTCTTTAAAGAGCAACGGTGCCAATTTGTTGTGCAATCGTGAATCAATTGCACTTAATGCATGTGAATATTTGGTCATTTCCGACCTAACATTCGAACTAAAAAATTTTAGTTCCAACGTCCAACATCCTGAACTGAACTAAGCAATTGCGTTTTGGTCAAACAAATTTTGCGGAGCTTTAAATTTAACAAAATTAATATTGCTCACTGTAGCTACATCTGGTTCAGTTGTTGGAGGTTGTGAGCAAGGTGGTGACATCTGCCGCTGTGCCATGAACTGTTAATGGGCAAACTGCTGCAAGTTTGCTTGGATAATATCAGCTAACTGCTGATGAGTCATTAACATGGGTGCTTCATTACCACCCAAGGCATTCACAGATGAGACAGGACGCGAGGGAGAATTGTTTGGGGAAGCCATATTTTTAAAATTAAAACAAAAATAAAATAAACCAACCGCAATAATTACAAAACAAACCAAACGATTTTAATAAAACAAAAATTTCAGAACAAATAAGAGATAATCCAGATACTGCTAGAGGCGATGAGAATTGCTGGGATGAATTTTGGTATTCAATAAATTTATTCAATGAAGCTCCCAAATTTTAAATTATACATTTTAAATTATACACTGTTTGCCGTTGGCACTTGGCGTAACTTTTCAAATAAGATAATGTCAATCTCTTGTTACTTTACGCAAATAACTTATTTAATAAGTTTAATAGAAAAATTAAAGAAAACAAAATTTTTTTATAATTTTACTGTTACTCTATATATATTTCAGCTTGTTAGGCCATCTTCTGGAGTAATCTGGATTACTCCAAAAGATGGCCTAACAAGCTGATATATATATATATATATATATATATATATATATATATATATATATATATATATATATATATATATATATATATATATATATATATACATATATATATATATATATATATATATATATATATATATATATATATATATATATATATATATATATATATATATATATATATATATATATATATATATATGTATATATATATATATATATATATATATATATATTAGACTGGTCGTTAAAAACTAAATTTTCCGAGACGCCCCCTAGAAAAATTCTTTGTGGTCAAAAAACCACAACGGCACTATTTTTTTTTTTTTTAAGTCAAAAGAACACGTGCCGCAAAATCATCGAAGTTTATTTTTTGATAAAATTGTTAATATCTCATAAAACATGCAGATGTCAAAAAAAATCATATTATCTTTTTTGTAGGAAATTTAATTCTCTACAAAAAGGGTCCAAGTCATTTTTTTCCTAAAACCTATATTTCTGATGATATTTTGAAATAAAACTTGAAATTCTTCAAAACTCGTAAAACCAAATGATGAAAATTTCGACGAAAAAGTACGAATTTTGATTTTTTTTGTCACGATTATTTTTTATACATTTCATTCTATAGCATAAGAAAAAAATTCGGACTTTTCCGTCATCTTTATTTTTTATGTTTTTTAAAAGTTACGAAAACTTACAAGTTCATTTTCAAAATATCTTGAGAACTATACGTTTTCGGGAAAAAATGTTATGTACTTTTTTGTAGAGAATTAAATTTCCTACAAAAATGGTTATGTGATTTTTTTTGACATCTGCATATTTTATGAGATATTTGAAAAAATCTACGAATTATTCAAAAATTCAACTTCGACGATTTTGCGGCACGTGTTCTTTTGATTTAAAAAAAAAAAAAATAATGCCGTTGTGGTTTTTTGACCACAAAGAATTTTTCTAGGGGGCGTCTCGGA
>OY856186.1:141829772-141950411 GCA_963693315.1 Diogma glabrata | reverse complement strand
ATTTGGTTTTAACCACCACCTGTAGGCGAACACCGGAACACAATTTAAAACTTATTGCACACTAATAAAAATAGACTACATAATTTCTATTAGCTGGCAATATTTTATAAAGTTTCTAATTTAAACATTTAAAATTTGTTCGTTTCCTTGTCAAGTGACGTTATTGATTGATTGATTGTATAAATAACGTCACTTGACAAGGAAACGAACAAATTTTTAAATGTTTAAATAGGAATTTTATTAAATATTGCCAGCTAATAGAAATTATGTAGTCAATTTTTATTAGTGTGCATTGTGCAATAAGTTTTAAATTGTGTTCCGGTGTTCGCCTACAGGTGGTGGTTAAAACCAAATATATAAAATAATATTTTAAAAAATATTTATAGGGCGATTTTTCTGTTCCGGTGTTCACCGCAATGGCGTTGCAAAAAGGGGATAAGATAAAAAATCACAAAAATTTTATATGGGATTCCATACAAAACACAACTTGAATAATTTTAAAAGTTATCTATGAAATTTCTCATTTTACTACAATTGAACAATTTTAATTTGATTATTAAGTATTATTGACTATATATTAAGCGTCATACATAAAATATTAATTTTAAGTCCCTCAAAAACCAAACATAAAAATTGCCAAAATTTCCAATACAAAGTTGTATGAAAAATTTAACCTATTTTCGTATTTGTTTCACGGACAGAAAAAATAAAATATTTTATATATTTTGCTTAATATATAGTCAATAATAGTTCATAAACAAATTTAAATTATTTAATTGTAGTAAAATGAGAAATTTCATAGATAATTTTTAAAATTATTCAAGTTGTGTTTTGTATGAAGTCCCATATAAATTTTTTTGAATTTATTCTCTTATCCCTTTTTGCAGCGCCATTGCGATGAACACCGGAACAGAAAAATATTTTTCTGTTCCGGTGTTTACCGCAATGGCGCTGCAAAAGGGGGATAAAAGAAAAAATCACAAAAATTTTATTTGGGATTCCATACAAAACACAACTTGAATAATTTAAAAGTTATCTATGAAATATTCATTTTACTACAATTGAACAATTTCAACTTGCTTATGAAGTATTATTGACTATATATTAAGTGTAAAATATAAAATATTATTCTTAAGTTGCTCAAAAAAGAAACTAAAAATTGCCAAAATTTCCCATACAAAAATGTATGAAAAATTTAACCTATTTTCGTATTTGTTTTACGGACAGAAGAAAATAATTTGTTTTATATATTACGCTTAATATATAGTTAATATTAGTTCATAAACAAATTTAAATTAGAAATTTCATAGAAAATGTTTTGGCTTAGTTTTATTTTAATTTAAACCAATGAAATTCTCTAAAATGTAATGACATGACATCATTCAATTTCACCAATAAAATTTGAATTATACTAATAACAATATTTATACGCCTGGCCTACTGGGATATTAAAAATTATCATTCTAGTTTGGAATTAATTAACTGTTATCTTAGTTGGTGAGACGTATAGTTCATAAAAAATATATAAATAAATCTCATTTATATTGTAATTTGTAAACAAACGTAGTTGTTGACATATTTAAATTCAAAAAAATGTCTGATGAACGATTTGGTAAAGAAGAAAATTATTCAATCGACAACTAATTCAAGAAAATACCCCAATAAATACGATCAAGAGCAAGAAAACTAATTGGAAAATGTTTACGGAATTTTGCTGCATCCGAAACTATGAACTAGATGGCAAAAACTTTTCTAACCGAATTCCCCTCCATACTTGCTTTCGAAATTTTTGGCAAAAAATTATTTCGAATTATCACCGACCTTGGGAAATTACAACTGATTATTTTTAAAATAATTCAAGTTGTGTTTTGTATGGAATCCCAAATAAAATTTTTTGAATTTTTTCTCTTATCCCCTTTTTGCAGCGCCAATGCGGTAAACACCGGAACAGAAAAGTCGCTCTATATCATTACACATTTTATTACAATTAGACAATTTGATGTGAAGTTATTTATATATATTTATAGATTTCAAAAAGTAAGTTTTATTTAAATAACCAATAAAATTAAATCAAATTAATTTTATTATAAACGACGTGCATTTAAAACAAAACTGAAATAGTAGATTTTTATACAAGTGGTGCAAACGTCTCTTTTTGCGTGACTGAACGGTTTGTCCATGAGTCGCGATAGCGTCGAGTGGAATAAGTTCAGGAACGCAAAACGTTTTTACCACGCGTAGAAAACGCTATTTTTTCTACGCTTGTAAATATAAATGATAATATTTACAAATTCATCTACTAAAAACTTACAAAACGACATATCTAAATTTGACTGTGTAAAAAATAAACAAGATTGTATTTATATAATAGCATTTTTACCAGTGTAAAATAATGTTATTATTGTGTTCGCCTACAGATGGAATAATAACAGGCGAACACAATAATAACATTATTTTACACTGGTAAAAATGCGATATATAAATACAATCTTGTTTATTTTTTACACAGTAAAATTTAGATATGTGATTTTGTAAGTTTTTAGTAGATGAATTTGACAATATAAATATTGAAAATAGTTCATATATTTTCTCTAAAATCTTTTACAGATATTACAGATATTTTTTTACCGACTGGAAGTCATCGTTTAAAGTATAAATTTAAAAAATTGTAGGTAAAGTTTCAAATAAAAACAAATAAAAATAAATTTTTTAATAAAATTTATTTATTTATTTAATAAATTTTTTTTAATTTATTTTTGGCGGAAAGAACTCAGAGAATATATTTTATATCTGACAGTTAATTATCGGAGGAAAAAATTATACGATATATCTGATACAAATTTTATTTTATCGCTCCGATTTCTCCGATATAGAAAAAAAACACTCATTATTAATTAATTAATTACACACAATTGATGACAATTGAATTGAATGATTAGTTTCGATTCGATTCGATCAAAATATTCAATCCCTTCAAAATACTGCGATATTGACAGAAATAAACACAGCAACCGAAACAACAACAGAAACAGTAAATCAAATTCAAACTCAAATATTCAATCCTTTAAATAACCACCACCTGTAGGCGACCACCGAAACTTATTTACTTTCAGTCCTAGTGACTGAAAACATTTTCAGTCACTACTTAGAAAAAGTTTCCCTTTCACATAGGTACTGTATATATTAAAACTTACTATATATTAAAATTACATTTTCGTAGCTTGAAATAGAAAAAGATAGTTTTTAAAGTTATGTGTTTGCAAAATTAAATTTATATTTTTGAACACTGGCATACAATAAAAACAATATTTTACACTGTTAAAATTTATATATAAATACAATAATCTTTAACCAAAATGTTGTTAGAATGAATTACAGGTGAGTTATCCGTGAAGTAGTATTTCACATTCAGTGGTGTGTGATGAATGCTGGAAGATTTTCCAAGATCATCACAAGTGTTGATAGTGATATAGTAATATTATAAGGAACAAGTAAATTTTTTATTTGTTCATACACACCCTTAACATAAGGTAAAGAAAGATACAAACGTACGTAGATCATTTTGTGGTACAACATTTGTTTCAACATTTATAGGTGGTACTTCTATAATATGTATTACGATTATTATTTTTAATCAATGATTTATTTATCATTAATTTGATTAATTTTTTGGGATAATCATTTTTTTTTTTTTTTTTTTTTTAATAAAATGTAGTGTAATAGGGTTTAGAATATGTGTCACAACAACACATAAATACCTTTTAAGACCTAGGTCTAGACCTGGGTCCCACAACAACTGGCGTTCTGAGGTGTAGATTAACGCTTTTTTTAAACATCTGTGGGTTGAAGCCACCTGAGACTAAGTGTTCCGGCAAACTATTCCATTTGTACGCAGTTCGGACAAAGAAGTCTCTCTGCGATCTGCCAGTATGACAGCGCGGGATCTTTACCGTTTCACTGGTTGCGGCAGCCGATTGCCGAGTGAAACGGGGGTAAGAATAAGTTTGAGGCATGATGCCGCTGATTTCATCTGAGCACTGCTGATGACGATATTTGTAAAAAACAACGAGGTCAGCAACAGTGCGACGATGTTGTAGGGAATCAAGTTTTGATGTCAAAGTTCGATCACCTACAATTCGTATAGCTCGCTTTTGAACAGAGTCCAAGAGGGCCAAGATGGAAACAGAGGCAGCACCCCAAACTTGACAGCAGTACTCCATACAGGGACGAATATAGGACTTATAAACATGGAGCAATTGGTATGGAGTGAAAATTTTTTTGCATCTATTTAGGAGGCCGAGTTTTTTAGACGCGCTTTTTGCCATCGCCATTACATGATCGTTCCAGAGTAGGTCATTTGAAACTGTGACACCCAATAAACGAATGTTTTTACATTCACCTATTGGTTCATCACACATACTAAATAAAATATCTTTGGGGAACTCGGTCTTTAATCTGGAAACAATCAACAGCTGTGTTTTGGTGGAGTTGAAATTGACAAGGTTTTGGTCACCCCAGTCGGCGACTTTATTCAGGTCTTTGTTCACGTTTATGGCAGCGTCTCTCCGGGCAGGATTAATTCGTTCGTGCATTTTACCTTTTGAAGGAAGGGGCTCGAACGACTTGTGCAGAGTACTATCATCTGCAAAACTATTTATTGGGTTGCTGGTGATTTTCAACAATTCGTTGATATAAATCAAAAATAGGGTTGGGGACAATACTGAGCCTTGGGGTACACCAGCGTTAATTAGTTTAGACTCAGAAGAATATCCGTTACCGAAATGTATCGGTCGGATAGAAAATTTTGAATCAGCTTCACAACATTGGGATGAAAACCGTACGCAACGAGCTTGTTGATTAAGTTGGCATGCCAGACTCGATCGAATGCCTTGGAGATGTCTAAAGCGATAACGTATGTTTCACCACCTTTATCAAGTATGCTGTTCCAACAATGCGCTACATAGTTTAATAGATCGGTAGTTGATCTTTTGTTTCGAAAACCGTATTGGCTGTCGGATATTAAATGATTTTCTTCCAGAAATTTAGAAATGTGTGTATTAATATAATGCTCATAGACTTTGGATAGGACCGATAGTAAAGCTATTGGCCTATAATTTGAGATATCGGATTTTGGTCCCTTTTTGGGGACGGGCTGGACATTTGACAACTTCCAGCACGAGGGAAATATACCAGATTTGTAGGATTGGTAGAATATTTTAGTTAAAGTTGGTGCAAGTTCTTTGGAAAAGGTTTTTAAAATAATGGGTGGAATATTGTCCATTCCTGATGCTTTGTTGATGTTTAACCCCTTTAAAAGTTTAGCGACTATTTTGGGTTTGAAGTGAAGTTTATTCATATTAACTCCTGAAGACTGGATTTGGGGTATTTCTTTAGGAGTTTTCAAAACAGTGGAGTTCAGAGCAAAGCGTTCAGCGAACAAGTTAGCTTTTCTTGCGGGATCATTGACGATTAAATCACCATCAATAATAGGGGGAATAGAAAATTTTGTACCAGAATTTAAAAAATTAATGGCATTGTAGAAACTCTTGTCAGAAACAGACATAGACGTAAGTTTTGAGGCTTTCGCTCTGTCAATTTCGGACTTTTCGTTTGAGATAATCTGATTAGATATTTTGTTGGCCTTTAGATATTGGGATCGATTAGTGGGAGTTTTGTTATGAATCCAAATATTAAATGATCTACGTTTGTTTCTAAGTGCCGTTTTGGCAGCTTTCGAATACAAGTATTTTTGTTTGGGTTTTACTATGGAGAAAGGGACAAATTTATTGATAGCAAATTGGATGGTTTCTGTAAAGTTTTGAGCAGAAACATTTACATTGTCAGTGTAAAAATAATGACGGTCGAAAGGGAAACCATGGAAAAAATTTTGAAGACCACTCTTATCCATTGTTGAGTAGTGAAATATTTTACGGGGTTTGGGAGCTGTAGTCTTAAGTAAATCAGTTTTGATAACTGATGAGATTAAATAATGATCAGAATTTCCAATACTACCTTTCGCAACATCGACACTCGTAATATCTGGTATTGTGGTAAGATAGAGATCTAGTAGAAAACTATTATCACCGCCATTACGGGGAGTGAAAGTCGGGCTTTTAACAATTTGGAATAGGCCCTGAGACGCGGCAAAAATTTCTGCCAGTTTTCCACTATTGTCAACATCGTCGGTCGATTTGGAGAATTCCAACCATGATTTGTTGTGGACGTTGAAGTCACCGGTAACGATAACTTCACAATTAGGGGACTTTGCTCTAATCTCGTCCATAATTTTTGTCAGTATATTAAAAAAGTTTGGGTTACGTTTGTTGGGGGACCGGTATAAAGCTATTGTAAAAAAAGTCATTTCTGGAAGACAAATCTTTAAAACCATTGTATTGAAGCCGTCACCGTGTAGTTCAAAATTTGGAAAGCGCGTGTACGCAACACTCTCATGAATGAATGCGCATACGCCCTGATGGAGTTTGAAAGCTGATTCGAGCCTATATTTGGAATTAAGCGATTCTATAAAGAGAAAATTTTCAGAAACTTGTGTTTCTGTAAGGAATAGAATGTTCGGTTTGTCGTGCTCAAGATGATGTTGCACGTGGTCATGGTTAGCGTTCAATCCGCAGATGTTTTGAACATGTATTTTAAAAATTTTTATTGATTCATATATGTTTTGTCCCTGCAAATTCCGTGGACATGCCGCTTTATGGGCGGGTGGATTGCGCAAATTTGCTTTACCACTTGCAGACTTATTTTTTTTCGGTTGTACTGCCATATATATATCAAAATGTTTATTTTATTTTTTTGTGTTTTATTTTAAAATGCATAACTAAGTAAAAAATCCTATCATACTACAAAATATGACATATGCCAATATTTCATGATAAGATGAAGAAATAATAACAAAATAATAAGTGAAAAACAAATTGTGAGAAATTTGCAGAAAACAAAACAAAACTAAATGCCAATAATCCAGCTGATGCAGCGCACCCCAGACGCACCGCCCACCACCTCAATCGAGGCACAAAGCCCACACATAACTACGTGTTGCTTCGATTCCTCGGAAGAGCTAATAAGCGGTACCGCTACGGAACGCTGCCCAGCTAAGACTGGAAGTGCTGCCGTTGACTAATTAAAGTTCGTCCGCCAGCACCCTAAGATATCATCTTGGCTAATGACATCTCCTGCCATTGCCAGTGGTATGTGATATCTCACGCAAACTCATATGTCAATGGCAGGGACTGGAGTACGCAGGGTAGTCAGACCCGTAGATCAACATTGATCATAATCGATCAAAATCGATCCCTCTTGCGGCAAGTTTCTTGAAGAAGATCAAAATTTCTATGAAAACGTTTATCGGATAAAATTAAAATTTTATCTGCTAATACAGTGATTGTATTTTTCTTATAAGACATTGACAACCATAATTTAAAATTTAAGTATAATCTAAATGGTATATTTTACTGGTACCCTACTTCAGTTTACATACCGATTAGTTAATAAAACCTCGACATAAGTAAATTTTTCTAAGCATATCATTATAGGCTTATATAATATACATAAATACTAAGTTTACACCAGTATCTAATTTGCTACGTATCAAATTTGCTAGCCATTTTTCACCATCATACTTTTTAAATTTGATACGGTGATGTAAACTCTTATTAATTAGGTATGACATATTATTTTTTAGCGCGTCCTTTTCATTGTTAATTTTTTGGTTAGGAAAAAACAATTTCCATATATATTTTTTCTAAAAAACTGAAAACATTTATTATATTAATGCTAAAATTTATTTTACTTTTAATTTCAGCAAAAAAATCACATCAAACATAAATATATATTTATAAAATAAGTTGATTTATTTTTATTTTAAACGTCATACCTAATTTTAGTGTTCACACCGTAAAAATAATACCTATTTGCTACGTCCCTAATTTGATACGTAGCAAATCATCCTACCAAATATTTGGTACGTACTTTTTTGATAACTGTTTACATCGACCATAGTCGACCTAATAAGTATAGTATGTACCTATTAGATCCTGGTGTAAACTTAGTAAAAGTCATGCACATTTTACTTAAATAATTACTTAAATTTTTACATATCACTCTGTCTATTTTACGTAGCAAATAGTTAATGTGCTATCAGCGAATTTACATAACGCTACGTTAGGGCTACCAATATTTTTAAATATTTGCTTGTGGTCCACGTAAAATTTACTTTGGCACTGCTAAATTAAAAACTAACATTTTTACAATGCTTTTATGTAGATTTTACTTTATCAATTTCGTTTAGTTTACTTATACCTACGCTGGCTCGATTTGTATGTGATTTTTAGTTAAATTTACTCATACTTTACTTTAAATAAGCTATATCTTTTTTCTCAGTGTACTGTACTGACAATCGCGGATCGCGCAATCGGAATCTGGCAATCGCGCTAATATCAATAAGTTTTATTAAAATATATTTATCGTTTTACTAATTCCATACACAAGGTTTCTGTTTTTAAACATACATCTTTTAAACATTTTCAAATAATGATATCGGTGCTCAGTTGATAAAAAGTTAACTTAAACATGACAAACAATTTAAATGTTTTTATTTAATTTAGACATTTTTATGCGTGGCACGAGATTGGAATTTTTATATTACAAAAATATCAATAAACCAAAATATTACTTTTAGGTAGTTTACATCCGATGGTCATTATTTCTTCCGCAATTTATTCCTACAAACTAATAAAAAAAATTAATAATCAAATTTAACAAAATAATAAAAAAAACAAATAATTTATTATAATTAATTGCTGTAAACTTTGCTAAATTTTAATGTAATAAAGTTTTTATTCTTTTCCTTTTATATAATAAACAATTCCATATTCCATACAACGAAAGTGTTAACCTTTAATATAATACGGCGTTTAAATATTATTTCATTTCTATTATCTCTTTTAACATTCTGTTAATATTTAATTATTTATTCAATTTTGATTTATGTGATTGGAATAATGTTTTTTAAGTTTGACTTGCTTATAAGTGTTTGCTGATTTGCAGTGTCAGAAAAGTTTTATGACTAATTTCTTGAAATTGAATAAAAATTGAAAAACATCCTTAATTTTATGATATCCTTTTTTTTACTCATTAGTTTTCACTGAAATTTGATTTTATTTGAAATTTCGACCATTTTGAAACAAGCTATGCGACAGATCATTTCTTCTTCTTCAATACAAAATCTATACATAGAATTTTCTATCTTGTTTTTGTGACCAGTTATTACTCACATTATTATTTTGCACTCTGAACAAGTCAGACTTAACCACAACTAGTTTTATTACGACTTACGAGTCACTTCTAGAGTGAAACTGCTTGAACGTGAAACTTCTTGTAACCTCTTGAAATACATAACGATATGAGATATGACGACTCTTTCATAGTCGCATTTTTTACCTACACCAAAAATATTTTCATGCGACTGAGTTATATCTTGGATTAGTTGGTTAGTTGGTGAACTAGCCATATCCAGGTACCAGTAAAGAAGTTAAAGTTTTAAAATTCGAATATTTTAAAGCATTATAATGGCATATTCATAATATTTAAATAAAATTTATAAATATAGAATATTTGAACTTTTATTTATCATTTCTTCAAAAATGATAACCTCGCTTAAAGTTCTGAAAAATCAGCTGTTTTAAAAATTTACTAAACTTTGTTATCCCTGTGTAGATGAAAATGACCATCTTCACATTTACAATCTTTTGCACACATTGACATAGATACACCATAAATCTTACCAAGATTTAAAAAAAATAATACAAGTCAGAGGTCTCAAGTCAGACTCTGCGGCTGTTGAAACCAAAACAAGTTCAAAAGGCAATGCTTTCGTCATTTTTGACGAAATTTATTTTGTTTAAACTCATCCTATCTTTAAGACAAATTTTTAAACTATAACCTCAGAAAATTTCAGCCTTCTAACACAACCGGTTCTAATCTTTTAAACATTAACCTTATACAAAATAGCTTAACACAGGATTCCAAAGAGAAAATATAGAGGGGCTGAAATCTCACAGCCTTGAGATATCAAGACTTCGGTCTGGGTAAAGGATTTTGATATATTTTTCAGCAAAAACCTTTCATGAGGACATGGTTTTTAGTTTTGGGCAGCGATGTATATCAAACATAACTCTTTGTTAAAGTACAAGTACTTTTTATCTCTGTTTAAAAATTTATTACAAAACTAACACGAAACATCAATACGTTGCCGGAAAATTATAATCAAAATTCCAAAAATATTGTTAAATTAAACAAAATCAAAATTCTTCAAAATTCCAAAAATATTCCAAAAATTAGAATGAAATCAAATATTTAAACTTTTTCTAAATACCGATAATATTCCAAAAATTCTTAAATATTCAAACTTTTCCAAAATTCTAAAAATATTGCAAAAATTATTACAAAATCAAAAATTAAAACTTTTTTCAAAATTCCAAAAATTATAATAATGTCAAAAATTAAAAATTTTTCAAAATTCTAAAAGTATTCCAAAAATTCTTACAAAATCAAAAAATGAAACTTTTTTCAAAATTCTAAATATACATATATATACATATATATATATATAAATATATATATATATATATATATATTATATATATATATATATATATATATATATATATATATATATATATATATATATATATATATATATATATAGATATATATATATATATATATATATATATATATATATATATATATATATATATATATATATATATATATATATAACAGGTCGTTCAATAAGTCCGTAGGATAAGTAAGAAAAAAACAACATTTTGACAAAACTCGATTTTTTTATTCAACATAGTTGCCTTCGAGGGCGATACAACGAGTATAGCGATTTTCCAACTTTTCTATACCACTTTTATAGTACGATTTCTCTTTCTCGTCAAAATAGGCCTCAGTTTCAGCGATTACTTCATCATTGGACTTAAATTTCTTTCCAGCAAGCATTCTCTTGAGATCTGAAAACAGGAAAAAGTCGCTGGGGGCTAAATCTGGAGAATATGGTGGGTGGGTAAGCAATTCAAAGCCCAATTCATTCAATTTTGCCATCGTTTTCATCGATCTGTGACACGGTGCATTATCTTGGTGAAACAACACTTTTTTCTTTTGCAAATGTGGCCGTTTCTTTGCGATTTCAGCCTTCAATCGATCCAAAAGTTCACAGTAATACTCGCTGTTGATGGTGGTTCCTTTTTGGAGATAGTCGATGAATATTATTCCGTTCGTATCCCAAAATACAGACGCCATCACCTTACCGGCCGACTGTTGCGTCTTTGCTCGCTTTGAATTTGGTTCGTCGACTGCTGTCCACTCAGCTGACTGTCTTTTGGATTCTGGTGTGTAATTGTGAAGCCATGTCTCATCCATTGTCACATATCTACGATAGAATTCCCTTTTATTGCGGTTTAACAGTGCCAAAGACTCCTCCGAAGCATCGATTCGTTGTTGTTTTTGGTCGACTGTGAGCTCACGCGGCACCCAATTTGCACAGAGCTTTCGCATACCCAAATGTTCATGTAAAATGGTAAAAACACTACCATCTGCTACCTTTACAATGTCAGCTATTTCGTGCACCTTCAATTTGCCATCGTTCATAACCAATTTGTGGATTTTTTTTTATGTTTTCTGGAATAACAGCCTCATTTGGGCGTCCACTGCGCTCTGCATCTTTTGTGCTGGTACGACCACATTTAAATTCAGCCATCCACTTCTCTACCATTTGTCTCGATGGAGTAGAGTTTGGATAATGTTTATCAAGCCATTGTTTGGTTTCCACTGTATTTTTTTTTCATCAAAAAGCAATGCTTTAGTAAAATTCGGAATTCACTTTTTTTCATTTTTTTTTCAAAAACAAAAGTTGCTTCACACAAAATGCTATAACTCACGAATAAATAGTCAGATTGCTGTCAAATTTATACACGTATCGTTTGAAGGTTAGTACTAAATAAAAATCATATGGAAAAAATTCTAGTAACGCCATCTATGTGTCATCCTACGGACTTATTGAATGACCTAGTATATATATATATATATATATATATATATATATATATATATATATATATATATATATATATATATATATATATATATATATATATACATATATATATATATATATATATATATATATATATATATATATATATATATATATATATATATATATATATATACAGTGTAATTCGCTTATAACGACATTGAATATGACATCAAAATCCGTAGTTACATCCGAATGTCGTAATATGCAAAGTGTTCAATTTTTTCATTAGAAACAATTTAATGACAGTAGATAAGGTAGTAGATGTATCTGTAATTGTTGGAGACGAAAAATTTATGGTATCTTCAGGTTCATTTTGAATATCATCTATACATTAACGTATACATTAATATTAACTAAATTTATAATATCGTCGACAGTATCTTTTAATGTAGGCTCTTCATCTGCGAATAAAAATTTATAGCCATGATAAAACCATCCAAATTTTCATCACTCCTGACAGAAGTTGTTATCGACAGAATTTGTTACTCGGCCTATCCGATTAGTGGAATATCATCATCAGCATCGTAACTCACAGTGTCTGTATCATCATCATCATCAATTTGCAAGAATTCGGTATGTCTAAATCAAATTGAAATACGACGTTTACTTTCTAACACGATTTCTTGTTGTATAGCATCTACAAATTATAATGAGTTATGCTCTGGTCATTTGCAATTTCTAACAATTTTTATTAAAAAATTATGTCGATATTGATTTTAAAATATAGCATAAGCACTAACTTAATAAATTTTAGATTTTTCAAGTAAATATCTGAAGGGCAATTATCCAACAGTTAATTTTTTTTAACTCGGTGTCCCATTTTCTTAAAAATATTCAATAATATTAGAAGTCATCTAGGCCTTTGTATTATCTAGGCCTTTGTATTTCCTGTATTGTCCAAAGTTAGAGATCTACTTTTTCCTATCACAAGCCATTCATATTCGCTCTCAACTTACACATTTTTATTATTTAAATTTTTTTCTGGAGTCATTTTATAAAACACACGTTTTTGCGACGTTGTAAATTTCATTTGCTTTGTAGCCGTCGAGTATTTTTTCAACTACGCTGATTGTTAGCTATTAGTTACATGCACTTCCATCAACACTTGCTGACTCATCAAAAAACCCACTCTATGCTCCAAAGCACAATATATGTCTCTCACGGAAGCGAAAAGTTCAGCTTGCCGTACATTTGAATTCAGAATTTAACAGCGATCCAATTTCTTCTGTTTTCTTTTGCAATATTGAACAGATGTTCAAACAATTTTTGGATTGCTGTTGCTTAACCCCTATATATTCACGATTAACTTTTACTATACATTAACGATCAGGCCTGAAAACACACGTTCTGAATAATGTAAAGGAAAAGTGATTTCCGTCGGGAATCGAACCCGCCACCTAGAGTTACAAGGCTTGCGCCCTATCAACTGAGCTTAAACTGTGACAATGTAAACCAAATCACCAAAATAAAAAATGTCTAAAATGGAAAGACATAGAGGATACAGACCACCAATTGATATTTAAATAAATCACAATTATTTTTTCTCATATCTAAAAAAACGTTTTTATTTTTTAAATTATCGGTCGCAATAAGCGAACAATCTGTACATCCATCTGTACAAATTTTACTGCAAAATTGGTCGCTATATCAGAAATGTCGTAATAACCGAAGTCGTTTTAAGCGAATATTTTTACATAGGAACAAAGGCAAGACCAACCATTACTTTGATTTATGACGCTATGGGCGAAATGTCGTTATAAACGAGGCCGTTATAAGTGAATTTCACTGTATATATATATATATATATATATATATATATATATATATATATATATATATATATATATGTATATATATATATATATATATATATATATATACATATATATATATATATATATGTATATATATATATATATATATATATATATATATATATATATATATATATATATATATATATATATATATATATATATATATATATATATATATATATATATAATATATATATATGTATATATATATATATATATATATATATATATATATATATATATATATATATATATATATATATATATATATATATATATATGTATATATATATATATATATATATATATATATATATATATATATATATATATATATATATATATATATATATATATATATATATATATATATATATATATATATATATTATATATATATATTTTTTTTTTTTTTTTTTTTCTTTTATCTCCATTTAGGAGCATAGGGCGTCTACTAGACTGGACCATCTAACTCTGTTGGGGGCAATCGCTTTCAGTTCACCCCATGTCTTGCCAATTTGTTTTGCTTCAGCTAGTGTAGTGCCCATCCTTTTTTCATAAATGAAATAGTCAAAACACATGAATAGAAAAGCTAATTATTGTATTTTTATAAACAAAATAATTTTCTCATAAAATGAAATACTAAATATTATTAATATGAATTCTTTCGATATTTTCATAAACAAAATAATTTTCTCACAAAATAAAATAAGAAATATTATTATTATTATTCTTTCAATATTTTTATAAACAAAATAATTTTCTCATAAAATGAAATACTAAATATTATTAATATGAATTCTTTCGATATTTTCATAAACAAAATAATTTTCTCACAAAATAAAATAAGAAATATTATTATTATTATTCTTTCAATATTTTTATAAACAAAATAATTTTCTCATAAAATGAAATACTAAATATATTAATATGAATTCTTTCGATATTTTCATAAACAAAATAATTTTCTCACAAAATAAAATAAGAAATATTATTATTATTATTCTTTTAATATTTTTATAAACAAAATAATTTTCTCATAAAATGAAATACTAAATATTATTAATATGAATTCTTTCGATATTTTCATAAACAAAATAATTTTCTCACAAATAAAATAAGAAATATTATTATTATTATTCTTTCAATATTTTTATAAACAAAATAATTTTCTCATAAAATGAAATACTAAATATTATTAATATGAATTCTTTCGATATTTTCATAAACAAAATAATTTCTCGCAAAATAAAATAAGAAATATTATTATTATTCTTTCAATATTTTTATAAACAAAATAATTTTCTCATAAAATGAAATACTAAATATTATTAATATGAATTCTTTCAATATTTTCAAACAAATTAAAAAAAACTATAAAAACTCAAAGTATTGCTTTATAAGAGTTAGTTCGGCTCGGGATTTAAAATTATTAACGTGGATTTTCATTTTCGGCTTATGAAATCCTCAAATTATTATTTAAAATTATTTTTTTTTTGGTATCAAAATTATTTTCCAAAATAATAGTTGAAATGAAAATTTATTAATGTGTGTTAAAATTAAAATTATTTTCCAAAATATTAGTTGAAAAGAAAATTTATTAATGTGTGTTAAAATTAAAATTATTTCCAAAATATTAGTTGAAAAGAAAATTTATTAATGTGTGTTAAAATTAAAATTATTTTCCAAAATATTAGTTGAAAAGAAAATTTATTAATGTGTGTTAAGAAAGTTGAAAAGAAAATTTATTAATGTGTGTTAAAATTAAAATTATTTTCCAAAATATTAGTTGAAAAGAAAATTTATTAATGTGTGTTAAAATTAAAATTATTTTTCAAAATATTAGTTGAAAGAAAATTTATTATTGTGTGTTAAAATTAAAATTATTTTTCAAAATATTAGTTGAAAAGAAAATTTATTATTGTGTGCTAAAATTAAAATTATTTTCCAAAATAATAGTTGAAAAGAAAATATATTATTGTGTTATTAGCATTAAAATTATTTTTCAAAATATTAGTTGAAAAGAAAATATATTATTATGTGTTAAAATTAAAAATATTTTCTAAAAAGAAAATATATTATCAATGTCGTTAAAATTAAGTTTTCTTTTTTTTAAAATAATAATAAATAAAAAAAAAAAATTTAATCCAGTGGTGTTTCATATGTAGGAAAGTGTGGTAAAATAGTGATTTAAATTGAAGAAGAATAAATTTAAAATATTACAGTGGTAAAAACCAAATTATATAAAATATTAAAATAAATTATTTAAAATATTATAGTGGTGACAGCGGAAAAACAGGTGAGTCATTTATTTTTATTGTTAAAAAAAAAATTTTTTATGAGTATCACTATAAAAAAATTAGAACGTGCTAGAACAAACCCAAAAGCAGGTAAACTAACTAAACATAGAAGAGTAGAAGAGCTAAAAACAGGAAATTTAGAAAAATGTGTATCGGAATCTAACTTAACGATGCATCTGACATAAAATTTGACGAAACTGAACTTGATAAAAGACTTGCCAGATCTCAATCATTTGACGAATCGTTGGAAACAATTTGTGATTGGGCATTATACAAAACGGTTGACAGAAACGACTGTTTAAAGTAACTAGAATATAACAATAAAAAAATTCAATTACAAATTATCACTACAGAGGGCAGCAAAAATATAAATAGTTTTATGGAAATAAATATGAATAAAAATGAATCAAGCAGTGAAAGTGAAGAATATACAAATATAAATAGTTTTAAGGAAATAAATATGAATAAAAAAAATGAATCAATTAATGAAGCTGAAAAAAACGTAGAGTTAAATAGAGTTAGTGTTAAGGAAAACAAAGAAGAAAAACTGCCTTCTAAGAATGCAAATCGTAACATTTTAAAATCATATAGGATGTAGTGAATTACATAAAAAAATAACAACAGATTATACATAGCCCGTAGAAAAGTAATAATGAAAAAACAACTTAAATTTGTGACAAATAGAGAAAAATATATAAGAAATTTACCTTGCTGTAAAAACAAACAACCGAAGGAGAGAGAAATAAAGCCAAATTTAGATTTTAAAAACATGTCAGATATTGAAGAACAAAAATTAACACCCGGTCAAAGTAGACTAGGAGCAAAAACAAAAAATTTCAAACGCCGACTTTTTAGAAAAACAATATATAAGCAGATACAAAATATTAAAAAAATAGATTACCACAGAATTAACACTCTTAGTATAACCCAACTACAATATTTAGATAGGGGAAACACAACTGAATCTCAAAATTATTATAATTCAGAAAGATCAGCTAAGGAATATAAAGTCAAATTGGATCATGAAGCCAAAATTAAGTCTATTGTAGAAGGAAAATTGCAGAACAAGATAGAGCAAGAGAAAAACGATATAATTACATTATGCACTGAGTATCATGAAATTTTTTACATCAAAGGTGATAATCTCACGTTTACCAACATGATTACACATACAATTCCTACAGAAATAGGGCATCCACCCATTAACCAACGAAATTATCGATTACCGGAAATATATCGACAAGAAATCGATGAGCAAATAAAAGATATGTTGATGGAAAGTATAATAGTTCCAAGTTCCAGTCCGTGGAATTTGCCTTTATTAGTAGTAAAAAAAAAACCTGGACCAGATGGCGTAAAGAAATTCAGAATTGTGATCGATTTTAGAAAATTAAATAAAATTACCAGAGCGGACTCCTTTCCACTTCCAAGAATTGATGACATACTAGACCATCTAGGAAATGCAAAATATTTCTCATCACTGGACCTCGCTAGTGGGTATCACCAAGTACTAGTCGATGTTGAAGATCGTGAGAAGACTGCGTTTAGCACAGGATTGGGGCATTACGAGTTTAATAGAATGCCATTTGGGCTAACAGGAGCCCCAGCTACGTTTCAACGACTAATGAATAGGGTTTTAACTGGACTTCAAGGAGTTCATTGCTATGTATATCTAGATGACGTAGTGATATTTGGAAACACTATAGAAGATCATAATGAAAAATTAAGATTAATATTTGAAAGATTCAAAACTCATAATTTAAAATTACAGCCCGAAAAATGTCAATTTTTAAAAAAAGAAATAGTTTATCTAGGACATGTGTGTGGAACCGGAGGACTTCGTCCCAATCCGACACTAATAGCAGTAGTTCAAAACTATTCTACTCCAAAATCGTTACACCAATTACAATCTTTTCTCGGTCTAGCTAACTATTACAGAAGGTTCATAAACAATTTCTCAAAAATAGCTGAACCTCTAAATAAATTACTCAGAAAAAACACCAAGTTTAAATGGGATAACAAGGCGGAAGAAGCATTTTATTACATTAAACAAAAATTAATAACATCACCAGTGTTAGTTTATCCCGATTACGACTGTCCATTTACTTTAACGACTGATGCTAGTAATGAGGCTGTAGGTGCTATATTATCACAGCAACATACAGATGACCGACCAATCGCATATTTTAGTAAAAGTTTGACAGACATACAAAGAAGGTATTCAACAACGGAAAAAGAACTGTTAGCAATTGTTTTAGGAATTAAAAATTTTAGACCTTATTTATACGGGAGGAAATTTACAGTTTATACTGATCATAGACCTTTAATAGGAGCTGTAAGGGTGAAAGATCCTACCACGCGAATTTTGCGCCTTCATCATGCATTGTCAGATTATGACATGATCATTAAATATAAGCCGGGAAGGAAAAATAAAAATGCAGATGCTTTGAGCAGAAATCCTGTAGTAGAAGAGGAACTAAACCAAATTAACATGTTAACACGAAACAAGGCAAAAATACAATCTAGTGAAAAGTTGGAGAAAGAAAAACAACAAACAGATGTAAACCATAACAACAAGTGGGAGAAATCACATCTTGATGAAATAACTTTACAACCCGAATTTATTAGGGAGCCAAACGATATCATTACTCTAACATCGCGGGAAGAAATAAATCAAATTTTAAAAGACATTCATAACAACCCATTAGGTGGACACCAAGGAATGAAAAGAACGCTTAAAAGATTAAAAAAAGAATATTTCTGGATAGGGATGAAAAGAGATGTTGACGACTTTATATCGAAATGTGCTAAATGTCAACAAAATAAAATAACAAAATATACTAAAATGCCAATGGTGATTTCAGAAATACCATATTTACCTTTTGATAAAGTATATTTAGACATTGTTGGACCTTTACCAGTAACAAACAACGGAAATAAATATTTACTAACATTTGTTGATGAGCTAACACGTTATTTCGATGCATATCCACTAAAAGATATGGAAGCTAATTCCGTTGCTAAAACATTTTTTGATGAAATTATATGTAGGTATAAAATACCTAAAATTTTAATCACGGATCAGGGAAGTCAATTTACAAGTGAAGTATTTAAAAAGGTCTGTAAATTATTAAACATAAAAAAATTAGAAACCACTGCCTATCATCCTCAGGCAAATGGTATTTTAGAAAGAAAACATCGTCCTTTAGGTGAATATCTCAGAATTTTTACTCAGGAACACCCACAAGAATGGGATAATTGGATAAGGCCTGCTACATACGTTCTAAATAGCTACCCATTAGAAAGCACAGGAATATCGCCCTTGGACTGTTTATTTGAATTTAATTCCAAAATTCCTTCTAGTATACGAAGAGGCACAGTCCCTATATATAATTTTGAAAGCTATTATTATTTTATGAGGTATCAACTTCAAAAATGTTATCAACTGGCAAGAGAAAATATACTCAAAGGCAAGGAAATCAACAAAACATACTACGACAGACATGAAAATGCAATACACATAAAAGTAGGAGATAAAGTTTGGTTAAAAAATGAGGCTCGACATGGCAAATTAGCACCTTTATGGCTAGGCCCATTTGAAGTATTAAGGAAAATAGTTCTACTAATGTAACTATACTACAAGGAAAGGTGGAAAAAGTAGTACATAAAAATAGATTAAAGTTGACATAATTTACTTTTATATTCAATATCAATTTCTATTATATCAAATTTATTTTTAAGCAATCATTTTATATATCATGAATTTTTTATTTTAAGTTTCCATTCGAAGTAATTTCTTTCTTAGGTAAAATGAAGATTACAATACTAACCTGTATCTATGGGTTAACATTTTTGATGATAAGCAGGATAGGCGATGCAAAAAATGAATTTAGTATAACTAACCTTAATCATCAGAGCCTTTTGTTTGAAGATATTAGCAGAGTCATGGTATACAAAGATACCTGGATCGTCTTTACTTTTATTGATTTTGAGGATACGCGCAATGCTACACAAAATTTAGAGCAACAGACACAGGAACTAGTCGATACATGTAAACAAATAAATTCCATTTTTTTAAAACAAAGCTGCATTTATTTTTCTGAGTCCATTATGAAAGCATTAAATATTATAAAGATAAGAGAAGACAAAATAAATTTTATAATCAAACGTCGCCAAAAAAGAAACATCGTAGAAGCCCGGTTAGAAGATCCTTTCTGCAAATGGTGTGGAAAATTGGGTCATTGGTTTTCTGGAACAATGAATGAAGTGGATGCTAAACTGATTTATCACAAAATCACTCAACTAGAAGCAAATGACAAAGGAAGTTTCCATTTATTGAAACAACAGGTGTCAGTAATGCAATCCAATTATAATCGTTTGCGGCAACCAATACAACAATTGGAGTTGGATGTTGAACAATTGCAACAAACAATTAATACCACAAATAACTATTTTAACAATCAAGTTAGTCAAATCGGTCAAATTTTACTAGAAACCGTAATTAATCACAAAATGTTAGCATTGACTAATATGATCCAAGTACAAGTAGAAGAAATTCAAAGAATACAATTAGTGGAAATGGAAGTAGTAGCACAACTACGAATACACCAACTACATCCTAGTGTGTTGACTGCAAAACAAGTAGAGGAAATTCAAAACGAAATGGCTGGTAAAACAAATATTAATCATAACTTTGTGAATGAAAATCTACTAAGCCAGATATGGACAATAAACTATGAAAATCAACCAAAATAAACTTGCTGTAAAAATAGAAATACCCCTACCAACCACTGATGATTTTAGGATATATAGAGTCTGGTATTTACCATTTGAAAACAGAGCAAAATGGTACAGGATTCGTGATAATAAAGAATTTTTTTTGAGTGATAAAAATAGACAAACATATTATTTTTTAAACAACAATGAAATCGATAAGTATATTAAATTACCACTAAATTTAGAGGAACCGGTCCGAATCTACCATATTACATCGCCACAATTTCACTATGATCAGAATCAATGTATAATGTCACTATTTTACAATCAACATTAGAGAAGCAGATATGTTAAGTAGAGTACGACCACCGATTAATCTACCAACAGCCGTTCTTCATGAAGATATAGAGCTACAAGAACGTAGAACGACAACGAGAAAGAACTTCAGAGAAAATCATAAACAACTTGAGAAGGTAATAGAAGAACAACTAAATGATGATTTTGAACAAACCACAAACATTCTGGGAAATCAACAATCTTTGATAAATATACCAGAACCTAAGAGAATGAATGTAAAACTTTAGATTATTATTATTCAAAACTTTATAGTATATACAATAATTAATTATGTAAATTTAGAATAAGTTTATATTATAACCATAATTAATAGTTTTCTATACCAAACACAATAATAATAACACAATGAATAAAATCATATCTAATACAATAATTGATTTTGACATTCTTACAATTTTTTTTTTAAATTAAAAGTTTAAAGAACAAGCCTTAATTTACATATCATTCAATATTTTGTTTTTATAAAAAAAAAAAAAAAAAAAAAAAAAAAAATGTTAAATTGTAATCAGTTAATCTATCTTAGTTGTTATAAAAGTATATGCAGTATTATTATACAAAATCTAAACATTAGCTAAAACAGCTAGATAAAACATATATTAAAAAAAAAAAAAAAAAAAAAAAAAAAAAAAGGCATTAAATTTAAAAAAAAATATATGTATAAGCAAATAAAAATATTAATTTATAAAAAAAAAAAAAAAAAAAAAAAAATCAAATAAATATTATAATGTACCCACTCTTAGTCTGCGTGAAATGGTTAAACAGAAAATGGACAAAAGATAGCAAAAATGAAGTAGCAACTTTTTCAAAAGATCCGCTGAGCTACATTCTAAAGAGATTATGAGAACGAGATAGTCATCTAAGGGTTGGAGTTATTCATTATTCAACAACAATAGTTATGCAGAATTACAGCATAATTAACCATCATTGAGCTTGGGTATAAAACTAAAAAAAAAAAAAAAATACAAAATCAAAAAAATACCTACAAAAATTATATTTCTAATTGAATGATATAAAAGAAATAAGGTTAAATAAATTAAAACCCAACCAATTAAAATAATTATTTTGAACTTAAAAAAAAATAATAGAAATATTACCCCATTTTAAAACAAAAAAAAAAATTTCAATATAAAGGGGGTAAGGGTGTAGTGCCCATCCTTTTTTCATAAATGAAATAGTCAAAACACATGAATAGAAAAGCTAATTATTGTATTTTTATAAACAAAATAATTTTCTCATAAAATGAAATACTAAATATTATTAATATGAATTCTTTCGATATTTTCATAAACAAAATAATTTTCTCACAAAATAAAATAAGAAATATTATTATTATTATTCTTTCAATATTTTTATAAACAAATAATTTTCTCATAAAATGAAATACTAAATATTATTAATATGAATTCTTTCGATATTTTCATAAACAAAATAATTTTCTCACAAAATAAAATAAGAAATATTATTATTATTATTCTTTCAATATTTTTATAAACAAAATAATTTTCTCATAAAATGAAATACTAAATATTATTAATATGAATTCTTTCGATATTTTCATAAACAAAATAATTTTCTCACAAAATAAAATAAGAAATATTATTATTATTATTCTTTCAATATTTTTATAAACAAAATAATTTTCTCATAAAATGAAATACTAAATATTATTATTATGAATTCTTTCGATATTTTCATAAACAAAATAATTTTCTCGCAAAATAAAATAAGAAATATTATTATTATTCTTTCAATATTTTTATAAACAAAAATAATTTTCTCATAAAATGAAATACTAAATATTATTAATATGAATTCTTTCAATATTTTCCAAACAAATTAAAAAAAACTATAAAAACTCAAAGTATTGCTTTATAAGAGTTAGTTCGGCTCGGGATTTAAAATTATTAACGTGGATTTTCATTTTCGGCTTATGAAATCCTCAAATTATTATTTAAAATTATTTTTTTTTTGGTATCAAAATTATTTTCCAAAATAATAGTTGAAATGAAAATTTATTAATGTGTGTTAAAATTAAAATTATTGTGTTAAAATTAAAATTATTTTCCAAAATATTAGTTGAAAAGAAAATTTATTAATGTGTGTTAAAATTAAAATTATTTTCCAAAATATTAGTTGAAAAGAAAATTTATTAATGTGTGTTAAAATTAAAATTATTTTTCACAATATTAGTTGAAAATAAAATTTATTAATGTGTGTTAAAATTAAAATTATTTTCCAAAATATTAGTTGAAAAGAAAATTTATTAATATGTGTTAAAATTAAAATTATTTTTCAAAATATTAGTTGAAAGAAAATTTATTATTGTGTGTTAAAATTAAAATTATTTTTCAAATATTAGTTGAAAAGAAAATTTATTATTGTGTGCTAAAATTAAAATTATTTTCCAAAATAATAGTTGAAAAGAAAATATATTATTGTGTTATTAGCATTAAAATTATTTTTCAAAATATTAGTTGAAAAGAAAATTTATTATTATGTGTTAAAATTAAAAATATTTTCTAAAAAGAAAATATATTATCAAAGTCGTTAAAATTAAGTTTTCTTTTTTTTAAAATAATAATAAATAAAAAAAAAAAATTTAATCCAGTGGTGTTTCATATGTAGGAAAGTGTGGTAAAATAGTGATTTAAAATTGAAGAAGAATAAATTTTAAAATATTACAGTGGTAAAAACCAAATTATATAAAATATTAAAATAAATTATTTAAAATATTATACTAGCACCGTTTTCTTCCATGTCATGGGTGGTCTTCCAACTCTCCTTTAACCTTGTGGATTCTACTCTAGGGACATCCTTGTTATATCTTCGACTGATTTTCTCAGTGTATGTCCTATCCATCTCCATTTTCTTTGTTTTATCTCGGTCTCAATGTCTAACTGCTCTGTCTGCCGTAGAAGTTCCTGGTTACTGATGGTGTTTGGCCAGAAGCATTTGATCAGTCTTCTCAGGCATTTGTTCGCAAACACCTGTAGTTTATTTGTGATCTTTCTTGTTTGTTTCCACGTTTCACACCCATACAGCAGTACTGACTGACACATGCATTGAACATTCGTAGCTTTGTCTTTCTTGACAGGACGGATGCATTCCAGATCTTGTGCAGCATATTGAACGTATTTCTGGCTTTGTTAATACGCTGACTGATATCTTCTTCAGTCCCGCCTGTTTTTGCTACAGTACAACCAAGGTACACAAATTGTCAACTTCGTCCACTTGTGTATTGTTGATGGTAATTGGTGTTATCATTTTGGTGTTCAATCTCATAGCCTTTGTTTTTCTGATATTAATGTTGAGACCGACTTCATGTGCAAGGGTTGATAGCTTCTGTATTTTCTGCTGCATGTCCGTATGTGTGTGTGTAAGTAGACAGATGTCATCTGCGTAGTCTAGATCATTGAGCCGTCTTGTTGTATTCCATTGGATTCCATTTGGACTTGCATCATCGAGCTTTCTCATGATACTATCTAGTACTATTAGGAATAGTAGCGGAGATAGTACACAGCCTTGTTTCACTCCTCGGTGGTTGTAGTATTCATCACTTTGCTGTCCTTTGTATTGTATTCTGTTTGCAGCATCCCGATACATTTCTTTGATTAGATCAACTATTTTCTTCGGGACGCCCATTTCACAAAGTGTCTTCCATATCGCGCTTCTGTTGATTGAGTCGAAGGCGCGTTCGAAGTCCACGAAGAGGAGATACAATGGTGAATTCCATTCATTTGATTGCTCAATGATGATACGGATTGTGTTGATATGATCGGTACAGCTTCTTCCTGGTCTAAAGCCGGCTTGTTCATTTCTTAGTTTCGTGTTAATTGATGGAGATAATCTTTCGAGAATGATCATCGCTAGTATTTTCATTATTGTGTTGAGTAGAGATATACCTCTCCAATTTTTGCATTCTCTTAGATCACCTTTCTTTGGGATTGTTATGGTTAAACCTTCTTTCCATTTGGTTGGTATTTTACCTACGTCCCATACATCAGCTAATAGTGGTGTTAGAGCTTCTGCTGTTGTGTTTACATCTGCTTTGAGTAATTCTGCTGATATATTATCTGTACCAGCAGATTTGTTATTCTTGAGTTTCTGTATGGCATCTCTAACTTCCCGTTCCATTGGTGGATGGGTGCTGATAGTTTCGTTATAGTTGTCATCCGGAGACTGCAAATTATCTTCATGTTGGTGGCAGTTGTCTTCGAAGTATTCTTTCCATCTATTAAGCTGTTGTTCATGTGTTGTGAGGGTTTGACCAGATTCATCCTTTATTGGTGGAGTGTTTGTATATTTGTTGGTGACCTTTCTCACGCATTTGTGCAGTGTGCGCATATTTCTATTAGCTGCTGCTGTTTCTGCAGTCTTGAGAATGCTTTCTGTATATCTTCTGCGATCATTCCTTGCCATCTTTTTAACTTGTTTTGCTGTCATTTTCATCAATGCTGGTGGTTTCGTTGTTTGGTAGATTGAGCTGGAGCGACTCTTTGAAGATGTTATTTGTATTTTTGTCGCTCAATCTGTTGATGTTGAATTTCCTCTGACATGGCTTGTTGTGTTTTACAGCGGCTGGTTTAATTTTGAATGTTGCAATTACCAGTTGGTGGTCGCTGTGTATGTCTGCTCCTCGCTTTGCTCTGACGTCTTGTAGTGAGGATAGAAACTTCTTATTCACCAGTACGTGATCAATTTGATTCTTGGTTCTTCCATTTGGTGATGTCCAAGTGTATTTATGTATGTTCTTGTGTGGGAACTTGCTGCCTCCTATGAATAGTTGATTTGTGACACAACAATCGATGAGCCTATCTCCATTATTGTTACGTGTTGATTCTAGTGCATGTTTGCCCATGACTGATTCCATTCCAGTGTTGTCGGTTCCAATTTTGGCATTGAAATCACCTTGTATTATTTTGATGTCGTTTCGGTGTGCACTAGCCAGCGTTGCTTGGAGCTGTTTGTAGAATTCATCTTTAGTCGCATCATCAGCTTCTTCGGTAGGTGCATAGCACTGTATGATCGTTGTGTTTCTAATTTTCGATTGGAATCTTGCTGTTATTATTCTGCTACTGATTGGTTTCCATTCGAGAAGTGCTTTCTTTGCGTTAGGTATTGTTAGTATTGCTACGCCTTGTTCATGTGTGTTGGATTTACCAGAGAACATCATGTAATTTCCTGCAGTTGTTGTTAACTCTCCGCTGTTTTTCCATCTTACTTCACTCAGTCCTAGTATCTCGATGTTATATTCTTTCATTACTTTCTCAATTTGTGCTAACCGCGATGTTTCTATCAGAGTTCTGACATTCCAGTTTCCTACTCGTGTCCGGGTACGATAGCTAAGGGTCGATATTTGATTATTCCGGTTGGTTTTGCTTTGTTTATTTCTAGTATTCGTTTCTTTTATCATTTGAATTTCGGATTCACCTTTCGGATTAACGGGTGATTGGGCCATCGAATCCTAGCGAGTTTCCAGGGCTGCTGGATAAGGTATACTGGCATACCGTGGGCGAGATATTCTTGCTTCAATGTGATTCAATCATATTTCAATGTGATTCAATCATATATATATATATATATATATATATATATATATATATATATATATATATATATAATATATATATATATATATATATATATATATATATATATATATATATATATATATATATATATATATATATATATATATATATATATATATATATATATATATATATATATATATATATATATATATATATATATATATATATATATATATATATATATATATATATATATATATATATATATATATATATATATATATATATATATATATATATATATATATATATATATATATATATATATAGTTATATATATATTTATATATATATATATATATTATATATATATATATATATATATATATATATATATATATATATATATATATATATATATATATATATATATATATATATATATGTATATATATAAACATATATATATATATATATGCACCTAATTCTATTTTTACACTAAAATATTGGACACGCTGTTGCATTGACTGACACCACCAACAGTTCTGAAAATATAGTACGCTTATATATATTATTCAATTGATGGCTAGCTTTTGCCATAAATTAGTTATAACTTTAGAAAAAATTGTTAAATAAAAATAGAACTTCAATAATTTTATCGAAAGTGGCAAACCAAAAATGGGATGCAGCATTATTGTGAGTTTTTAACACTTCACCGCTTCATAATTACAGCATTTGGCCGCTGATTCGGTTTAATTTAATGAATCCGATTACATCGCAGCTTCCAAGGAGCTGTCTGATTTCGTGATTCATTCGGATACTTTGCTGATTTTCAGCAACTTTATATCGACCATAAATTCTTCGCATCACCTTCCTCTCGAATGTTGATAGAATTCTATAGTCGATGGGGTTCAGTTTCCAGCTTTCACTTCTGAAAGTAGGCACAGGTTGAATTAATGCTTTATAAAGTGCGACCACAAAAGAAATTTTGATCGCAGTAGTTTTAAGTATGCGTAGAAAACTCTGTATGCGGCAAGGCTTTTGATATATGCCTGCATGTTATTTGACGATATTTTTACAGACCCAAGGATTTTGAATTTTTCCACGCGTTCCTCTTTATAGCCAGTATCCAGATCTCCATGTTGTTAGAAGTTTAGCTTTGCCAGTGTTAATCTAAGTCGTTTAGCATTTTTTTCAAGTTGTGAGACTATCCTTAATATCACTTGTTCTACGTCCGAGAAGCGCAATATCATCTGCGTAACCAAGAATTTGACTAGATTTGTTAAAGATGCAGTTTTTTTCTCGAGTTGGCTTTTTCTTATCGCGTACTCAAGCGCTAAATTAAAAAGTACGGGCGCAAGTGCATTACCTTGTCGAACACCTGATATCGAAAGGACCAGAAACTGACCCTGAACCAAAGGTTGCCCAGATGATAATCTCATATGCTTACTTGAAGTCAACGTAGAGCTGGTGGATGATGATGCTGTACTCCCAACATTTTTTCCAGAATCATCCTTAAAGCAAACATTGATCTGTCGTTGAACGGTTGGGGTGAAAACCACACTGATAGTCACCGATGATAGTTTCGGCGAAAGGGATGAGTCGAGCAAGTCGAGTGATGCCCCGACAGTTGGCACTTCCGCTGGTCAGCTATCTTAAGAGCGGAGCAATGAGAGCTGGTAGTTCTTCTTCGTTCCAGATCGCAAGAACCAGATCGTATATACGTGAGACAAGAGTTGCTCAATTTTTGAATAGTTCTCCGCGGATCCATCGATACCTGGTGATATTTTTTTTCTTTTAAATAAAATGTGTTGTGTACTAGGAATTACAATATGTGTCACAATAACACATTAAAACCTTTTTAAGACCAAGGTCCCACAACAACATACGTTCAAAGGTGTTGATGGACGTAAATCTTTCTTTTTTTTGTTTTTTTATATTTTTTGTTAAAGAATAGATAACTAAACAAAAAATCCTATCACTGACAAAATATGACATAGGCCAATATTTTATGATAGAATAGAGAAAATAAAAGTAAATTAAAAAGTAAATAGCAAATTTTTACAAAAATTTGCTGAAACAAAACAAAAATGTAGTTGCCAATAATCCAGCCGGTTGCATATTCCTGGATCCGATTGATTTTTTAGATTTTTTATGGCAGCCTCCACTTCTTCTATTGCTGGGTAAGGGACAAAAATCTCGTTACTTGACGGAGCAATTGCTGAAATTGGATCAATTTCATTCGACTTATTCAGTAGGCTTTGAAAGTGGGAGCGCTATACTACCAGCTAGAGATGTTAAAATACCGTATTTTATTTTTTTTGTATAATACAGCGTATTATACATTGTATTAAACAAAATAAAATACCGTATACTCTGTACAAAATTGTAATAGCCGAGATAGCATGTGAATGGTGTTATAACAACAAAAAAATGACTTCCATCATCATTTTGAATTACATCTAATTCATTTTTTCTAAATATCTGAATTTGGATATCTTATCGTTATTTTTAACTATATATATTCCTTAAATAAATGCTAAGAAGACCTATATATTCATCTGACTCTAATTCATGTGGATGGTCTGATCAGCAAAACTATCTTGATGGTTAGTTTCAATTTATTTCACCTTCATTCGCTACCTGCTGCTGTATTGAGATTGGATCCCTACCATTTCCCATGAATAAACTGTTAGAGGTCTTAATCATGTTTAACATAAACGAGATAATTACTTTTGGTATTATTTTCTACATGTTATCTGGGACTACTCAAAGTTATTAAATTGAGTGACAAATCCATGTTTCAAAATTTTAATTTGCTCCATTAAAAAATTCACTAACGCTTGCTTCTCAGCAACTATAATCGATTGTTGATGTTTGTGTTCTGTTGATATTAGAAGAATCTTGGTACAACAGAAATTTAAAAATTACTTAGAAACGCACACTAGCAAGGCGTACAAAAAATTCATTTCCTCGGCGTCATTTATATATTATAGATGTAATCGTAGACATATTTTCACAGCTATAAATTCTTTTAATAATCCACGCACTAATTTTAGTCAAATGGCTACTTGCTACTTCGCACGCCATCAGAATAAAAAATAATTATTATAGTAAAATACCACGTATTTTACAACGTTTTGGACAATATGGTATTTTACGTATAAAACCGCGTATTATACTAATTGTATTAAACACTTTTACATCACTACTACCAGCACATTACGTTCGTTTGTTGTAAGTTCGTTGTTTCCATTTTTGATGGTTGTGGATCTTGGGTGGAAATTTTTGTCAGATTCCGCGCATTGGCAAAACAGTGTTTCGTATTTCCATTAGCCGCATGTTAGTTGATGTTTTCAATACAACTCTTCATATTTTCTTAGCGCATAGATGATCAGCTGGGAGGCTTCGGGTGTTTCTTGTTAACCATTTTCTTGCTTATAATCAACGCTTTAGAAACCGGCGTCGAACTATTCGTTGCGTGATTTATGTGATCGTTTTCCGATTGCATTTGGTGCTGGGGCTATAATGGTTGATTGAAGCGTTTGGTATTCTTCTTGCATTTTTAATGGCATCTCAGCGAGATATCATTCTCTTCTATGTTTCAGGAAACAGTAATATTTCCTGATATCTACTCAGTGTTGCTGGATGCTTAAATGCATCAACATTCCAGCGAACGGCGTTTTTTGCTGGTCTATTAGAGGTAGATGATAACTTGCACTTGTAGTTAAAGATAACGAGCATATGATCGGTGACCATATCAGCGCCTCTGCTGTGTGATAAAACGGTAGTTACACTTGTAAAGTGTCTCTTTGAGAACACTTAATCGATTTTTTTTCCGTTCTTCCATCATTTAATTATCACATTACCTTGTGGATTTTCTTATAAGGGTAGAAAGTATTTGAAATAACTCGTACCGCTGGATCTTATTGATGACTTCTACGAGTTCAAGGCATAACAGGTGTTTAATGTCACCTGCTTTGTCTTCAGTAGGTGCATAAACATTGACGATAGTTAGATTAATTTCTTGCGTGCGGATTCTTAGTATGCATATCTGCATATTAATTGGGCAGACGTTGATAACATGTTGATTTTCGCGATCATGTATGAGAACCCAACTCCAAATTCTCCTCCGTTTTGATGACTGAAATAGTTAAAAGTGTATCCTTTCACCGTGTCATAGATTCCATTGCCTTGTCATCTTAATTCTTGTGATGCCACTATATCCAGTGTATAGTTATCGACTTGGTTTGTGAATTTTAGGATATCCCTTGGTTTGTAAGGCTTAGTACGTTCCAGGGTCCTATTTTTAGATCATAGTCCGGGTACAGTTTCCGAGGCCAGTGTACCGAGCTCATAACAAATAATTTTTTTTACGGAAATGGGGGATTAGCCCTTCGCCTAACCCAAACTTTCATGAATGGGTCGGTTCTGATCTTTAGGTTACCAGAAAATTTTTTATCACGATTGTATAGCAAACCGCTTGATTAAAGACAGAGGTCTGCTCCAATCCGCCCCTTACATGGAGAACAGACGCTTGAGTTGCATTGTTTTTACGGAACCATGGTGTAGAATCATTGAGTATTAGCAGTACATATTTATTTTGCTCTTCTCACTAAACTAACCTAATTCGCTAGCACTACGTTGACGCACACTTAGCTAGCACTGCGTTGACGTAGAATTTCGCTAACAATTAGCAATGTCAATGGAAAATTAATCGATCGGATATGAAAAATGTAACTTTCTATCCATTGAAAAATGTTACATATTAAATCTTATCCATAGCAGTTTATGGTAACTAAGAAAAATAAAGGGTAGCGAAATCCGAAATTCGATGTCCTCGCCGTGCTTTCTGGATAATACTGACAACATAAGGTTAATGTATCGGAGACAAGCAGAGTAAAAACTGCTTAGTCAATGAAGCTACATCACGGCGAATTGGCGCCTTAAAACGAATGCGATCCTGCCGTCTGTTCTCCATGCTAGGGTCGGATTGGAGCGGGTGTCTGTCTTGAATCAAGTGGCACGCCATATAAACGTGTAAGAAGGTAATTCTATTGACCTTAACATCGGAACGGACCCATTCACGAAAATTTGGGTTGGGCCTGAGAACAACCTAGCCCCAGAAAAAACATTTGTTAAATTTGGAAATCAAAAAAAGAATAGCAAACCCGGATAAAAAAACGTGGATATCGTTGCTCTGCAAGAATTTACATAGCCAATAATCGGCAAACAAGATTAAGATAGTCACTCTTTATAATGTAGAAGTCATCTTTTTCGAAGAGAATTTGGTACTAGGTTTCTTGTAGATCTACGCATACAAGAAGCCGTGATGAAATTCATCCCGGTCAATGAAAGGATCTGCTATGTACGGGTACGCGGTGCATACAAATATATATTTCTCTTATTGCCATGCATGCAATTACTGCAACTTAGACAGTCGACGAGAACGATACTTTCTACATAACACTGGAAGAGGTTATGAAACAAATATCAACACGCGACTTCATTAAGAATGCGTTCACGAGAAACAATTAAAATTGATGTCATCTTTATACGTTAGTAAATTGATCGATATAGACAAAAATAATTTGTAGTTCGTATTTGTAAATACCAAAAATTAATAATTCTTCCTTGTTAATTAAGACAGTTACTAACAATGCTTATAAATCTTTAATCAATTTAACTGGATAATTAACTTCATATACTAGAATTTTTTTAAGCTTTGGCAAAAAGTAACAGATGCAGTTTTAATAGATTTGTAGAAGTTAATTAAATTTACATATATAAATCACATGCATACATATGAGCAATTTCACGCAAGTTCAGCAAATTTTTGGGAAATTTTGACTTGAACCCTTTTAATTTTGATTATTTTTTGTTTATAGATAGTCTTTCATAAATAAAAAATACAAGTTCTCTTAGAATTTTTTTTTTCGACCAGGGGTCTTCACAGGGTGCCCCTCAATTTTTTGTTATTTTGTGATGTGAGTGCATTTTGACGAGCGATTGTAGAAAAACTACTCAATCGAATTTCATAAATGATATGTCGTCGAATAGGTATTAGAACAAAGTTTTTAAAACTGTACACTGTTAATTTTTTGAAATAATTTTTAACGGTGGAACATAAGAAAAAAACGGTGTAATTGAAGAAAAGATGGCGCTGCACCTTTTTTTTTTTAAACTAAATTGAAGCTTATTTTATATCTAACTACTTGTGAAAGTTTAGGAGATGCGTTATTTTTTGTTTTAAAGATAAAATTCGTTGTGCATATGACTGTCGGGAATCAGTTTTTTTTGTTCTGAAGGAAAATTATAAAAATGGCGTTATAAACTAAGAGATTTTTTTTTATGTTAAATATCAAATATTTTATTATTAGATGAACTTTTTAAAATATTATAAAAATTATATACCTAGTACAATAAATAAAATAAATACAATTGTTAAAATGATTAACTTATTTTACAAACAGAAGTTTCTTTTGAATAGGAAAACTCTTCTGCAATTATTTTCTTTGTATTAGATGGCATAAAAAAATGAAATGTTTATTTACCACTTTTAGTAATCACTTGTCACTCTTATAAAAAATAATTTGACAGTCTCGACTGCAAACAAAAAAGCCGTATAAATAACTAAATATATTTAGGAACTTTTGACTGGAGAAGCATTATGTTCGTATTATGTTATTATGGAATCATAAAGTAAAATATTGTATTGAGAATTCAGTATTTTTTCGCAAATATACAAATTACAATATTAAATTTTCGCGGCACACGAATATATAAATGTCTTGATAATTTATATAAACCCGCGACCGTATATCGCGATCCGACTCGAAGGACCATGAAACTTGTTAAATTAATATTTTATGTTTAGTTGTAGCACAAAATCTTTCTCATTCATTTAGGACCGTCCATCCTTTGAAATATTTTTTCTAATAGTTTTTAAAAAATAATTTTTTTCTACTTCAAGCTACGAAAATGCCATTTTAATATAGAGTAAAATCTATGTGAAACTGAAACTTTTTCTAACTAGTGACTGAAAATTTTTTTCTCACTGGTGAGTGAAAATAAATAAGTTTCGGTGGTGGTTAAAACCAAATATTTAAAAATAATAATTTTAAAAATTATCTTATCTATCTATTATCTATTTCACATATTAATTACTACAATTAGGCAATTTTCATGTATTTATGAAGTATTAACGCGTATATATTAAGCATAATATATAATATGTTACTGTAATTTACTCCATAGAAAACATCAAAATCATAAATTGTAATACAAAGTTATATAACTATTTCCAACAATTTGCATTTTTTTTTTACATGGCAAATAAGAATATGTTATACATTATGCAAAATATACTCATCAATACTTCATCAAATTGTAATAAAATGTGTAATGTTATAAATATTTTTTAAAATATTATTTTAAATATTTGGTTTTAACCACCACCTCTAGGCGAACACCGGAACATAATTTAAAACTTATTGCACACTAATAAAAATTGACTACATAATTTATATTAGCTGGCAATATTTTTATAAAATTCCTATTTAAAATTGGTTCGTTTCCTTGTCAATTGTCACGTTATTTATATAATCAATCCGTGAAGTTATTTATATTTATTTATAAATTTCAAAAAGTAAGTTTTATTTAAATAACTAATAATATTAGATCAAATTAATTTTATTTAAAACAAAACTGAAAAGTTAGTTTTTAAAGTTTTGTGTTTGCAAAATTAAATTTATATTTTTGAACTATTTCCTATAATCTTTCATCTGTAGGCGAACACTGGCATACAATAAAAACAATATTTTACACTGTTAAAAATTATATATAAATACAATATTGCTATTTTGATTTCCACTGTCAAAATTAGCTATGTCGTCTTGAAAGTTTTTAGTAGGAAAATTTGTAAATATTATCATTTATATTTTCAAGCGTAGAAAAAATAGTGTTTTCTACGCGGGTAAAAACCTTTTTGCGTTTCTGAACTTATTCCACTCGACGCTATCACGTCTCGTGGCAAACCGCCCAGTCACGCAAAAAAAGACGTTTTCACCACTTGTTGAAAAATCTACTATTTTTCCCAATCTTCTAACAAATGAATTTTAAAGATAAATACAAATAATTGACGTAACTGTTTTGGTGATTGAATTTCTGAAGCTTCAAGTAAACATTCACGCCATTCATTATTATTTGTTGCAATACCTCGAGCTTCACATGCTGCAACAAAAGTAGGGTACTCAACACCTTCATGCATACGTAGATCAGTAAAATATTTTGAACCACGAACATGCAACAGAAGTAAATGCATTTGAAACAATTCTATATCTTTTGGAGTAACCATATATAATCGAGCAACAACTTTATCAGCCCCACGTTGTCTTCTTTTCCACGATTTACTTTGATCACGCCAAACATAATGTAATGCTAATTCTGTATACAAAAACTCATTAACTAAATTATCAATGGAATTCAAATGGAAAAATGCTAACAATTTTGTTCTTGATACTGCACCAGTCACATTACCATTCCTGATATAAACATTTTGTCTATTAGGCAAATGACAATCAAGTCGAATAATTGTATGAG
The DNA here is from genome assembly GCA_963693315.1 of Diogma glabrata. NCBI lineage: Eukaryota > Metazoa > Arthropoda > Insecta > Diptera > Cylindrotomidae > Diogma > Diogma glabrata. The sequence goes on along the minus strand of OY856186.1, from coordinate 141,914,971 downwards.
ATTGAGTATGCATTGGAAATTCAAATATGCGCCAAGCAGCATCAGTCGAACCAACATACCGTCCATTCAAAAAATCTTGAATTTTATTTCCCATAATCGCATCATCATTATTCACTGCATTCTCTCCATTCACTCTCAATTCAAAATTGGCAGAATCATACATACTTGTAAACATATTTCACACTTTTAACAGTCGTACATATTTCCACGTTAATAACAAAGTAACAAAGTTTAACGTTTTTGTGAAAAAAAATATGGCTTGGGCAAGTCTATTTCATATTAGTATGGGGGAGTTCGCTTAAATTCAAAAATAAATTTAATTCGTCTATAACTTTTTTATTTATGATCCGATTTGTGTGAAAAATCTTTAAAATCTAAGTTATACTAATATCAGTTAGCAGTGAAAATTTGAAATGAATACATCTGCGAATAAAAAAGCCTTAGGCTGTACAAAATTTTCGTTAGCGTTTTAATATATAAGATGTTATTTCCGTAATAATAGTATATGTATTATTGTATTGTATTGTTCTCTAACCTATAGCCTAATGAACTAAACCTATTGTCTATACTCTATAATGAAACTTTTCCTATAAAAAAATTATCATTATTCTATTGGTATGATTCCAATTGGTCAAATTATTTTGAAATTATAATCACAATAGCTTTGATACGTTTTGTTCAAAAATCTAATTTTAAAGATTTTTTTGGGTTTTTTTATCATCGAGGGTTTTTTTAATAAGAAATTTGATTTCTTAATTAAAACAATAAATTTTTCTTGTTTTAATTTTAGAAAACGTTTCTATTTTATATAATACATAATTCTTTGTCAGAGCAGAGCCGTCTTAAACGTTTCGTAGGCCCTAGGCACATTACAATATATATTATGAAAAAAAATTAGTACACCAGAATTATTTTCTGAACAATCCAGAATTTGGATTTTCAACATTGTAATTTGAATTTTCAATTGTCTTGGAATAGTTGATTGCGCAGAGCGCCATCTATTTATTTATTTATTTATTTAAGTTTGCATAATTTGTGTTATTTTATTTGTGCGAAATTTTAAACTTTCATCATTCAAGGCTTAATTATTTCGACCTGAAAGACCTAAGTATTACATCTTCGAGGCGAAAGTGAAATTCTGACCGTCACTTTTTGGAATTTCTTGACGTTTTAGGACCTACTGATTCTAAAAAAGCAAAATAAAAAATGTATGTCTGTTTGCCGGCCGGCCATCACAACCGACGAAATCTAGAAAACCGCTGGAGGGATTTCAAAAATTTTTGTTTCTAAAAATAGGTATACTCAATGTTAAGAGCCGAAAGGACGATGTGTTTTATAACTGTACCGAAAGTGTGTCAAAAAAATCGTCAAGTGTGTCAAAACAAGGAAATTTGCATATTTTTTTTTTAATTCAAAGTTAGGCATGTTTAGTGTTAAACATAATAAATTATAGATTAACTTCTTTGAATATCCGAAGATACCATGCTGAACTAGGGCTCAAGAGTATTTATTAATTTTCTTTGAGGAATTTATTCACGTTGATTTTTAAAAATTTTGAGGGTTAAAATTATCAGGAAAGACCCACGCCGGTAAGGCATTACAAAGACGTGAGACTCTGTTAAAAAAAAATCACGTTGAAAAGCTACTGTTCTACGCCTTGTTTCTCGAACCGTAAAAGGATCAACCGAACCGTAAAGTTAGTAGGTTCAGGTAAAATCGATTTGATCTCCGCAGACGCCCGTTCATCCATAATGTATTTATAAAATTGGCAAACAAATCAGCAACATCTCTTCTATGTTGCAAGGAATCTAGCTCGTTAGTAAGATTTAAATCTCCGATCAATTTAATAGCTCTCCGCTGTATAGAATCAAGACATTTCAAACTATTCACGTTGGCGCCACCCCCCCCCCCCCCCCATGTGTGAGAACAATACTCCATGCAAGGACAAATAAATAACTTATATATTAAAAGAAGTTGCTTGCTATTAAAAACCTTACGACAACGACCCAAAAAGCCCAATTTTTGAACAGTGTTCATAGCTAGGCTGAAAATATGAGAATTTCATTTTATATTATTTTCAATCTCAACTCCTAGAAGTCTAATAGATTCTTTCTCTTCAAGATCATTTGAATCAAACTTTAATGAAAACGGATTTGGTATTGATAACCTAGGAAAAAAAACAAACGTTTTTTTGCTTAAAAGACGTTCATTTTAAGTGATTACGAGTAGGAACATTGAATTTGGAGAAATCTTGATGGGCGGGATTGGTATGTGACACCAAAAACTAGATTATTGCATTAAAAGTTTGTCAATAAATGTTGTCAAGTGTGTCAAAAGAATGGTTTTCATTTTTTGTTATCCAATTTTTTGGAAAAAAATAAAATTAATTATTTGTATGGCATGAAATGTAATTGAACATGAAATTGGACATAGAAATTTTTGAATTTCTTCTATTTTCGGAATATTTTTGGAATTTTGAAAAAGTTAGTATATTTGATTTTGTTATAATTTTTGCAATATATTTAGAATTTTGGAAAAAGTTGTGATTTTGAATTTTTACAATATTTTCGGAATTATGAAAAAAGTTTCAATTTTTGATTTTATAAGAATTTTCGGAATATTTTTAGAATTTTGAAAAAGTTTAAATATTTGATTTTATTATAATTTTTGGAATATTTTTGGAATTCTAGAAAAAGTTTGTAGTTTTGATTTTTTTATAATTTTTACAATATTTTAAAAAATTTTAATTTTTAAAAGTTTTAAAGTTTTGATTTTATTATAGTTTTTACAATATTTTGAAAATTATGAAAGAAATTTCTTGAAACGCTAAATTTAGAGGCTTTAGAGTAGTTTGCTGATTGTATCATCGTTTCACTAAATTATGTTAAGCTACGATATGTTATAATTTTTCGGCATTGTATTGTTGTTTCGTGTTAGGTTTTTAATAAATTTCTAAACAGAGATTAAATACTTGTACTTTTACGTAGAATTTTATGTTTGCTATACATGGCTGCCCAAAACTAAAACAATGTCCTCATTAAAATTTTTTGCGGAAAACTATCAAAATCCTCAACCCAGACCGAAGTCTTGATATCTCAGAGCTTGAGATTTTCGCCCTTCCATATTTTTATAATATGTTTTTATGTCGAATTCTTCCCAAAAAAATGCTCTGACACTTTTTTTTTTGCTATCAGATCAATTTTTTTTTTCATTACGTGTTCTACTTGGCTCAAAAAAGTGATCTTTTTTGCCCTATAAAGGTTTGTTTGAATCTAGATATTTAGCTAAAGCAAAGCATAAATACAATAAAGAACACAAATACATTGATATATCTGTCAAAATTAGTAAAAAAACAAAACGCCATTTACTTATTACATATGTTTTTTTAAAGTGAAATAGTTTTGTTTAAATCATGTTTAAAATTAAAAATTAATACAATTAATTACAAAAACATTCACTGACATTTCATAAACACAACTACAAAACTAGATCATATTTTTAGGTACATTTCATATAAAAATCTACATATTGCCTTTGTAATTTGTATATATATTTATTATACTTTTTCTTCGTAGGCCTCCTTAAAGTTCGTAGGCCCTAGGCACAGTGCCTATGGTGCCTATTGGATAAGACGGCTTTGTGTCAGAGAATAAAGTAATGCAATCAATTCGTGTTTAATGTATTTTATTCTCTCGCAAATTAAAAATTCTCGCTCGTGCCTCGCCTGAATTTTAAGCTTTTGCTTAAGAATAAACTTATACATTAAACACTGATTGGTTAAACTACTATTGTGGTATAAACACAATAGTATCGATAGTTTAATAGCAAAAAATTATTATTCTATTCAACTAATTGTGGAATAAACTTAGTACATATTAGATTAACTATATTTTAATTGGTGTCGTGATAAAATATCACATGAACAAAACCCACACGAAATAATATCACGTCGAAAATATCACAGCGAAAAAATCACACTATACGAAAATATCACATCATAAAAATATCTCATCACGAAAAAATCTCATCCTAAAATCATACGCGAGAAAATAACACATCCTAAAATCGCACGCGAGAAAACATCACATCCTAAAATCATACGCGAAAAAATATCACATCCTAAAATCACACGGGAAAAATAACATATCCTAAATACACACGCGTAAAAATATCGTTTTCTTGAGGCTCGTCTCCACTAACCGCGCTGAACGTTTACTAAAACCGGTCATTCAAATGCAACAGAAACAGAATTTCATACAAATTTGACAGCAAAAAATTCTGTTGCTGTAAAATTTGATTGAAATTCTGTTTCTGTTTTATGTGAATTTCAGCCTTAACGTTTGCAAACATAGATTTGTTTAGTGGAGACACAAAATATGAGCACGAACAAACATTTGTTAGTTTACCGAATAATATGGAAAACATGATGTTGAAGACAAAAATCTGTCTCCACTTCATATTATTTAAGAACTAGATCTGTCATGCATATGTTGATCTGTCATTGATAATTAAATTTGATTTTGGTTTTTAAGTGAAAATTTAGAATAAAACAAAAAATACATTTTGTTAAAATATTAAAAAATTGTATATTTGGTTTTAATAATGATTTTATCAATTTTTTTGGCAAATAAAAGCTGTCAAAGTTTTTATTTTAACATTTTCGGCACTTCAACAAATGTTAGCGAGCATTTGTTTTTAGAAAGGTAGTTTGGTTGATAGAGACAGATTGTTAGCAATCGTTAGTAAACATTAGCAAACGTTTGTTGTTTGTATTCGTGCAGTGGAGAGTAGATCTATTTACTACCTAGATCTCAGTGGAGACTAACTTAAAATCGCACGCGAAAAAAGCGAATCCTAAAATCACAGTCGTCAAAATATCACATCCTAAAATCACACGCGAAAACATATCATGGAAAACATTTCATTGTAGAAAAACAGAAGTCGGTATATAATATATAAATTTAAACGAATTCTATGCTAACAATTGTAACCACCATTGAGATTTGAGACACAATCTTTCATATGAAACCGTATTTGGCTTAGTAAAAACGTTTTGAAAGATTTCACGTCTTAGCCCTATCAAACAAATGATTCCCACTTAATTTATTTTGGATCCCAAATGATTTAAGCAATACTCATCTCAAATTTTAGATCGAAAAGATTTATAGTTTACGAGATAGCGAACGGTAACAGACAGACACGCAGTATTAAAGGAATCCTAAAATAAATTGATTACATTTTTTCACAATTATGTATTTTTATTATTTTTATTTCTTATATGCACCATACATAAGCAATTCTTCTTAACATTTCGATTCTTTGAGCCCGACTGTAATTTGTAAAAATATTTGCTATTCTTCTGCCGTAGTGATATCTCCAAAACTAGAGATCGAAACTACGCATTTCTGCAATACTCAAAAATTGTAATATTTCTGTGTTTTTTTTGCAATCAAATTTTTTCCATAATATTTTTAATTTTGTTTGACACCGTAAAAGCCAAATTTATGATTATTCTGAGAATCCTAATTTTCAGAATAACCTTGGGTTTTGTGTGTCTTAGTCCTCTAATTAATTTTTACGATAGGTTCTTTTTGCAAAAGTGGATCAAACTTGTTTGCAAAACAATCAGATGATGGACTAAATTTTTTCATTAAATTGAAAACTAAAGATTTTATATCATTTAAATTTCCAAAATTTATTTCAATAGGAAACGTTTCGGTGATTTTTTGTCACCATTCTCAATCCTATACGTAGTATCTAGGAAACACAATATGATTGTTAATATTATATTATTATCAGAGCTAATACTAGAGTTAAAAAATTTGTTTGGAAACTTACGTTAAAATAAATTAAAACCTGGATTTAATTGAGTACTTAAACTAATGATATATTAAACATAACTATAAAAACAAATAAAAAACACAAACTGATTAAAATCCACTAAAATTGAAAATATATTAAATTTTCCATAATATTTTTTCGCGTGTAATATTAGGATGTGATATTTTTACGCTTGTACCTAACAGTCATTCAATTTTAGGATGTGATATTTTTTCGCGTGTGATTTTAGAATGTGATATTTTTTCGCGTGTGATTTTAGGATGTGATATTTTCTCGCGTGTGATTTTAGGATGTGATATTTTTGAGATGTTATATTTTCGTGATGTTTTTTTATTATTATTATTATTATTATTTATTTATTTAGATTTCTCCATATTTTTTATTTTTTTTATTTTTTTTATGTTATTTTTATTTTGGACAGCAAACAGAAAAAATCCAATAACATGCTGTCACAATATATAATAATATACTTAAAGCTAAATATTGTTTATTGAAATACTTAAAAAATAAATAATGCACTCAAAAAATTTTGAAATACTGAAAAATAAACAATACATTCAAATTAGAATTTCAAGATTAAATCTAAATTATCTTTAATTCAGCAAGTTAGTGATTAATTTTTTATAACATAGAAAAGATGTCAAATTTTGAAATTTAAATATTTAAATACAATTCAATTTTGTTTTATTACTTTTATTTTATTATTCTATGTTTATTTTTGATGATCTTAACCATAGTTAATACCATACTTAACACCTAGTTCAAATAGAATTCCTAAACCTTCTCTTATCTTCTTTCATTTGATTAACATTAAACGAAACTTTAAACTCAACGAAATTGAGCATTGCAGAACTTTTTAAATACCAAATCTGATACATTGAACATATCAATTTCAGAAAAATAGTCATTATGGCTAGACTGAAACCTGTACAGAGGCGATGAAAAACCGAGATTTGTACGAGAGGCAGATGGCAAAAATAAATAATTTGTGCGTGTTCTGTAAGCAGGCGCATAAAAGTTTATTGATGATAAAACAGAAGTAATTAATTTAGAATTAATGATTTTGAATAATGTGAATTCATCTAACAGAATTCTTCTGTTCTCTAACTTTAACATATTCAATTTACTCAGTCTTACTTCATAAGATAACGGGGTTGAAAACGGAAAACTCCTAAAACAAACAAATTTGGTAAATTTTCTTTGAATTCTTTCAATTCTATAACACTGTGTATCGTAGAATGGGTGCCAAATTTGGCAACCATACTCCAAGATTGTTCTAACCAAGCTACTAAAAAGAGTCACCAATACTTGCGGATTTCGGAATTCTTTACTTCTACGCCAGACAAATCCAAGCAATTTACAGGCTTTCATACAAATTAAGTCAATATGATCATCAAAACGCAGCTTCGAATCAAATATTATTCCAAGGTCCTTAACTTTGTTGACTTTATTTAAAAGTAAATTATTTATTTTATAATCAAACATACATTTAGTTACTTTCTTAGTGAATATAATGGACGAGCATTTAGTTATGTTTAGTTCCAGATTATTTAGATCACACCAATTTTGAATTTTTATAAGATTGCCTTTTAATTTTAAACAGTCAAGTGAGTTAAATACTCTGGCGAATATTTTTAAATCGTCAGCATACAACAGATGAGGACAATCAATAATTTGTGAAAGATCGTTAATGAAAATTAGGAACAACAATGGACCCAAGATTGAACCCTGAGGTACACCCGATGAAGAAACAAATCCTTTTGATAAATGACCATTAAATTTTACATATTGAATTCGATCACTTAAATACGAGGCGATCCAAACTTTTAATCTATCTGGAATTTCAAAAACGTCAAGTTTAGATATTAAAATATTGTGGTCTACTTTATCAAACACTTTTGAAAAATCTGTGTAGATACAATCAACTTGAATATTTTTGTCAACGGATTCGAAAACGTATTCAGAAAACTCAAGCAAGTTGGAAATAGTTGATTTCCCCGAAATGAAACCATGCTGATTTGGACTAATTTTGTTTTTGACCATGTTAAAAATGATTTGGTGTATAACTTTTTCGAATATTTTTGCAAATGCATTAAGTATGGATATCGGTCGATAATTCTCAACGTTAGAAGAATCCCCATTTTTAAAGATTGGACTTAAGTGTGATTCTTTCCATTTGGATGGGAACTCATTTTGAGATAATGACATATTGAAAAGGATGGAAAGAGGTTTGGATAAAGAGGTATTCAAATTTTTTATAAACAAATTATTTAACAAATCAGGACCCGAACCCTTATTTGAATCAAGATTTGATATTATAATTGATATTTCATGTTCAGATATTTGAAGATGACCTTTTGAGTAAATAGACTCAAAATGTTTCGCAAACATGTCACAAATTTTCTGTTGATCATTTGATTTTTCGTCTTTTAGACCCATTATGAAAGGATAATTTGATTTAGATTGTAAAGATCTGTTATAATTCCAGAAGCACTTTGGATTTTTATAAATATGCTCTTCCATGTTGCGGTTATAGTCCATAAAACATTTTTTTATTTCCAATTTTACTTTTTTTCTAAATAATGAGAATAAAGAGTAATCATTCGGATTATGATAAACATTATACTTAGCTCTAATTTTTTCTTTCTGTCTGATTAATATTTTCAAATATGAAGAATACCAATTTGGAAATTTTTTACGCTTTGAACGAGAATTACCCTTACATGGATTAATATTAAGAAATAACTTGTCATAAAACAATTTAACAGCATTATTAATATGTAGACCATCAAAAAGTTGATCCCAATTTAAGGCACTAAGGTTTGAAGCAAGATCATCATAGTTAAGACTTTTAAAATCAAATTTGTTCGAGTTGAATTGGGGTTGACTTTTCAAATGCGTGGCTTCTATTTGAATAGTGAATGGAGGATGATATGTGTCAACTTTGGAGAGATTCGAAACACTTCGAAATACTTTGATTTGATTTGGTAAATAATTGGTTAATACAAGATCGAGAAGTCTCCCTTGTAAATTAAATATGTGATTAATTTGGCTAAGCGAGGTTAAGTTCAATGATTCAATAAGGTATTCAGCCGCTCTACCCTCATAACTGTTAACAGATATGGCACTAGTGTCATCTATATTCCAGATAATTCCAGGTAAATTGAAGTCACCAGTAATTAGATAACGGGTGTTATCGTCTGATGAATTTATCAAGTTAATTAAAAAATCACAAAACATTTTATAGTCTTCGAATTTAATGGAACAATTGAAATAAACTGAGCAAAGAACAACAGTGGAACCATTTTTTAAATACAATTTAATCCAAATATCATCAAAAACACCAGAATGCATACCTGGGATTTGAGTTACCTGAAACTTTTTTTTAACAGCTATAAGAACACCGCCACCATCTACCTTTCCACCAGCCTCAAAATTACGATCTCGTCGAAATATGGAATAACGATCGTCAAATGCTTCATTTGAACTAATTGAATTATTTAACCAGGTTTCAGTCAAACTTATAATGTCATAATTATTTTCTTGAACAGCAAGTTTAAAATTCTTTAAACCTCTAGAGTTCTGATAATAAAGATCAATGAAACTCATTACTGTGACTCAAAAAATACTCTAGTAAATCTAAAAGAAAAAAAAGAAAAAAGAAAAAAAGATATACAAGTAGAAGTAAATTTGTAATAATTAAAAATATTTCAAAAAATGATTAACAAAAAAAAAAAAACTTAAACAAGTAAATGTATATAATATGTGTAGGTATAAATTCAATTTTATAATCAATACTTATGTAATTTCAAGTTGTTTAAATCAAATGAAGAGGAAATTTTTATGACGTCATCATCATCTGATTTTTTGCAGTAAATGTTACCATAGTTTGCCCATACAAACTTAAATTTATTAGGATCATCATTTTTTTGAAGCGTTTTTTTAACTTCGTGTAGTAAACGTTTCTTATGAGGAGACAAGTAATCTGTTAGAAGTATGTTATTATCTTGATGAAAACCTATTTCCGTTGATTTAAAAGACTTTTTATTTTTGAATGCTTGAAGAACTTGATGTTTGATGTATTTGGAATGTAGTTCAACTGTTATTGGTTTTATCATAGATCTAGATTTATTTCTGTGAGCATACTTAATTCCTCCAGCTTCCAGTTCAACTCCAATATGTTTGAAGATTATTAGTACTGTATCCAATAAATTTTCCTTTTCCCTCTGCGGAACACCGAGTATTTGAACGTTTGACGCATAACAGTGATTTTCCAATAAATCGCATCTAAATTGACTAGCCACCAACTCATCTTGAATAATTTTATTCTGCAATTCTAATGATTTTATGTTTATTTCATTTGCGTCAACCCTTTTTTCCAAAACCACTACGCTTTCAAGTTTGTTGTTTAACTTATTTAGAGCATCACCATACTCAATTTGTTGATTCTTAATAATATCCAGTGTTTTTAGAGATATCAAGAATTCGTTGTGTTTAGCTTTCAAAGATATAATGTCCGTCTTTACCGATGCTAAGATTTCTGCCATGTTTTGAGAAGTAACTTTGGATAAATTAGATGAAGTATTAGATTTACCGATTAATGGATGTTTAATGCATTGTTTACAGGTCCAAAGATTATTTACAGCATCATTATCAATACCTTCACAAATCACATGATATAAGCAATTACATTGATAACATTGAATGGTATCTTTTTTGGAATTTCTATCAAATTTCTCATGGCACTTTAAACAGATACTCATGTTGGTTAATAAAATTTTAGATCACTTTGTTTAACGAATTCAAATGATGATACAAGTTTGAGGTTATTCTCTTCACTCAGTTAAACAACCTGTAATATATTTACACAAACATGCTTAATATTATTTTCCCGTTTTCAAATGTAATGTAATGTAATGTTATTTACACTCGTATTTAATCACAAACTAGTAACAGAAACGAAATTCACTGTTTATTATAGTTCACCTTAGAATACAATTAAAACTCAAGTACTATTATTTAATAAATTTGAATAATTTACATTTGATTATTTTAATAATTTAAGAAAAATGCGAGAGCAAAATAATCGACATGTTTCTTCTATGCATTTCAAAAAACGAATGAAGATTACAGCATATTACAGCTATTTACAAAAGTTATTCTTTATCTATACATTTTTATATCATATTTTCTTTTATGAATTTTCTTAACAAATTTTTAAAACGATTTACTGTATTTGATTCCTTAATGTCCTTTGGTAATGAATTAAAAAATTTTGCTCCTTTATAAAATAATGAGTTTTGTGAAAAATTTTTTATTGCGTTTATTTCAATTTCATCACTATTTCGTAATTTCCTTTTATATTCATTTTGATAGTTAAATTTTATTCTATTACTTAAATAGGAGGGCCATAGATTATTTATTATTTTATAAATTGAGATCATTGTGTTAAAATAGATCATTTGTTTAATGCTTAAAAAACCCAAAATATTTAATAATGTTTCTTTACTAGTATCTCTTTTTATTTTTAATATATTTCTCATAATTCTATTTTGTAGGATCTGCATTCTTTCAATGTCATTATTTGACGCCAAAAACAAAATGGATGAGCAATAATTAACATACGGCTCAATCCAAGTTCTATACAATGAAATTTTTTGTTTACAATTTAGCTTATTTCCTAATCTACCCAAAATATTTATTTTCACAGCCATTTTTTTACAAACATTGTCAACATTTGATTTAAAATTTAATTTGTCATCGATTATAACACCTAAAATATGGAGGGGCTGAAATCTCACAGCTCTGAGATATCAAGACTTCGGTCTGGGTTAAGGTTTTGTATATAGTTTTCGGTAAAAAACTTTTATGAGGACATGGTTTTTAGTTTTGGGCAGCGATGTATGTCAAACATAACTCTTTGTTAAAGAACTAGTATTTTTTATATCTGTTTTAAAATTTATTACAAAACTAACACGAAACATCAATACGTTGCCGGAAAATTATAATCAAAATTCCAAAAATATTGTTAAATTAAATAAAATCAAACTTTTTCAAAATTCCAAAAATATTCCAAAAATTAGAATAAAATCATATATTTAAATTTTTTCTACATTCCAATAATATTTCAAAAATTCTTCAAAATACAAACTTTTTTCAAAATTCTAAAAATAATGCAAAAATTATTACAAAATCAAAAATTGAAAATTTTTTCAAAATTCCAAAAATTATAATAATGTCAAAAATTAAAAAGTTATCAAAATTCTAAAAATGTTCCAAAAATTCTTACAAAATCAAAAATTTAAAACTTTTGCCGAAATTCTAAAATATTGCAAAAATTATTACAAAATCAAAAATACAAACTTTTTCAAAATTCCAAAAATATTTCAAAAACTATAACAAATTCAAAAATTTCCATGTTTAATTTCATTTTAAATTACATTTACGTCATAAAAACAGCTACATTTTTTTTTCCAAAAAATTGGCTACAAAATAAGTAAAATCGTTTTTTGACACACTTGACATTATTTTTTGACAATCTTATAATGCCATAATTCTCTATAATAATAATAAAATATCATATCATACAAACTATTAATTTTATTTTTTTCTAAAAAAATTGGGTAAAAAATAAATAAAAACCTTTCTTTTGACACACTTGACAACATTTTTTGACAAACTTATAATGCCATAATTCTCAATAATAATAATAAAATTTCATTTCAAAGAAACAATTTAGTTTTTTCCAAAAAATTGGGTAAAAAACTAAATAAAAATCTTTTGACACACTTGACAACATTTTTTTGACAAACTTATAATGCCATAATTCTCGATAATAATAATAAAATTTCATTTCAAACAAACAATTTTTTTTTCCAAAAAATTGGGTAAAAATAAATAAAAATCTTTCTTTTGACACACTTGACAACATTTTTTTGACAAACTTATAATGCCATAATTCTCATCAATAATAATAAAACTTCATTTCAAACAAACAATTAATTTTATTTTTGTTTCAAAAAATTGGGTAAAAAAATAAATAAATTTGTTTTGACACACTTGACAACATTTTTTTGACAAACTTATGATGCCATAATTCCCAATAATAATAATAAAACTTCATTTCAAACAAACAATTAATTTTATTTTTTTTCCAAAAAATTAGGTAAAAAAATAAATAAAAATCTTTCTTTTGACACACTTGACAACATTTTTTTGACAAACTTATAATGCAATAATCTATTTTTTGATCTCACATACCAATCCCAACCATCAAGATTTCTCCAAATTTTATGTTCCTACTCGTAATCACTTAAAATGAACGTTTTTTAAGCCAAAAATATGAAAATTTGCTATTTTTGACACACATAATGATTTTATTGACACACCTGCGGTACAGTTATCGAACACAGCGTCCTTTTGGACCTGTCCCTTGTGAATACCTATTTTTAGAAAAAAAATTTTTTGAAATCCCTCCAGTGGTTTTCCCTGCAGCGTAGGTAATGACGGACCGACGGCCGGACGGCCAGACGGCCAGACGGCCGGCCGACAGACAGACATACATTTTTTTTTTTTGCTTTTTTAGAATCAGTAGGTGCTAAAACGTCGAGAAATGCCAAAAAAAATGGGGGTAAGAATTTCACTTTTGGCTCATGAATGTAATACTTAGGTCTTTCAGATCGAAGTAATATTTTATTTCATCTACTCTTTTTAATTCCTCTTGGTCAATTTTTATTTTTATTTCATTTTTATCAACGTTCTTGTTATTTGTTATTATTAGATACTTAGTTTTTTTAGTGTTAATTTTAAGCTTAACCTGATTGATTGTCCTATAAAGATTATTGAGATCCATATTTATTAATGCCTGTGCAACTTCAATTTTTTTTGTTTTAATATAAATTAAAGTATCATCTGCAAATAATTTGCATTTACAAAATCGCAAGGCAAATTTCAAAACATTAATAAAAATTATGAACAATAACGGACCCAGTTTGGAACCCTGTGGAACACCTATATTATTCTGTTTCATTTTCGAAAAAATATCTTTTACCTTTACAATTTGCATGCGATCTGTTAAATAACTTTCTACCCATTTCAATGCCAAATCATTGAAACCAAGGAGAGATAAAATATATAATAAAATCTTTCGGTCAATGGTTTCAAATGCTCGTTGAAAATCAATAAAAACAGCAATAATTATTTCACCCAATTCTAGTGCCTCTTTCCAGTCAGCTATTACTAGATTGACTGCGCTCTCACATGAATGATTGTTACGAAATCCTGATTGCGTAAGTTTCACAGTCAAACCAATCAAAACTATATTTTTAGTCAAAACAATTTCAAATTTTGGTTTGAATCAGAGAAATAGAAGGTTATTTTATTTGTTAATGTTGTAAAATATTAATTATTGGATAATTAAATAGTAAATTTGATACTTTTAAAGAAGATACAGTATATTTAAAAGAGTAATTTTGAATGAAAAAATTAATTAAATGGTTTAATTATATGATAAAAAATCCCAGCGGCAGGTATATCCGCTAGAAATAGGTAGATTTCGGGGTCAGACGGTTTTGTGTCCAAATGAAATTAGATAAGTCAGATTAGTTTAAATAAAAAATATAAGTAGAAACAGAATAATTCAAAAAAATTATCGAACCAAATTAAATACATTATCCGAACTAACTCCATCAATACAATTTCGGAACAGTTTTATTTAAGTTGGTTTAAACCAGGGTTGTTCCTTTACGCGTAATCTAAAATAGATTACATTACATGTAATCTATGTAATGTAATCTATGTCATCTATGTAAATTTGGCGTAATCTATTAATTTTGATTTAAGAAGAAATACGTGAAAATATTGTATTATCCCTACTGAAAATTTTTTCTTAAAAGACATGATCAATAATATTGTAATAAACTTCGTCCAGAATGGGTTAGTTTAATTTAATCATAAATAACCAATACGTTCCGCCTAAATGTTTTCTACATTTAGACTATGGCAAAGATGAATTAAAAGTTAACTCCCTTTAACTAATACAAGTTGCATAAATTAATGTAAATTAAATTTTTACATTAATGAATTAAAAGGAGGAGTGGCCTATTGTTTCTAGAAACAACTACAGTGAGTACCAGAAGATTCTGCTTATTTGTTTTTGAATATAAATAAGCGAACAAATAAATAAAGTTTGAGATTTTGTTAACTAAAGATCAGTCTTTTTACTGTCGTATTTGCTCAATAATCGAAAAGAACCAACGAAGAGTCGTTACAGTGGTGTCAGAAGTGGGATTATTGAAACAATGGTCAGGACAGTAAATATTAGTGATCTCATCCAGACCTAGCTGAAGGATGAGTTGAGGAAAAGGAATGCTCCAATCCACGGAACGAAGGCAGAACTTGCATTCCGGCTGCGTAAAATTTTAGAAGAAGCAGGTGAAAACACAGAGGTCATAGAAATAGAGCCGGAGGAAGCTCCAATTCAGAATGCCCCAGCAATTGATCCGATGATGGTGTTGATGAAAGAAATGATGGCCCGACAAGAGAAACTGGCAGCAGAACAAAAAGTAGAGCAACAACAACAACTTGCTGATCTGATGGCCCGACAAGAGAAACAGGCAGCAGAACAAAAAGTTCTGGCAGCACAACAAAAAGTAAAGCAACAACAACAACTTGCTGATATGATGGCTCGACAAGAGAAACAGGCAGCAGAACAAAAAGTAGAGCAACGACAACAATTTGCTGATATGACGGCAAAGCAAGAAAGTCTACTTGAAGTAATTGAGTCACGTATATCCAGTGCAGAGGTTAAAATCAACAACATGGAAAGGGAGCTGCGGACAGTTACCGAAGAACAGGAGAAATTACGCAAACTTTCGAGTGAATTCCGCCAAGAAATA
Organism: Diogma glabrata; assembly: GCA_963693315.1. Taxonomy (NCBI): domain Eukaryota; kingdom Metazoa; phylum Arthropoda; class Insecta; order Diptera; family Cylindrotomidae; genus Diogma; species Diogma glabrata. The sequence continues at coordinate 141,899,234 of OY856186.1, read as the reverse complement.
GCACAAGGAAAGTCAGGTAACATGATCAATCCATCAACTGCTTCAGCTCCAGCTAGAGTGAAAACACCCGCATTTGATGGATCTACATCGTATCAGATATTTAAGATGCAATTTGAGATTGCAACAACTGGGGTTGATCACCAGCAAAAAGCAAATGCGCTTATATTGGCATTGAAGGGACCTGCTGCTGAAATTTTGCAGACACTATCAGCGACAGAGCGTGATTACAGCAAGATAATGGAGGCCTTAGAAGTAAGATATGGGGAAAGTCATATGCAAGCTCTCCATCGCATGCAGCTCAGAACACGTAAACAAGGAGTCAGCGAAACTTTGCAAGAATCAGAGGCTGACATTGTGAGACTGGTTAATGTGTCATATCCAAACTATAACGCTGAACACCGAGACGAACTGGCAGCTGATACATTCATCAATGCTCTTCGAGATGTACAAATGAGAAATTAGCTGTATCTAAGCGGAAAGAAACTACCTGCGGAAGTCTTAGCATTGGCCCTACAAATGGAAGCTGGAAAAAGAGCGTATGGCTCAGATACAGTACGTCAGATCGAAGTTGCTAAAGAGCCACTAAAAGCAGCGCTTGATGAAGTGATCATGCGTGTCAAAAGTTTGGAAGATAAGCCTGAACAAAATCAACGAGGAAGATCCAGCAGAGTAAGATGCTGGAATTGTGGGCAGTTAGGGCACATTAGACGGGAATGCAAAACACTAGTAGCAGCAAAAGAAAGAGTAGTGCCAGTCCAGATGATGAACCTCTCAAACAAGCAAGTCGATGTCAAAAAGGAAAGGGATTTCCGCGGTTCACACCAGAAAGGAAGGATACATTGTAACGCTGATAATATTTCAAGAAGACCCTGTATTGAGGAGCGCAAGCCATGTAGCAGGACTGAGAGAAAAGAGGCAAGGACAGTGAAGCAAATTAAGTTCCAAACTCCTGACGATTGGTGTTCCGAGGCAATGAAAAGAGAGCAGCTAAGGGATCCAGCTATGGCTCCAATATTGAAATGGAAAACCGAGGGAAGGCGACCGGAGTGGAAAGAGGTAGCACCTTTAAGTACGGAGGTGAAATGCTACTGGGCGCAATGGGACTCACTATTGATGGACAACGGGATACTAAAAAGAAAATGGGAGTCCGCTGATGGAAAGAAAGTATTGGAACAGCTGGTGTTGCCATCAAGTCGAGTAGAAGAGGTACTGGGAAAGCTGCATGGAAGTATTTCTGGAGGACACCTGGGAGTCAATAAAACCCTAGCCAAAGTAAGGGAGAGGTTTTATTGGGTAAGGTATCGAACCGACGTAGAGCAATGGTGTCGGCGATGCGATACTTGTGCAGCGAGCAAAGGACCAAAGACTAGAACTCGAGGAGAGATGCAACAGTACAATGTGGGCGCCCTAATGGAGAGAATTGCTATAGACATCGCGGGGCCATTTCCGGAAACTACAAAAGGTAACAAATACATCATGGTGGTCATTGATTACTTTACAAAATGGCCGGAAGCTTATGCAATACCGAACCAGGAAGCAGTTACGGTCGCTGAAACATTAGTCAATGAATGGATTTGCAGATATGGAACACCGCTCGAGTTGCATACGGACCAGGGAAGGAATTTCGAATCTCAACTGATGGAAGAGCTGTGCAGAACACTCGACATTAGGAAAACACGAAATACACCTATGAACCCGCAGTCGGATGGCATAGTAGAACGATTCAACCGAACCATGGAAGAACATTTGTCAAAGGTAGTGGAAGCCAACCAAAGAAATTGGGACAAGGATCTTCCGTTATTCTTGATGGTCTATCGTAGCGCAGTGCACGATACGACAAGTGAAACGCCAGCGAATATCATGTTCGGAAGAGAACTACATCTTCCTAGTGACATCGAGTTCGGCATCCCTGGAGGTCTAGTATCTACGAAAACAGATTATGTGGGACAACTAAGGGAGAAGATTAATAAAATCCATCAACAGGTTCGAGACCACATTAAGATTGCCAGTGACAAAATGAAAACCAGGTACGACATAAATGCAAATAGTGGCGGTTTTCAAGAAGGAGAATTGGTATGGCTATACAACCCAAGGAGAACTAAGGGAAGATCACCCAAGCTGCAGCCAGATTGGGAAGGTCCATATAAAATAATCAAACGAATTAATGATGTTATCTACCGCATCCAAAAGGGACCCCGTACCAAGATGAAAGTGATACATCTGCAAAGGTTGGCACAGTACCAAGGTAACAGTACCATTGCAATAGCTGATATTGTTCTGGACGAACAAAACTAAATGGAGGGCAGTGTAATAAACTTCGTCCAGAATGGGTTAGTTTAATTTAATCATAAATAACCCATACGTTCCGCCTAAATGTTTTCTACATTCAGACTATGGCAAAGATGAATTAAAAGTTAACTCCCTTTAACTAATACAAGTTGCATAAATTAATGTAAATTAAATTTTTACATTAATTGATTAAAAGGAGGAGTGGCCTATTGTTTCTAGAAACAACTACAGTGAGTACCAGAAGATTCTGCTTATTTGTTTTTGAATATAAATAAGCGAACAAAATATCAGATAGTGAGTTTTAATTTTGCAATTAAAAGTGTTTTACAAATATTCGAAAGTATAAGGAATAATCGGTGGTACTTGAGCCTGGGTACTAATAGTGAAAGAATTTGAACTTAGTGGAATAGTAAATACAGATTTTACGATTCCGAATATTATTGATTCAAATTGTGGAAAAGCGGTGAAGTTTATCGTACATAAATTGGAGACCCTGGAATTCATTGTAATTAAAATCGGAAGTTGCTGTAACTGGTTGATAAATAAAGTTTGAGATTTTGTTAACTAAAGATCAGTCTTTTTACTGTCGTATTTGCTCAATAATCGAAAAGAACCAACGAAGAGTCGTTACAATATTGTCAAAAACAAAATCTTGCGATCTTGAAAAAAGTTAATTTATTGCTGAAAAATTTTAGAATTCACATATCAATTAAATAGATTACATTATAGTTTACATTATAGATTACACGAAAATATCTCGCGTAATTTACACGTAATCTATGCGTAATCTATACATGTAAAGTAATCTATTTTGTCTACGGCACAACCCTGGTTTAAACTACTTTTAATAACATATTAAATCCACCAAAGATCAAATGAACTACGTCACAACTACAATTATACCATCACACATAATTTATGATCAAACATTATCAAACAATTTTATTTCAAAATCATCTTTTGTTGTTGTGTTTTTTTGTTCTTATTTAATCTTTTTTTCAAACGGTTACTTAGTAAAAAAAATATAAACAAAAGAGATTTTGATAATTTTTCTATGGTATTAAATGGCTTGATATTTTTTTGCAAGAGGTTCATTATAACGCTTATAAAAATGGAACCTTTTGGGTTAGAAAGCTGAAATTTTTTGAGGCTATAGTTGAAAAGTATGTTTAAAAGCTCAAATGAATTTAAATAACATAAACTGAAACATGATGAAAGCATTGCTTTTTGCGTTTGTTTTCATTTCAACAGACCTAGGGTCTCAACCGTTAAACTTAAACTATTTTTTTTGAAAATTTTGGAAAGATTTATATTTTAAGTACGTGAAAAAAAGTTTTCAAATATGAGCTTGGCCATTTCAGCTAGATCAAGGACAGCAAAGTTTAGCAAATTTTTAAAACAGCTGATTTTTGAGGAACCTGAAACGCCAAGGTTGTCATCTGGATAAAAATGATAAAAAAAGGTTCAAATATTCAATATTTTTAAATTTTATTAAAATATTATTATTCAAACGGAAGTTATAGCGCCCTAGATTATTCGAGTTTTTAGGCTCTAGCCGCTTAACCGGTACCCGGATATGGCCAGTTCACGAACTTGTCCAAGACATTATTTGCCGAAACATACACAGAAAATTATTTTGGTGTAGGTCGAAAAATGCGACCGTGAGAGTGCCGCTAAATTCCGTTATACCTCATATCGTTATATATATATATATATATATATATATATATATATATATATATATATATATATATATATATATATATATATATATATATATATATATATATATATATATATATATATAATTTTTTTTTTTTGTTTTTCCATCTCCGCTTATCACATATAGTCGTTTGGCATCAAAATTTTTTCCGAAATTCCGAGATGAAGCCCATTGTAATAGGTAGATTTTTATATGAAATCTACCTAAAATGTCCATCGACTGTTATTATATCATCTTAGATGCATAACTCATTTTTGACAAAAAAGCAAGATACGGCCTTTGTGCTTAGCACGGCAGTATGGTATTTCATCCAAATTCGTTAATCGTTTGTGTTTTGAAGTCCCATTTATAATTTTAGACCATGACGTTTTAAATTTTCTCATAACATTATTTATTCAGTTGAATCATGACTACATATGATTTTAATCCATATGCTAAAATTACTATTTTTGTAATTAGTTTTCTTAAAATAATTTATTGTGTTCTTTCAATCCTTTGTGTATAGTTTTAATGTTGTATGTCGCCATTCATCTAACTTTATCGTATTTTTTGTTCAATTGTATATTTTTGGAGTGTTTCATTTTTATTTTTATCTGTTATGTACATATTTTTTGTTTCAATAAGGAAACAAAATTTTGATATTAGTTGGTTAAAATTAAATGAAGAAACACTTATGTAAACGACAAGCAAATTGTAATGATAGAGATTTTAGCAAGTTGATGAGTTAAATTGTATTGAATTAATTACCCCAATTATTTACTCGTTTAAAGCATGATAATTAGCTAGATATAAAATAGCAAATGATATTTAAAGAGTATCAGTATTCCATTATATGACATTTTAGGAGTATTGGTGTTGCATTGTATGACGTAACGACATAACCCAAATGCCGCATATAAGTATATGCGATACATATGATTGCAATCTATATGTTTTCAAGCTATATAATTGTGCTTATCTCGTTTTAATTGTGATGTAATCTATGTAGGAGATAGGTTTATTTTAAGTAGTTTAAGATTAGAAACTTTCACCTTCTCTGATCATTTAATTCCCAAAATCCATACTGGTAATTTCATTAATAACCACAATCTTCAAATATTACATTACGAAACGAAAGGACTTAAACTTGATCTGCCTAAATCTTTTGAAATCTGTAAAGTAATGCACTTCAACAAAAATTTACTAACTTCTCAAACCGACGTTATCTATTCTCCTTTGACAAATCCAGATCTATTTTTCCGTCATCATTTTTAGAAACTATTAAATCAATAAATTTATTGGGGATTTTTGAAATCAATTAAAATCAAGTAAGTAAGGAAGTAATCGGAATTTTTTCGATTCAAAGGTATGCTTGGAAGTTTCTAAAAAAAAAACTCCACTTCTCATTTTACATGTTTCGGATAAATTCCGCGGCCCGCCCCGGATGTTACCCGTTTTGGGGTGACACCCGACCGTAAAAAACTTAAACAAACCATCACAATGTTTTCAACGATAAATCACTTAGAAACCATTTTAGCCAGATTATCCATGTAATTTTAATTTATAAATTGTGATAACTTATAATGTGTCCTATAAATTTGTCCTATTGGTTTAAAAAGGATCTATTCTACTTTTTAAAATTTTTGAGTTATTACGTAAAATAAAATTTTAACAATATGTGTGTATTTATTTCTTTTTAATCGAATCAACATGTTGAGCATTGAATACCAATTACTCAATAGCTTTAAATATTCCTATAGGTACCATATTAACCGTTTTCTTGGGGGGTCAATATAAAGCAACAAAAATTTTCGTAGAACGAAAAAATTATATTGTAATATGTAAAACATTTCCATAATATGGAGTCAACTTAAAATTCAACTTAAGTAAATTAAATAAGTGATGCAGAAGTTTCAACTTCGAATTTATTATCACCTCAACGGCGTAATCGATAGCGTGTCGGCCTAAGGATTCGAACCAGGCACTGAGGAGGAAGGTTCGAATTCATCCGAAACACGAAAAATGCGAAGTGGAGTTTTTTCTGAGAAACATCCAACCATACCTTTGAATTGAAAACATTTTAATTACTTCTTTACTTACTTGAGTTAAATTGATCTCAAAAAATCCCCAATATTGTAATATATTTTTTTAAATACAAGAAAAGTGCAACGTACAAATATAATAAATAATAGTAGATTCTTGTATGAGCTAGAATGAAGGCAATTCTTCACGAGGATGAAGTTTCCCGGAACGAGCGTAGCGAGTGGAGGGAATCATCCGAGTAAAGAATTGCCTTCATCCTAAGCGAATACAAGATACTATTTTATCCACGACTACAAATATTTCAAATAATTTCATTCAAGTTTTTCTGTAAAAGTTTATATCGCCATATTGAAATAAATCTATGAAATATAAAACAAAACATGTATGTTTATTTTATATGTATTGTTCTTGTTTTATCTGTTTATATTACTATACCAACAAATCAAGCTTTTAATTTGTTCGGGGAATTTTGAATAAATAAAATGGAATGAAATAAATAAAAAAGAATTTGATATATAGAAAGGAATGAATACAATTACAATGAAAGATATACGCATGGAAAGTATATATTCTTTAGTAGTCGTGGATAAAAAAAATTATGTATAGTATTATTTCATTCTTCGGAATATTTCTTTTTTGCGTAAATTTTTTTAGAAGGTTACTATTGTTGTTGAAAAGGTCATGAAGTATTCCACAAGAATTTGTTAAATTATTTTTCACACATTAAATGGCTTTTAATGTCTCAAGTAGAGTTTCTGCTCGAAAAATTCGGTCGAGGAAGATTTGTTATCTTGAACTAATGATTTGTTATCTTGTACTGGAGTACGCTGGGCTTGTCACTCTTGTAGATCAAAAACAAAAACATTTACAAATCAATAAAATTAAAAACTTTACGTATGCACGTAAAACTCAAGTTAAAACAACTAAACTTTGACGGATTATTTTATTTTTTAAATTTTATATAAATAATTGAAATGTATGAATAAGTTTATATTATATAATCTTAATTACAATTTCAATAGAAGACAAAGTGGAACTCAATTTATGTTTAGTGTTTACTACAATATTGATATTGATTGTCATATAATTTGAATTTATTTATATATATTTAAACTAAAGAAAATGTTTTATTTAACATAAATAAATTGCTTAAATTTAATTTTGAGTAACGAAATTCTTTTTTCATTTAAATAACGAAATTCTTTTTTTTTTTTAAATCGGGACATTTTTAAAATGAGGCGGGATGCGGGACAAACTGTTAAAAATCGGTGCTATTCCGCCAAAAGCGGGACGTGTAGTCACCTTATTTAAATCTCTTCTTTCTAGCCTTGCAAAGTAGTTGTAGTAGTAGTAGTAAGTCTAGTTGCAAACTTAGAAATCTACATATTGCTAGGTTCTACATATTGTATTGCTTCTACATATGACTAGGTTTCAATATAAAGACGAAGTGACTGTATTTTTATAACTAATTGATCAATATTCAAGCTTGTGCTTTGCAATACAATCCAAGCACAATTTATTCGCCTTAAAACATCATTCCAAAGCAAAAGATAGCAAAGAAATGTACAATCATACACAATCACCACGCATAAGGTGATGTGCAGCGCCTCTAGTGTCTACATTTTCTTGTTGATCACTTAATTTCTCAATTGCAGCCACAATCCCATTAAAATTTTCATCCAATACTTTAACTGAAGCATAATGAGCATCCCAACGCGTTGTTGAGAGTCTTTTAAAAGTTGCTTTGCTGTGTTTAACAAGCACTTCTCAGCAGCTAGTCGAAACAGAAAAAATGTAAAAATTCCACTGTTCCGAAAAATGTTACAAAAGCTACATTTTGTGCAAATAAGTGTTGGTCACATAAATTAATTGAATGATCTATACACCAACAAATATTGCTTTGATGTTTTTTCTTTTATAATAACTTGCACTTCTTCATGTATGCCACTCATAACAGCTGCATTATCATAACCTTGGGAACGACAATTCATAACATCTAAACCGTCATTTTCAAGATTTTTAAGAATTTCATCGCTTAAAGCAGCGGCTTTTTAGGGTTCCGTTTTTTATACGGAACACTATTGGTGAGAGTAAAACGAGTTTTTCACATTATATCGATTATCTCGTAAACTATAAATGCTATGGACTTGAAATTTGAGGTGCGTATAAAACTAATCTGCTCACATGAAATGACGGATACAAATAAAACTGTCGTTTGGTTTACAGGGGTACGATGTGAGACCTTTGAGAAATTATATTTTTTTATAGATTCAAGTAGGGTATCATATGAAAGGGCTTTATTTCAGTATTCCTTAAAAATATATTTTGGAATTTTACACCTCACCATTTTTTGTATAATTTTGTACGTTTTTTTCGTGTTTTCTTACCTCGATTAGCTCCGAACCTAACTGATCGAAAATTTTCAAATGTATTTGGAATGATAGAAAAATTAGTACGTTTTTAATAACAAATATAAAAAAGTGTCATATTCTCATAATTAGATTTATTAAGGGGGTGGAAATGAGGAGGGGTAAAATCACTATTTAAAATGGGGTCAGTGGGGTGTCATTTGAAAGAGCACTTTATTTAAAAAACATATCAATTTTTTTAGAATTTTGCGATGCACAGTTTTTGAGTTATTTTCAAAAAAGTGCAACTTTCAGACCCCCTACGTTTCGACACTGATTGACAGAAAAATTTGTAAAAATTCACAGGATTAGGAAATTTGATAAATTTGTATGAAAATTATAGCGAGGTCTCAAATAATTATATTATATTTTATATTGCTTTTGCTTTTGTTCATTTTTTTTTATATTTTTTTATTTTTGTTCCCAAAATGTGTAAAATTCTATTTATTTTTATTTTCTCTTTAAGGAGAAGGAGCATTCGCCTCTATTATTTATAATATAGAATGCTTCTATCTATTTTCTTAAAATAGTTTTGATATTATATAGTCAAAAATTTTAGTTATTAGTTTTGTATCAAAAAAATTGTTTTAAGGAAATAAAGACATATTATTATTATTATTATTATTATTTCTGTGTGTTTAGGGGGACCGGTGTAAAGAGGGTAAAAAAAAACTTTTTTGACCCAAGCGAGTGGGGTGTCATTTGAAAGAGCACCTAATTTAGAATTTGTTGCAATTTTTTTGTAGGATTTTGCGGTGCACAGTTTTAGAGTTATGGACAAAAAAGTGCAAAATTCAGACCGTTCTCCCCCCCCCCCCTACGTTTCGACACTGATTGACAGAAAAATTTGAAAAAATTCACAGAGTTAGGAAATTTAGTGTATTTTGTATGAAAATTATAGAGAGGTCTCAAATAATTATATTTCTGTGTGTTTAGGGGGCCGGAGTAAAGAGGGTAAAAAAAAAATATAATATAGTCAATTTTTAGAATTTTGCGGTGCATAGTTTTTGAGTTATGGACAAAAAAGTGCTAAATCCAGACCGTTTCTCCCCCTACGTTTCGACACAGATTGACAGAAAAATTTGCAAAAATTCATAGAGCTAGGAAATTTGGTAAATTTTGTATGAAAACTATAGCGAAGTCTCAAATAATTATATTTCTGTGTGTTTAGGGGACCGGGGTAGAGAGGGTAAAAAAAACCTTTTTTGACCCGAGCGAGTAAGGTGTCATTTAAAAGAGCACCTAATTTAGAATTTATTGCAATTTTGTTTAGAACTTTGTGATGTAAAGTTTTTGAGTTATTATCAAAAAAGTGCAAAATTCAGTTCGTTTCGCTCCCTACGTTTCGACGATGATTGACAGAGAAATTTGAAAAACTTCGCACAGACAGGAAAATTTGTAAATTTTGAATGAAAATCATAGCAAAGTCTCAAATAACTATATTTCTGTGTGTTTAGGGGATGGGTGTGGGGAGAGTAAAAAACCATTTTTGACCCAAGCGAATGGGTTGTCATATGAAGGAGCACTTAATTTAAAAAACATTACAATTTTTTTAAGAACTAAGCGGGGCACAGTTTTTGTGTTATTCAAAAAAAATAATTTTAGTATGTAGCCTCTCCACCCCCCCTATATTTCAACACTTGATTGACCAAAAAAATAATCAAATTTAAACCATTTACAAGCTGGTGAATCTTTCTTGAGTTACCATAAACATCTATGGATGAGATTTAACCTAATGAAACATTTTTTGAGCTATTTTTGATCAATGTAGATTTGATTGTAATTTACTATTGACATTTAAGATTAAACATTGATTATTTTGTTATGCGTCTATGGTCTGGAAATATAAGGACATTACAACACAACTTTTTGTCAATAATTTTTCATATTGTGTTCTTTTACATTCACGGAACCCTTGACGAGCGAATTTTATTCGCACTTGTCTGACTTTTTTTTCTCCATGTAAAGGAAAAAGTCCAAGGAATACTTCTTTGATTTCCACTTTCTATCATCAATTTTCACATAACTTCTGACATTTGATCAATATGTGAAATGTCAGGTGTGCTATCAAACATAATTCCAAAATATTTATATTTTTTTTAATATTTTATTCAAGATGTGTTCTTTTAATACTACATCATACTTTGACAGTAGTTTGATTAGTTCTAAGAAATTGCCTTTATTTAAAGGTTTTTTCCTTCATCATATCCACGAAATGCTAGGTTTTGTTTAGATAAAAACAAAGTAATGTGCAATAATCTGGATAAAAGATGTTTCCACTTCTGTTTTTCATTATGTGTTAATAGCAAGACTGCGTCTCCTATCGTTTTATGAACCTCGTTTCCAAAGTTTTCCGCTTTTAAAAATTGGGTTATTCTAAAAATTGCGAAACCGTTTTTCAATAAAATTAAAATACATAAATGTAAAGTTCGTGAAAATTGGCATTATGTAATTTTAACTTACTATTAAAACGAATTGAAAAAACTAAAAACTAAAAACAGTCTTCATCCTCAATAATGATAATATGCCCAAAAACCTAAAATTCGTTTAGAAATTTCGTTTTTTCTACTAATATACTCTTCTTATAATATAGTCAAGAACGTAAACGAAATAAATCTTAGAAAACCTTCTATGTAAAATGCTCAAAATGTTACCATTTACTATCAGTAAGACGAATATCGCAGAAAAAATCCAATTACAATTCGAAATTATTAGAGGTACGTTTTACTCCAGACAACGGACAAAAATCCAATGATGCTCAGATTTTGTACAACTCCATCCTTTTAAATTCGTCATATTGGACAGATGTCCAAGATCCGGAATCATATCCATCATATAATTGACTAAATGGAAATTAATCCCAGATTTTGTCCAATTAGTCCCATATCTTCTTATGTATCACAATTAAAAAATGGATGTGATTAACATAAACAAATAATATCGAGATTCTATAATTTCCGAAACAATGTGATTTTTAGCATGTTTTGCCATTATAGAGATGAATTCTTCACAAATTGTGCTTGAAAGATACAGTGCTTTTCCTAAAAATATTCCGAATAATAAAAAAAATCATTTGTCAATGTTACATGAAAATAGTGTACTTTTTCCTTTATTGCCAAAACGAGAAATATATTCTTGTAAAAAGGGATCAAATTTAGCCAATAATTCAAGAGATCCAAGAATGTTTCCATTGTGTTTTGATCATAAAATTACATCGTGATCACGAAAAGCAAGTCCTCGTGATGCAAGAAATTTCACAACCTCTACAAGATTAAATAAAAATTTTTTCCAATAGCTCATTTCAATTTTAGTTATATTATTAAAAGATTTCTCGAAAGTAAGTTCATTTTTGATACGCATTTTATATGTAAAATCATTGGTCTTGTGATACTAAGACTCTTCATGCTTCGAAATGCCTTGTGATGAATTATTCCAATTATTGAATCCTTTTAATGAAAATGCTTGCGATTTTCCATTCAAATCACCAAATAAACGGCATACAAAACAAAAAACTGCTTCGGCTGACGGTGAATAGATTAGCCAATCTCGTTCTTTTAATTTATTCCAACGATATGGTGAATGAACGAAAAAACTATAAACTTTTTCAATCAAATCGAAGAAACTGGTAGCAATAACATTTCCAGAAACAGTATTTACACCGACGAAATTCAATGTGTGAGCATTGCAAGGTACAAAAATTGCTGATTCATTTTGTTCACGAATCAAAGCTTGAAGACCGCCACTAATTCCAGCCATGTTGTTTGCGTTGTCATATTGTTCTCTGCAATTTTGTATGTAAATTTTGTTTTCTTCCAGGAATTTTGAAACGATGCCAAAAAGATACTCTGATGAATGACCATCAATCGGAATAAAAGCAACGAATCGTTCATTGATTTAACCATCTTTTACATATCGAATGCAAAAAGCCAATTGATCCGAATGACTTACATCCGGAGTGGAGTCAAAACTAATCGTATAATAAACTGCGTCAATGACGTCGGCTGCAATACAATTTTTGATTTCTTGCCCCATGATGATAATGAATTCGTCACACATTGTGCTTGAGAGGTACGAGGATCAAATTTAGCCAAAAGTTTAAGAGCTCCAAGAAAGTTGCCATTGTGATTCGAGCCCAGAGTTTCATCACTCTCGAAAGTTCAGAATTAAAACTTTTGTTTTTTATTTATTTTCTTTATAAGTTATATATCTTTATTTAAAATATTCGAATAGATTATTGCTTTTAGATTGCAAAATGGAGAAATCGAAAATTTTATTTGGAATTATTTATTTGAGAATCTGAGAAAACAATGAGACCCATAGTTAAAAACTGCTGCAAGAGTATCGTTAGAACTAGAGAATCAATTCATGATACACATTATATATTCTCTATTCCAAAGATTTTTTAGGGTGTAATTTTTATGGTTTTTCGCAGTTCTGATTCCTGACATGCAGTTCTGAATCATCAAAAATTCAGTTCTGTGTTTTTGTCATCAAAAATGAATTTTTGAAAATACTTTAATTTACTAGGGCTTTTTTCGAAGCTGAGGACCTTTTTTTTTAACCATCAATTTTGAAAAATTTTAACACTGAGTTTCTATTTTGAATTCAGGTCGCTCACCGTTTTGGCATAGTAACTTTCTTTCTTTTAATGCAAACGAGTTGAAATAGTGCTCATTCTAAAGGTCTTTCCAATCATTACCAAAAATTAAAGTTACTTGTGTCTGAAAAATGCTCGCATTTCCTTTATTTAACGTTGAATGCTTGCAACCAAGTCGTTAAAAAAGTTCTCGTCATTGAACCATAACTTGCCATAACCACTCACCATAACTACTCACCAAATTTCACGTCAATCGCCAAGGTTCAAAGAATTTAGAGCTGAAAACGTGTCTGTTCGTAAAACTCAGCAAAGCCTCTATATACCGTGTGATTTTTCTAACCTGAAACTTCAAATATCTCGAAAAATAAGCACTCTACTGAAAAAATGTCCATATTCAAAATTTAATCATTCCGTAGGGGAAACACATTAGTGCAAAAAATAGTCCCCACCCCCCTCTTTGTAGGTGGGCGGGGGTAACTTTGAATCTAAAATAGGAACCCCAATTTTTTATTGCAGATTCGGATTCTACGGATAAAAATACGTACGATTTGACTAAAAAAATTTGTTCGATTCATGATAGATGGCGCTGTAATCGACGAAATTCAATTTTTTCGATTTCTTTTACTAAGAACATATGCCTACGATTTTGTTATACATTTGAAATAAAAAATCACGTGTTGTTGGTTCTTGTTTGTAAAATTTCTCTTTGAGATAGCCCCACAAAAAGAAATCTGGCGAAGTAAGATCTGGTGATCTGGCAGGCCAATTTACATCTATCATGAATGGAACAAAATTTTTTAGTCAAATCGTACGTACTTTTAGCCGTAGGACCCGTATCTGCAATAAAAAATTGGGGTTCCTATTTTAGATTTAAAGTTACCCCCACCCACCTACAAAGAGGAGGTGGGGGACTATTTTTTTGCACTAATGTGCTTCCCCGCGGAATGATTAAATTTTGAATATGGACATTTGTTCCGTACAGTGCTTATTTTTCGAGATATTTGAAAGTTTCAGGTTAAAAAATCACCCGGTATAGTGACATACACATGTAATATATAATTAGACATAGCGCGTACAAATTTTGCTACTCTTATAAAAATATATTTTTATGTTATAATTTCATGAAATTTTCTATAAATTTTAACTTAACAACTATTTTATTGTATAAATTTTGTTCAAAAATTAATTTTGTTTATATTATTAAATTGGTTTATATTATTTAAACAATATAAATATTTGATTTCGCACATTGTAATGTTTCTGATTTCAAATAATATATAAAAACACACATTTAAAAAAAAATCATCAAAACCGGAGCTGTCGCCGCGGACTTAGAAGTTTTAATGATTTTGACGCTAATTTGACTCGACTATAACGCTGGAGAGTTTTTGCAAATTTTATTTTACAATAACAAATTAGCCGATTTTTTTCGTAAAAAATCGCGTTTTCCCTTCAAAGTGTTCCAAAAAAGTGAAAAATTAAAATTTCGAAAAACCCTCCCAGCGTTACCTGGGGAAAACTATTATCTAACGAATGAACTTTGATTTTTTGATTTCAGATGATCCAGCACCAAGTTATGAGCGGCGCCGCAATTCTACTTTTTTCCGAGACACGTCCGAATAATTGCTGCCTAGCCGTGTTTTTTAGTATTTATTCCTGAAAATTTTATACAATATTCTTCAAATGTCATACTTTAATGTTCTATTGGTTTTAATAAAGAGATTTTAACTGTGTCGTCACAAAAAGTTCACAAAAACATGACTTTTTTTCGTAACTATAAAAATCTAATAAATAATCTTTAAATTGAATTGTTGAAATAACGTAATAAGATTTTGTTTGAATTTTTCTTAACTTACGTTTCTTTTTATATAAGATTATTGAAGTACTAATACTATTATTAACGATTAATATAATTTATACAATTATTTATTACTATATAAACCTAAAACAGAATTGTCAGTTATAGTTAGTAAAATAGAATATTTAAGATTAATTTTTATTAATTTTATTCGAAGTAAAAAAAAATTTAAATAATTAATAATCTTTGATAAAAAACATTCATCAAAAACTAATAATAAAAAACAATTGTTTACAAAACTAAGCAAAATACAAATTTAAAATTAAAGTCAGTTAACTTTAATATGTTTTGATACTGTGTTTTGATTTTTATTAAACTTAAACTGTTAACTTAAACATTACACAAGTATTTTTCATTATACTAAACTTATTTATATATAATTATATATCTATCCATTTTAAAACAATAATTAACAAGCTTCACACTTGTTCCCGCATCAAAAATTTATGCACGACTATGGAAAAAAAATTATGTTTTTATTTTCTCTTTTAACTCTCTAAATAAACAACAAAAATACGGTTTGACAGATGAGTATGCACGGTATATATTATTAATGGTGGTCGGGTATACTCAATGTGCAGGTCCGAAAGGACGATGTGTTTGATAACTGTTCCGTAAGTGTGTCAAAAAAAATCATTAAGTGTGTCAAAAATAGCAATTTTCATAGTTTTGGCTTAAAAAACGTTTATTTTCAGTGATAATGAGTAGTAAATTTGAATCTGGAGAAATCTGGATGATTGACATCCGCATGTAAGACCAGGACCTTGATTATTGTTTCAGAAGTGTTATGACGGGTAATTCAAATTCCATTATTATAATTCAATCCACTATCCCGCTCACCCCAAGTTTGCCTTAACATAAATCCTCATATTTGTTTTCATAGTTGTCTTCATTTTTTTTCTTGAAAGAAGGAAAAAATAGAGTTCCTTATCCTTATACTCAATCCATAGTCATCGTTTACTATAGTTTCCGCTACAAAAAATTATTATCCTAAGAACGGTAGTGTTATGTTTCACATGGTAATATTCTTTGGTCAATTTGTGATCGTTAATCACTATTAAACAGTTGTAAATGTCATACATGTGTAATACACTGATTTGGAGCTATACTGCTCTCTCACGCGTATCAAATTTGCATTGACTGAGCCTTTCGTAATTGTTTTTTTCTTAAACTCAAACCGTAGTTGTCATCTACAATAGTTTTTGTACAACGGGGATTGGCCTAGGAACAGTTGTGTAGTGTTTTCCCGTGTGATCTCTTGTGTTTGGTTGGTATTCGTAAATCACTAGAAAAATTGGCATAGAACGATTGTATAATGTCATCGTTTCATAATTCCCCTATGTTCTTATATAAATCCTACAATCAAGGTTCTGCTATAAATTGATTGTAAACTACTAATTTTTTTGGTTGTAACAGTCCCTTAGCGGATACACTAATAAATATGTTTTATGATAGATGTCTCTTATCACACTAGCGAAGATTTTTTTTCCTTTGTACGTCTGTTTTTCGATGGCAAATGTCCTATAAGAAAGCTCATTACGTTTAATGAATTGAGATATAAAATCGTTTATTATGCCTATAAATACAGCTATCGACGTATAGAGGGTCTCTCAGTCGACTTTTGTCAGATAGAAATTGATTGTTTTGACGTTTAACGAATGGTAAGGTGGCAAACATTAAATGTTCCAGAAAAAGATAACAAAAAAACAGGAATAAAAATAGAAGGTCTCGGGACTAACGAGGATCTTACAGTGGTTGTAGTTATCGAGAGAGACAATGGAACTAATGGTAATGGAACCGAAGCATTAATAGCGGTGGTTGGACTTTTGCTTGAGAGGACAGTTTTTCTTCATATGGTATGGTGAATTGGCATAATTTCTGCTAATACAAGAAACATAATTGTGAAAATTGACAAATTGTTTAATGAGATTAAGTGTAGGATGGTGATGTGATCGATCGCGAGTAGGTCGTGGTAATCTTAAGAAGAGTGCAAACATAATTAGTGCTAAGATCTCACAGCTAATTAGTATCCGTTTCTTTGGAACAGCGATAATAAGAATCTTCACGAGTTGTGACTCGAGATTATGATATGGTGAGCTGGCATCACGCGACTCGTAAACCAATATCTTATATATTCTGAAAGCGAGTAATTTCGTGGAATGTAATATCCATCGCATTTGTCATTTGTTAATCACACACCATATATTAGAACATTGTTGTTTTTGAACACCACTCCTATGGTAAATATTAACCGGTGGGAGAGACAAAGAAAAAAATAGCAAATAAATAAATTATAAAAAAGGAAGCAAAATATAAGCTCTGTTGTTCTGTCCTATGTACCGTAGTGAACGTCATTAACTCATTTTTTTTGTGATATTGTTTGTGTATAACTAAAAGTAAAACTAAATTATTATCAATTAACTTAAATAGTATTACCTGTGATAGTCTCATGAAAATTAAGAAAAATATGAAACTAAATTATTATCAATTAACTTAAATAGTATTAACTGTGATAGTCGCATTAAAAAAATTAGAGAAAAAAAGGAAAACTTAGTGTTGTGTTTGTATTAGTTGTATAAAGAAGAAAAAAATATAATTGGATCAACCATAATCAATATTATGTTATTAACTAAATTCAATTGGAAGATTATTTAGCCAAATATTTTGAGAGGGCTTTAAATTACTATAACTTAAGTAAATATACTGGATGTTAACATAAAGATAATATATGTCCTTGTCAACTATTCAACCGTTGTTTTAGATTTGATTAAGATGAACGTGAAAAGGGGCTAGCCCGAACCGAATGGGGAAGTGGGATCTGGAATACCAATGCGGTGAGTGTTATTTTATTTTAAATTAGAGGTATGAATGAGTGTGGATACGTGTGTATATGAGTGTGAGTGTGTGTGATGGTTCATGTGAGGCATGTTTGTGAGGCAATGCCAATATTATACTTCGTTTTATATTACAATGTAGACGAAGGTCAAAGCGGTGTTATAACAGTCGATATTAAAATGTCAAAGTTGTAAGATAACTAAATTTTTCTACTTTCTTCCCTTTAATTGAATTAAGTTATTCGTAGATTATTTAAAAAAAGGAAAACGTGTAAAAGTTTTCTATTATTGAATTTAAAAGATTTATCGGACATAGTGAATTCACCTCTAAAACAAACACAACGAATAAAGTATACATGTTGTGATGTATCTCCAAAAATACATCGTATTTGGTGCTTCATCGGGTAGCGTATATTGATTCGAACACGATCCTTGTAAATTTTTTTTTTAAATAATACCAAACAAATATGGTCATATAAATCAAATTGTAATATCCACCCATGAAAAATGTATATCATTTGCAACCATAAAAGGGGTTATATGTGTGGTTACGATTGATATGTTGAATTCATCAGGACCACAAATGATAACAACGCAAGATGATGATGCAGCTGTAACATGTTTTTATTGGAGAGATGATGATAAAAATTTATTTTATGGTGATAAAAAGGGCAATGTAACGTTAACTGTTTTATCATATTTATTAGGGTGTACCATTTTCATACGGCAACACATTCAATACGTACATTAGAAAATCCCGGGTATCAAGTTAATGAATTTGATAACTTACTGTTAGTGTCTACAAATACAAAATGCGTCCTTTGTGATACAGATAATGAAGAATTTAAACAGATTGGGACCAAACTTCGTGATGGTAATTATGGCGCGTGTTCTATAACACCATCCGATGGTGATATTCAAAAGCACAACAATCTACTGTGCTCGCCCTGGAATGAGATTAAGGGAAGTTGATTTAGGTGGTAATGTATTACAAACTCATCAATTAAAGAATATTCTATTAAATCTAAGACCAACTAAAGTAGTATTAAATGAAATAAATTTAAATAAGACTGTAATTCATTTTTCGTTTATAATGATTATTATATGAATATTTTTGTTAGTAAATACAACGGTGAGATTGTCAATCATATGAATAACTATCAACCTTCTTGTCACGTTCTTGTTGCACTGTAAGACATTTGATGTAAATGCAGAATAACTAATTACCCAATGTTAATAATAGCGGCAGGGTACGGATATTAATGTACAACTCATAAACTAAACGATGACTATCATAATAATAATAAATGAATAAATAATAATAAATTTGAATAATGGCTGAATGGAAATCAGATTAATCCCAAATAATATTTACTTTCAGAGTTTTAATATCAATTATGCTAAGCGTATAAAGACCTTGCATTTACTATGTAATCTACGTTTAAATTGCTTTTACATCGTTTCAATTTTCGAAATCTATACCCTTTTTCTTGGTGATGAATGATATTGGATTGTTTCAAGTGTGTATGAATGTGGGGATGAATGTAGGTGCGTATGTGTGAGTGTGTGAGGTGCGATAGTGTGTGACGTAAGGGGTTGGACGTGGTGATCGTGGTTCTTTCACATGCGGGGTCGCCAGAGTCGAGTTATTTTACTTGCTTTTTCTCATATCCGTTCTTATCATGTTTTCTCGCGTACTATACGGTTATTTGTATTGGAGCAGCAGGAAACATCTCTCGATCCCATGGCTGAAGCTAGCATGGGGCTAAATAAATCTCATCCAGGTGCGCGACCTGCTATGCCACTTCGCTGCTATGCCGCGAAGAAGCTCTTGTTATGGACCCCGGACCGTCCTGATATACTTTATAAAAACTTTTAAATAAAAACAAAATCACTTACTTCGAATTAACTTTTTATTTTATTAAATATTATTTTCTTTAAAAACAAAGGGAATTTTTCCACTTTACCAACTGACGGTCTAAATCGGAGTCATTATATTAGTTTTTGATATTCTTAAAATTAATATTAACTTAATAATTAACAATTGGAGGGGAGTGTAAGTAAATAGGTAAATTGATTTATTTAATTTGTAATTTGGGGAAAATTAAAAGAAAGGGCGTGATTATAATCAATTTGTTTGTTATTGGTCAAAGCATACCACTTTAATTATATTGCTTTGACCTACATCAAATAATTGTTTTTCATAACAATTATTCCGAAGTCAACAAACTGATTTGTAACATATTTACATTTTTGCAAACATAATTAAAAATTATTGTTTGCAAAAATGTATGAAACACACCAATTATTTTGTTCAGAATAATTATTATGAAATCAAAATGCTTGTGTCGCATTTTGATGAGTTTGGATATATGGGAATAAAGTTTTGGATAATTAAAGATTGGGAAATGGAATTGGAGGAACTAGGAACATTACTCTCTTCACTACAGAAGTATGTCAAAAAAAAATCGTTGAGTTTGTCAAAAGATTGATTTTCATAAATTTGTTTCCCAATTTTTTTTACAAACATATTATGGGAAACAATAAACATTACTTCGGCTTTCGACTACAAATATATAAAACATAAAAGTAATTATTTTGATGATATGAAATGTAATTGAACATTAAATATGACGCATGAAGTGTGTTTGTTTAAAAAAGGTTCATTTTAAGAGAAAATGAGTGGTAACATGGAATGTGGAGAAATCTTGATGTTAGATTATTGCATTATGAGTTTGTCAAAAAATTATTGTCAATAATTTGTCAAACGTTCATTTATTTTTTTCCCACTTTCTTGTGAAAAATAAATAAAATTAATTTTTTGTATGACATGATATATATGATTCAACATGAAATTATTATTTTGAGAATTGCATTATAAGTGTGTCAAAAAAATACTATCAAGTGTGTCAAAAGTTTATTTCATTTATTTTTTACACAATTTTTTGGAAAAAAATAAAAGTAATTGTTTGCACGACATGAAATGTAATAGAACATGCAATTGGACATGGAAAATTTTGATTTTGTTATAATTTTTGCAATATTTTTATGAATTTTTGAAAAAGTTTGAATTTTAGAATTATGAATTTTTGCAATATATTTAGAATTTTGAAAAAAGTTACAATTTCGATTTTGTAATAATTTTTAGAATATTTTTGGAATTTTGAAAAAAGTTTGTATTTTTGATTTTGATATAATTTTTGGAATATTTTAATAATTTTTTAAGAACTTGCAATTTTTGATTATGTTATAATTTTTGCAATAATTTTTGAATTTTGAAAAAAGTTTTAATCTTTGATTTTGTAGTAATTTTTAAAAAATTTTCAATTTTTAATTTTATTATAATGTTTGGAATATATTTAGAAATTTGAAAAATTTTTGATTTTATTATAATTTTAGGAAAAGTTTTTGAATATTGAAAAAAGTTTGTATTATTGATTTTGTTATAATTTTTGCAATATTTTAAGAATTTTGGAAAAAGTTGTAAGAATTTTTGGAATATTTTTGCAATTTTGAAAAATTTTAAATTTTTGATTTTATTATAATTTTTGAAATTTTGAGAAAATTTTCAATTTTCGATATTGTTATAATTTTTGCAATATTTTTAGAATTTTGGTAAAAGTTTGAATTTTTAAGAATATTTGGAATATTATTAGAATTTAGAAAAAGTTTAAATATTTGATTTTATTCTAATTTTTGGAATATTTTTGGAATTTTGAAAAAATTTAAATTTTTGATTTTGATATAATTTTTGCAAGAATATTAAAATTTTGGAAAAAGTTTTAATCTTTGATTTTGTAATAATTTTTGGAATATTTTTAGAACTTTGAAAAAAGTTTGACTTTATTTAATTTTTACAATATTTTTGGAATTTTGAAAGAAATATGAATTTGTGATTTTGTAATATTTTCTCGAAACGCTCAATGGAGAGGTTTTTGAGTAGTTTGCTGATTGTTTCATCTTTTCACTAAATTATTTTAATTTATGATCTGTTATAATTTTCCGGCAACATATCGATGTTTCGTGTTAGTTTTGTAATAAATTTCTAAACAGAGATAAAAAATACAAAGACTTTAACAAAGAGTTATGTTTGATATACATCGCTGCCCAAAACTAAAAACCATATCCTCATAAAAGTTTTTTGCCGAAAACTATATCAAAATCCTTAACCCAGACCGAAGTCTTGATATCTCAGAGCTGTGAGAAATCAGCCCTTTCATATTTTGTTTTTATATTTTTGAAATCAAAAATCAAAGCAATCGTGAATATAGACGTTGTTTTTTTTCGCGTCAATTTTTAAATATAGTTAAAAATTTAATTTCTTTTTCGATATATTTCACTTTTATTTACTTTTATAATAATTTTATTTTAGGTGCGTTCGATTTGACTGAAACAACTGAAAAAACAACAACAATTGCATTCAATTTTTCAGTTGTATCAGTTTCTTCAGTCAAATCGAACACGGCTTTTATGTTAACAGCTGATTAACTCAATTTTCCTTTAATTTAATTATCTTTTTATCTTGTTTTAGGTAAGAAATTTTACATAAAAAAATTGTTTATTTAAAATTGAAGGTCTTGAAGAGTATACTGGAATAAAGTGTTTAAAGCTGGAAAGTAATGCAATTTCTGAGATCAACCGGAATTGAAGTGCTTATATTTACAAAATAAGGAAGCTAAAACACACCAGAGGAAACTTTCAAGGAGGAAATTTTAAAATAAGGAATTTTTTTAAGGAACATTTTGCTACAAAATTTGAACTTTTATACGAATAATTATAATATTACTTTACACCGGAAAGCCCAGAAAAATATATGGATACTGTTATATTACACCGGTACACTGAATTTATAACAAACAAACTAATTACACTTGGAAATCTCTTATATTATTAATCACAGAATGAATAATTTAACAAAACTATTAATTGGCTAACATGAAAAATAATTTATTCAAAAACAAATCAAAAATTATATAAATTAAAATTCAATTAAAAGCTTACATTAATTTATTTCTTCAATGTTGTCTTCTTCATGTTTTATTTCACATCTTCGTTTATCTTGATGGTTAATTAAAGGTTTTATTATATCAAGCAGAATCTAATCCGTTCCTCCATAAAAAAGCAATACATAATGAAGTCACTGCACGAAAATTTCATAAACGGACTTGACGATTAATTTTTACAAATAGAATTAGACAATTGATTAATTTCAAAATTATATACTAACTTGATTTTCAAAATTATACTAATCCAAAATTTTGATCGTTTTATACACATCTTATTAAACTTTCTGTCTCTTTTTCTAATCAATTTTCACTGATACAAACATCAATTCTACTTTTTTTCAAATTAAACAATCAATAATAAAACATGTTTTATTAATACGAATGACGTAACTTAAACCGTCAACAGAAGTACAAAAAAATGTAGCTACGTTTACGACAAATAAAGAGAACAAATTAATAAATTTAAATACTATTATTTCAAAGCAAAAATTAAAAATAGTCCGTCGTTACAAAACTAGGAGAAACGAGGACAGTGATGCTAGAACTAACATCACTGTCCGCTGTTTATTCTAGAAGAAAGGACTATGATACTCGCCTATCATGACTTGCTACAATAATTGCTTTGATTATATAAAATACTTATTATTGAATGACGATATGGGAGAGAAACAAACCGAATTTACGTCAAAAAGAAACAGAAACAGAAAACCTGGCTGTACATAAAAATTACAGCTATACATATATAACATTATTAAAATTAATTATTATTCTTTTTAAATTTATTTAATAATTAATTATTTCATGTTTACTTTATTTAATTAAAAATATTTAATTATTTTACTATTTAAAATAGAGAAAAAGTATTTTTATTTATTTATTTCTTTGAAAGAAAAAAATATATATTTATTTTATTTAATAAAATCAACAATTTTTATTTACTTAGTCAATTTTATTGAATTTATTTATTTATTTTGAAAATAAAATCTATTTATTTATTTAAAGTATTTATTTATTTAAAGTATTTATTTTTTTACTTATTATATTTATTAAATTTATTTATTTATTTATTTAAAGTTGATAAGAGATTTCCAAGTCTAAGATTCGTTTGCTGACAAAAAAAACCAACCAAAATATGATAAAAATGGCCAATGTCACCTAATTCTTGAATTCTCGCGCTCGTGAGCACTCCCTAAAAATGCATGTGAGAACCGAAAAGATAAGCCCCTAACGACCAGATTCTACAAAACGGTTTCTCCCACAATTAAAAGGAAACAAACATGACTGTCACGATATGGAAAATATGTCCAAACTCTACTGACTCAGACATGCTTGCTCTACCTAAAACTAAACTAAAAATAAATTACTAGAACTAATGCCGTTCTTGGAGAATGCTCCCGAGCACCATACTTCAAG
This sequence comes from Diogma glabrata, assembly GCA_963693315.1. NCBI lineage: Eukaryota > Metazoa > Arthropoda > Insecta > Diptera > Cylindrotomidae > Diogma > Diogma glabrata. The sequence goes on along the minus strand of OY856186.1, from coordinate 141,875,084 downwards.
TCTTAAACTCCATAGACATTGTTCTATTGCAAAAGCTAAAGTTTATTTAAATAGAACTATACTTGAAATTGTGTAAGGTGAAGCCTCTGATCCTGATAAAAATATAAATTGGTTCCCCTCTTCATTCCATTGAAGAAGCTTCTGTGCAGGGAATGGTACTACTGGTTTGTACCTAAGTACGAACACAGCAGGAGTCACTCCCTTGTTACCAGAAAACTTCTCCGAAATGAAGAGGGAGAACCAATGATCTTCGATCGCATGTCCATAATGGACAGAGGCGACCTAAAACATCATTAATGTTAAGGGGTGAAGCCCCATGGATGGCTTTTTAGGCCTACCAGTTAAGAAAATTTTTATTTGTATTTTTAAACAAAACGAAATACGAAATTTTTTTAAATTTCACCAAAGCAATTGATCTGCATATATACATCAACAATACTTCAAAAAGACATCAATAAAAAAAGATTCAAAAAATTACGAAATGAATTTGTTTTTTTCAAAAAAAAACACAAAACCTGAAAAATATTACTAACAAACTGTAAAACCTAACGGGCTGTTTTTGTTTTGAAACCAGATAACAAAAAGATCGTAAAAACAATCCATCCAATCAAACCACATCCATTCCACATCCATCAATCATATCCAATAACCATACAATCTATATCCAACCTATATCCAATAACCATACTCAATCTAAACCCAATCAATACATAATCCATACACAATCCATAGAAAAAAAACCCAAACTGGTTTAACCAACACAAATTAAAACAAAAAAAACCCAAAACAAGTTTTACCGAAATTTACGCGCCAATAATTATAACGCAAAAAATATCGCTAAACTTATATAAAAACCTTCAAAATAATAACCAGGTCTTTGTTTCAAGGCGCCATGTTGCGAAATATTTGAACCTTTATACGAATATTATAATTATAATTTTACACTGGAAAGCTCATAAACATATATGAAAACTGAAATATTGCCGGAACACTGAATTTATAACAAACAAACTGATTACACTTGGAGATCTCTTATATTATTAATCACAGAATGAATAATTTAACAAAACTATTAATTGCCAACATGAAAAATAACTTATTCAAAAACAAATCAAAAATTATACAAATTAAAATTCAATTAAAAGCTTACTTTAATTTGTTTCTTCAATGTTGTCTTCTTCATGTTTTATTTCACATCTTCGTTTATCCTTTAAAAAATCAATACATAATCAAGTCACTGCACGAAAATTTCATAAACGATTGACGATTAATTTTTACAAATAGAATTAGACAATTTTGTGTATAGCATCTCGTACTGTAATAACATCATGAACTTTTTCAATTAATTTTTGTTTTTCGTCATCATCAAAACTCATGTACCATTGACAAAGTTGCAAATTCATTTCCAAAAACTGAGAACATAACACTTGCTTGATAAATAACTTTTATTCTTGAATGTAAAACATATTTCGTTTACATATTTTAATAGATGCAATTTAGGTTTTGACATTTTATTAAATTCACAACTATAAAAAAACCTTTACAATATTAACACAATAATTGAAATAAAAAGCAAATTTATTTTCCTTTTAGTTTTAAAACAAAATTTTTGAAATAATTAACAACATTAAAAAACTCAAAAGTAAGCTGTATCATGATTGAGTCATTACTGAGGTTAATCTTATTTCAATTTACATAATTTACTGATTTAAAATTTTATACTAACTTTCGATTTAAATTTATATACTAATCGATTTACAAAATTATCCTAACTCGAGTTTAAAATTATACTGATTTATTTACAAAATTATACTGATCAACGATCCAAACATTTTGATCGTTTTATACACATCTCATTAAACTTTCTGTCTCTTTTTCTAATCAATTTTCACTGATACAAACATCAATTCTCCTTTTTTTTCAAATTAAACAATCAATAATAAAACATGTTTTATTAATACGAATGACGTAACTTAAACCGTCAACAGAAGTACAAAAAAATGTAGCTACGTTTACTACAATTAAAGAGAATAAATTAATGAATTTAAATACTATTGTTTTAAAGTAAAAATTGAAAATAGTCCGTCGTTACAATTTCAAGAAGTTGTTTAAGATAATTATCTTTTATTTGAATTTAAATTTAACTTTTAGGTTTCAATCATTTTGATGTGTATATCAATTTTTACGTTATATTGATTGTTTACCTTTCATTGCTGTTGATTGTTTACCTTTCATTGTTGAATTGTTGTTTTCGATTGATAGTCTTGACTGGAAATTTAGTCATAGTTACAAGTTTTTCATTAGTCTTGACTTTACGTTGAGTTTTTGTGAAGTTATAAATGTTAGTCCTTTTTATTTTTAATTGATTTAACACAGGTTAATTTTCCCAGCAGCTAGTTTATTTCTCAGATAATATTATTTCGCTCGCTGTTTAATTTACGTTCCTCGAGTTACATCAAGTTTAGATGTATCTTGAACGGTAAATAACTTAAGGATGATATAAATTGTCAAATTTAACAGTGAACTTAGACTTAGATTCAGATTGTTCAGCTGTTAAGGTAGTCAAAACAATTCAACTGTTTGAATAATTATTCCTTAAAGTAGTATAATATTCATACTATTTTTGTTTCTTCTGATATCACGGTTGTTAACTAGTGAATTGCTCAATATTGCTTCTACTTTTTTCATATTTTGTTTAATTATTCATCTCATTAAATGGCGAAATTAACATTCAATTTTACTAACATAAGAGGTTTGAACATCAACCTTCATTCAGTCCATCATTATCTTCAAAGTTTTAAACCTGATATTCTTTTCTTAACTGAAACAATTATTAGTGACCGAGCTGTAACTCTTGATCGTAGTAAATATCTTTGTCCACATTATGAACTTGAGTCCTCATTTTATTTCAAGCATGGTATTTGAGTATATATTAGAAACACCATTCCTTATTTATATAAGAATTAACAATTTTGAATTAAATTCAAAATACCACAATATGGTTTCACTTAAAATTTATTGTTCTAATCAAACGTTGTTTGTCTTTGGGCTTTATCGTTCGCCTAACATGCCTGTGAACATCAACTTATTTCAGGACCTATATGAAGAAATAGATAGGTTATTTGAGTATCCTAATGCCAAGTTTATAGTTCTTGGTGACTTTAATGTCCACAATAAAGATTGGCTCATACACAGTTCCACTACTGATGAAATAGGCAAACAGGCTGAGCTATTTGCTCTTTACCATAATTACACACAGATTATAGATCAGCCTACCAGAGTGCCTGACACTCCTGGACAAAATAGTATTTTACTTGATTTGTTTTTGACAAATGGCCCTTACCTGGTACAATTTAAAGTATCAGAACCTTTAGGTGGTTCAGATCATAATTTGATATCTACTCAGTTAAATTTACAAATTCCAAAACAATTTGAAGCCAATCCTCTTCTTGTTTGGGACTATAAAGCTGCGAATTGGGAGGGTTTTAGAGATTTTTTTAAGCGGTTTGCCTGGAAACGTAATTGTTTTACTGGTCAAGACCCTAACATAACTGCGTTAAATTTTTCGGAGGCTATTATTGGGGGTATGCGGAGTTTTATTCCCAATAGATTAACCGTTCCTAAGACTGATCTATGGTTTTTCAAAAAATGCAAAAAGGCAATTAAAATTAAGAAAAAGCATTTTAAAAATTTAATCAAAACAAAACTGATGAAAACCTTAGACAGTACCGAATTGAGAGAAATATATGTTGAAAACTAATAGATGCAGAAAAGAATATCTTTAATAGGAAAAAAGCATCTAAATTTGTTGAACACCCTACTGGTTCACGGAATTTTTATAAAGTAATTAAGGCTGTTCAAGGCAATTTTTGTAAGTCTTCTCTACCTCCCCTAATTGATAGAAATATGCCGGTCATTGACCCAAAAGAAAAAGCTAACCTTCTGGGAAATTATTTCTGTAAAAATTCTACACTAAAAGAACCCAATTTTTTACCTAACCCAATTCCTAGAGTTTTGCACAACATGATGCGCATAATTTTTCGTAAAAACATCATTCGAAAAATGCTTCTACAAATCATACTAACAAAGCTTCTGGACCAGATCGTATTCCTCCAACTATTTTGAAAACCTTTGCTAGGGAGTTAGCACCAATCCTCACTAAAAATTTTTATTTGTCATACAAGAAAAGAGTTTTTCCCGAAATTTGGAAAATAGCAAGCGTACAACCCGTTCAAAAACAGGGTAGTATAACTGATCTAACAAACTTCAGACCCATTTCAATTCTATCGGTTGTTCCTAAAATTTTTGAGAAATATATTAATTTTAATATAATGAGCTTTTTAGAGTCTTCCAAACTACTAAATAAAAGACAATACGGGTTTCGAAAAGGAAGAGTGACGGGAGATTGACTTTCCTTTGTCACTCATGTGTGGAACAAGTCGCTTGAAAATCATGGTGAGACTTTTGGCGTTGCTCTTGATATTTTCAAAGCGTTTGATAAAGTTTGGCACAACAATCTTATTTGCAAATTAAGATGTTATGGTTTGAATGAGCAACTTATATCTTGGATACAATGCTTTATTTCTGAGCGGACATTTCGGGTCAATGTTGATGGCGTTTCATCGGATGTTTTTTTCAACTAATGCAGGAGTTCCTCAGGGTTCTGCTTTATCACCAACTCTCTTTCTTATTAATATTTGCGATTTGTTGGATTCAACAATTAGTCCTATCCATAGTTTTGCTGGTGATATCACGCTTCATGCGTCTCATGAAAACCCTAAATAATATTCACCGTTAGCGCTTAATAACTGTAGATCAAATTTGATAGATTCATTAAACCATGACCTTAAAACTGTTTTAGATTGAGGGCTCACTAATAGTGTTGAATTCAATACGAACAAAAAACAGGCTTGTCATTTTTCTAGATTATCCACCCCTAATCGGTTTCCATTAAAATTCGACTCTAAAGATCTTGTAGAGAAAGAATCTGTTAGACTTCTAGGAGTAAAAGTTGAAAATAATTTGAAATGAAACTCTCATATTTTATAACAATTGAACTTTTCACAAAAAAATTTGTCTACAATAATATAAGAATAGACCGCCGGGAACGAAATAAAGAAATGTCCCAGACGAATCTGGCCTATGGGAACCTCTTACCAAAAATAAACTCACACTAGCCTAACATACTAAAAATTGATAATAAATATAATTTGCAAAAGAAAAAAAATAACCTAACCTTATTGATAGTTGCAATTTGATGAGTTGTCCAGCTCCAGAGAAATAAATATGTTGTTGTCCTTGAGGTTCCAAGAAGAATACACATGAGATTGTATTCAATATAAAAACTATGATGAATTCCAGAAAGGGTGGAAACTGTCCACAATGTCAGCCACTTCGTCGAATATGTACACAATATATACTGGATCCTTGGTTTAATTTCAACACAGCTTCCCCTTTTTATTATTTGCTCACAATGTCGTCTTTAATTAATTAACGTTCAACATCACATTTTCGTAAGCAATATATTAATGACAGCATGGAAAAATTTTATTGTTGTCACCAGTAGGCATATTAATGGAGCTTGTATTCGTGTAATCAAGCGACACAACACAAGAAAATGCTTATAGATTTTCCTACTCAAACTTTACATTCTTTATTATTTAAGTAATAATGATTTGATACAAGTGGTTGTAGTGCCAATGTTAACACTACTATAAAACAATGTGTAGTGCTGATATTTGTTTTAAGTTTTTATTTCACTACTTATTTTATACTTTATTTTATATTTTATACTTTAGTGCTTTCGAAGGCTGGTGACACTTTCACGTGTGGAAAATGCAGTGCTTTTAATTAACTAATATGATTATTGATGTGTCTGTTGATTGACTGCACTCAATCTCTAACCGGAACGTTCTTATTTCCCAAAGAAATGAAGGAAACTCTTTGTGATAAGTTTAGGTTAGCTTACACAAGTTTAAGTAGAACTCCAAATTACAGCACTTTTATTTGACAAAAACAATAACTCAATATTTTAGTTTATATTTATATATTTAAAACTCCAAATAACATCACTTTTATTTGACAAAAACTATAACACAATGTTTTGGTTTATTTTTATATTTTACTTAACTTATAGTTTGTAAACTAAGCTCTGTTTATAATATTTAAAATTTGACCTAACGATTGATTTATCAAATAAAGATTGACTAAAGAACACTGACTTCACTATTGGTCCGCTTAATTACTATTTTAATGAATCACTTGACTTTACGATTTCACTTGGTTGATTTGTAACAACTGACCGTTTAATTGATTTTTCTTAAAATTGACTGGCTTGTTTTATATTTGTAAAATTGACTCTCAAAAATGACTGACTTGATTCGATTTAGTAAAACTGTTTTTTCCGACTACTACGATTTTGATTTAAAATATTACTTTTATAATTTAAAAAACGATTACTCGTTGACCTTATTATTAATTGGTATTTCTATAAAAACGATCTACTGACCAAACTTTAGTTTTTTATTTTTATTTTATTAAAAATTACATAATGTAATTTCGCGAAATTAACGTTTATTTTAATTTTAATAAAGATTTAGGTTATTAACGCGGAAATATGTATATATATGTTTTAGTTCTGTTATACACGTTTTGTTTGTTAATATAAGAAAACTTTTATATTAACCATTAAGGTTATAAAACAACCATGAAAAAATTATTATTTATTTTTTTTTGTTCAAGTTAAGATATTTAATCTCACTTTTTCTTTTAAATTAAACTGTTAACTGTTATTAATTATTATTACTATCAACTTTTAAAGATAAACTTTTGAATTTTTAAGAAATTACTAGTTGTTATCAATTCAAAACGTGGAATGCAAGATTAAAAAAATGTGATTTTTTTTTGACATCTCGTATTATTTTTCAGCAACAAAAAAATGAAACAGCATTAAGTAAGCAATGAGTACGTTCATTTATTTTACGTGATATTCGAATTTCGAGGCTGTTCGGTTATTTGAAAAAAAAACTGTGAAACTATTATGATTGCTAAAAATGAAATGTAATATGGAAATAATTTTGGATGAATGGAAAAGAGAATGGAAATTGGTTTTAATATTACTACCGCGAATATAGTCGACGTTACAATTTTTAATCTAGCTAAGAACGCTTTTCAAAAATTGGGCTTTTGGGGACGATGTCGTAAGTTTTTTAGTAGCGAACAGCTTCAATTAATTTGCAAATCATTTATACGTCCCTACATGGAGTACTGTTCGAGTACTGTTCGAGTGATTTGAAGTGCCTTGATTCTGTTCAGCGCAGAGCTACTAAACTGATTGGCAACTCAACTCTTACTAATGAGCTTGATTCTTTACAGCACAGACGAAATGTTGGGGATCTGACAATTTTTTACAAATACATTATGGATGAACGAACTTCTGCAGAGATTAAATCAATTTTACCTGAACTTGTAAACCTATCGCGTAACACTAGAGCAAATGTTGTAGCCCATCCTTTTACGGTTCATATAAAAAGGTGCAGAACTGTTGCTTTTCAACGTGATTTTTTCAACAGAGTCTTTCATATCTGGAACGCCTTACCTTCATGGGTTTTTTTCCTAATAGCTTTAATCCTCAAAATTTTAAAGTTAACGTCCATAAATTTCTTAGAGAAACTTAATTTATTCAAACTTAATCCTAATCCCTAGTTGGCATAGTATCTTCGGCTATTCAGAGACGTAGATTAATAATTTATGATAATTAACACTAAACATGCCTAACTTAGAATAAAAAAAAATTCAGACACTCCAAACTTAAGCTTCAGAAAATAAAAAGTCTAAAACAATTCAGTTTATTATATTTGTGCTACTAAATTCTTTTTAGATATATTTTATCTCATATTAAGCCTTTTTCACTGCGCTTTATTTCATTCTAAACAAGAATACCAGATTGTAATTTTCAAAGTTATTGCCATATTCTTATAGATAAATATATGAAAAATAAAATGATAGGTCACAGTTACGGTTTTGTGAAGAAAAAAATTTAGTTCGAAAGTTGATTTTAAAATGAAATGACCCTCTAGTGACACACCGCATTAAATCAATGGTAATCTTATTAAAATATTAATAGTGTTGTGACCTAGAGGAGCTTTTATATTATTTTCACACTTTATTACACACAAAAAAACATACACATGATTTGATTCCAATCATTTAATATCCGATTAAATTAATATATTTATATATTAATTAAACTTATAACTTTCATTAAAACTAATATTCTCACTCTGCTCTGACTGTAAACATACACATGATTTGATTCCAATCATTTATTATCCGATTAAATTAATATATTTATTCTCTTCCATTTAATTATATCAGCTTTATTTGTATGTTTTTTCGATAATAATAGTATGTATTATTGTATTGTTTTCTAACCTATAGCCTAATGAACTTAACCTATTGTCTAATGAAACTTTTATTCAATTGGTATGATTCCAATTGGTCAAATTATTTTGATTTCATTAAAATTATTTTCAAATTATAATCACAATTGCTTTGATAAGTTTTGTTCAAAAATCAAATTTTAATTTAAATTCTCTTATTTCGTTTAGTTGAACTTGGATGATTGTATGAGAAGGGCGTTTTTTATCATCAGGGTTTTTTTATTAAGAAATTTGATTTATCAATTAAAACAATAAAGATTTATTGTTTTAATTGAAGAAAATGTTTTTATTTTTTATAATACACAATTCTATTTTATAATAAAATCTTTGTCAGAGAATAAAGTATTGTAATCGATTCGTGAATAATGAATTTTATTCTCTCGCAAATTAAAATTCTCGCTCGTGCCTCGCTCAAATTTTAAACTTTTGCTTGAGAATAAACTACTTCATTATTCACTCATTGATTAAACTACTATTATATTTTAATTGAACCAATGAACCAATGAACCAATGTGTGCATGTAAAAACATTCGTTTATTAGGTGTCACAGTTTCAAATGACCTACTCTGGAACGATCATGTAATGGCGATGGCAAAAAGCGCGTCTAAAAAACTCGGCCTCCTAAATAGATGCAAAAAAATTTTCACTCCTTACCAATTGCTCCATGTTTATAAGTCCTATATTCGTCCCTGTATGGAGTACTGTTGTCAAGTTTGGGGTGCTGCCTCTGTTTCCATCTTGGCCCTCTTGGACTCTGTTCAAAAGCGAGTTATACGAATTGTGGGTGATCGAGCTTTGACATCAAAACTTGATTCCCTACAACATCGTCGCACTGTTGCTGACCTCGTTGTTTTTGACAAATATCGTCATCAACAGTGCTCAGATGAAATCAGCGGCATCATGCCTCAAACTTATTCTTACCCCCGTTCCACACGGCAATCGGCTGCCGCAACCAGTGAAACGGTAAAGATCCCGCCCTGTCATACTGGCAGATCACAGAGAGACTTCTTTGTCCAAACTGCGTACAAATGGAATAGTTTGCCGGAACACTTAGTCTTAGGTGGCTTCAACCCGCAGAGGTTTAAAGAAAGCGTTAATCAACACCTTAGAACGCCAGTTGTTGTGGAACCCAGGTCTAGACCTAGGTCTTAAAAGGTATTTATGTGTTGTGACACATATTCTAAACCCTATTACACAACACATTTTATTAAAAAAAAAAAAATTAAACTTATAACTTTTATTAAAACTAATATTCTCACTCTGCTCTGACTGTAAAACTAAAGTAACTAACGACTAAACTGAGTACTGATAGAATCTTAACTTACTAGCTGTTTCGACTGTTGACTAAACTCTAACCGAATGACTCTAACTGTTGACTGTCCACTCTCTATTGAACCTTTTTTACATTATAAGTATTATTTTATTTATTAATTGACACAGTTTTGGTTTTTCATAAAAATGATTTGCCAATTTAAAATTATAAACAATTGCAAAATCATTACTTTAAAATTATAAGCAAAATTATTGTTTATATGTATTTTAGCTTATTTTATAATTTAGTTGACATAGTTTTTAATTTTAATTTTTATAATTGATTTCAAATTTATTACTTGAGAATTTTTTGCAAAATTACTGTTTTTGTAATTACTGTAATCTATAAATTAAATAAAAACAGGAATGCAGTTTTCTACTCCTTCGGAAGTTTTCTACTCCTAGAAGTCTTACAGATTCTTTTTCCTCAAGATCTTTGGAGTCAAATTTTAATGGAAACGGATTAGGGGTGGACAATATAGAAAAATAACAAACCTGTGTTTTACTTGTATTAAATTCAACACTGTCAGCCAAACCCCAATCTATGATAGTCATTAGATCATCGTTTAAGGAATTTATCAAGTTTAACCTACAGTTATTAAGCACTGACGGTGAATGTATATTAGACATTTCATGTGATGCATGAAGTGTGCTATCATCAGCAAACTATGAATAGGATTAACAGTTGAATTCAAAAAATCATTAATATAAATAAGAAAGAGAGTTGGTGACAAAGCAGAACCCTGAGGAACGCCTGCATCTGGCTCTCAAGAGATTTATTCCAGACATGAGTGACAAAGGAAAGTAAATCTCCCGTCGCCCTTCCTTTACGGAAGGGCATTGTCTTTCATTAAGCAATTTTGAAGACTCTAAGAATCTCATTATATTAAAATTAATGTATATCTCAAAAATGTTTGCAACAACGGACAAAATTAAAATGGGTCTGTAATTTGTTGGATCAGTTTTACTGCCCTTTTTTGAAACTGGTTGTACAGCTGCCATTTTCCAGATTTCAGGAAAACTGCCTTTCTTATACGACAAATATAATATTTTAGTGAGTATCGGTGCTAGCTCTTTTGCAAATGTTTTACGAATAATCGAAGGAATACAATCTGGTCCAGAAGCTTTGTTAGCGTTAATTTGTAAAAGCATGATGTTTTGAATGATGTTTTTACGAAAAATTATACGCATCATTTTATGAGAAGCTCTAGGAATTGGGTTAGGTAAGAAATTGGGTTCTTTTAGTGTAGAATTTTTAAAGAACTTCTACACTAAAAGATTGATTTCGTAGATGATCAATAACTGTACCATGAGTGGGCAATTGTGAAAGAGGATTTTCGGCGGAGAATTCACCCGGCAGTTTTAATATCTGCCTGCAGACAATGCTCCCCTTCAATAGTTACAAATTTTGTGAAAAAAAAACGACTTTTAATATGATATTTTCCATCCCAACTTCTCTTATTGGCGCAGAAAACTTAGCAGAAAACCTCTTCTTTTAGATGTATTTACTTTACTTTAGTTATAAAACTGCAGTTTTATTTGAGGCATTGGCCTTTTTGAAAAATTCAAAATGGCGAACCGTTATAGCGGCTGCAAGTCAACCACCTCAACGTAAAAGGTTAGATTCCAGGATGTTGCACTTGAAAAATCTATCAGATCATTTGCCAGAAACCATTTTTTGATTTACATATCTTTGCGTACTGAACCCGAATATAATCTTACTTTTGAGGCAATCAGAAGATTCACATTTTTGAAAATAAGTCGAAAACTGTGCGTTCGAAAATTACAAGAAAAACTGTTTTGAAATTCACCTTTCATATCACAACCCGTCAAGGTCAAAAATAATACTTTTTCAAAATGTTTGCTCTCAACCCCTTCCAAATAACATTTTAAATGATGAGCCGTTTTTTCTTTTGTAATGTTCGAAATTAAGGGGGAAGGGAAAAGGGAAATTTTTTTACATTTTTGAAAAATAAAAATAAGTCGAAAACTAGGCTTTCGAAAATTACAAAAAAAATATTTTTAAGTATTTCAATCTTTTTCGATTTCTCTAAATCAAACTCGAATCTTTAAAAAGAACTTTTGTTTTACTATCTCCTTTTCTATGTCTATAAAATTCAGATAAGAACAAATATTTGCAATTTTTTTGTTTTCAGTAGGCGTGAACAAATACATTTTAAAACTGTGGAATATTTCAAGTTGATAGCACTTATAGTTTGTGAGGAAATTATGTAGGAATTATGTTTGTGTGTGAATATGTAGAAATTCGGACGGACACCGAAGTCTCACCAATAGGGTACCGTTCTTACTTTTTCAAAGTACGGAATCCTAAAAAGAAATACTTTTTGGGGAGTTTTTGTATAGGTTAGGGACGACATGACATGTGAAACTTTTAGTTTATGGACAGGTTATAATTTATATACGTGTTTGGAAAATAAAAATACATCATAGTGACAAAAACAAAAATTACTGTTTTAAACAAAAAATAGTTTTTTTGTTTTTTTTAAACCAGTATTTTTGCCAACTCTGGATGTAAATACATACATTTTAGAGAATCTTATTGCTTCAAATTCAACTAACAGTAAAATAAAAAATGTTCTGTGTAATTTTTTGGGGGTTTTTGTGAGCAATTAAACTCAAGTAGCTTTATGAATCAATTAAGTCAATGAAGTTGTGATATAAAATCGCTCCAAGGAATGGTTATTCCATCATGAATAATAATTCTGAATCTAACAAAACATGGTGTTCAATTTATGGAATTTTTTGCTATCCAACTGTCGATCGATCTAGTTTCGAACGAATAAGAAATTTTTTTTAAACTTTAAAAAGTTTACAATTAATTCAATGAATTATTTGTGATATTACATCACTCCGATGGAAATAATCCCATCATGAATAATAAGACTGAATCTAACAAAATATGGTGTGCAATTTATGAAAATTTTTTGCTATCCACAAAATTGTCGATCGATCTAGTTTCGAACCGATAAGAACTTTTTATTACACTTTAAAAAAGTATATCATTCTCATCAGGGCTAGCCGACTAGATACACTACCAAAAAAATTTTTCGCTATATAAACCTAAAATAGGTCACTCTTCTAGCGAAGTATAAGAAACCAAAAAACTTTCATAAACATATGTTAATTAGATTCAGGTTTAGTCAATTTGTTTCTCTAGTTGATCACTATTGTTGTTATACTCTAACCAAGTTAGAATTGGATAACAAACTTGTATCGGTAAGAAGAAGATGACCATCTTCACTTGTGTCTATCGACACATTATCTACAATTAATTCAATGAATTATTTGTGATATTACATCACTCCGATGGAAATAATCCCATCATGAATAATAAGACTGAATCTAACAAAATATGGTGTGCAATTTATGAAAATTTTTTGCTATCCACAAAATTGTCGATCGATCTAGTTTCGAACCGATAAGAACTTTTTATTACACTTTAAAAAAGTATATCATTCTCATCAGGGCTAGCCGACTAGATACACTACCAAAAAAATTTTTCGCTATATAAACCTAAAATAGGTCACTCTTCTAGCGAAGTATAAGAAACCAAAAAACTTTCATAAACATATGTTAATTAGATTCAGGTTTAGTCAATTTGTTTCTCTAGTTGATCACTATTGTTGTTATACTCTAACCAAGTTAGAATTGGATAACAAACTTGTATCGGTAAGAAGAAGATGACCATCTTCACTTGTGTCTATCGACACATTATCTACAATTAATTCAATGAATTATTTGTGATATTACATCACTCCGATGGAAATAATCCCATCATGAATAATAAGACTGAATCTAACAAAATATGGTGTGCAATTTATGAAAATTTTTTGCTATCCACAAAATTGTCGATCGATCTAGTTTCGAACCGATAAGAACTTTTTATTACACTTTAAAAAAGTATATCATTCTCATCAGGGCTAGCCGACTAGATACACTACCAAAAAAATTTTTCGCTATATAAACCTAAAATAGGTCACTCTTCTAGCGAAGTATAAGAAACCAAAAAACTTTCATAAACATATGTTAATTAGATTCAGGTTTAGTCAATTTGTTTCTCTAGTTGATCACTATTGTTGTTATACTCTAACCAAGTTAGAATTGGATAACAAACTTGTATCGGTAAGAAGAAGATGACCATCTTCACTTGTGTCTATCGACACATTATCTACAATTAATTCAATGAATTATTTGTGATATTACATCACTCCGATGGAAATAATCCCATCATGAATAATAAGACTGAATCTAACAAAATATGGTGTGCAATTTATGAAAATTTTTTGCTATCCACAAAATTGTCGATCGATCTAGTTTCGAACCGATAAGAACTTTTTATTACACTTTAAAAAAGTATATCATTCTCATCAGGGCTAGCCGACTAGATACACTACCAAAAAAATTTTTCGCTATATAAACCTAAAATAGGTCACTCTTCTAGCGAAGTATAAGAAACCAAAAAACTTTCATAAACATATGTTAATTAGATTCAGGTTTAGTCAATTTGTTTCTCTAGTTGATCACTATTGTTGTCAAAAAAAAAAAAAAAAAATTTTCATAAATTGCACACCATATTTTGTTAGATTCAGTCTTATTATTCATGATGGGATTATTTCCATCGGAGTGATGTAATATCACAAATAATTCATTGAATTAATTGTAGATAATGTGTCGATAGACACAAGTGAAGATGGTCATCTTCTTCTTACCGATACAAGTTTGTTATCCAATTCTAACTTGGTTAGAGTATAACAACAATAGTGATCAACTAGAGAAACAAATTGACTAAACCTGAATCTAATTAACATATGTTTATGAAAGTTTTTTGGTTTCTTATACTTCGCTAGAAGAGTGACCTATTTTAGGTTTATATAGCGAAAAATTTTTTTGGTAGTGTATCTAGTCGGCTAGCCCTGATGAGAATGATATACTTTTTTAAAGTGTAATAAAAAGTTCTTATCGGTTCGAAACTAGATCGATCGACAATTTTGTGGATAGCAAAAAATTTTCATAAATTGCACACCATATTTTGTTAGATTCAGTCTTATTATTCATGATGGGATTATTTCCATCGGAGTGATGTAATATCACAAATAATTCATTGAATTAATTGTAGATAATGTGTCGATAGACACAAGTGAAGATGGTCATCTTCTTCTTACCGATACAAGTTTGTTATCCAATTCTAACTTGGTTAGAGTATAACAACAATAGTGATCAACTAGAGAAACAAATTGACTAAACCTGAATCTAATTAACATATGTTTATGAAAGTTTTTTGGTTTCTTATACTTCGCTAGAAGAGTGACCTATTTTAGGTTTATATAGCGAAAAATTTTTTTGGTAGTGTATCTAGTCGGCTAGCCCTGATGAGAATGATATACTTTTTTAAAGTGTAATAAAAAGTTCTTATCGGTTCGAAACTAGATCGATCGACAATTTTGTGGATAGCAAAAAATTTTCATAAATTGCACACCATATTTTGTTAGATTCAGTCTTATTATTCATGATGGGATTATTTCCATCGGAGTGATGTAATATCACAAATAATTCATTGAATTAATTGTAGATAATGTGTCGATAGACACAAGTGAAGATGGTCATCTTCTTCTTACCGATACAAGTTTGTTATCCAATTCTAACTTGGTTAGAGTATAACAACAATAGTGATCAACTAGAGAAACAAATTGACTAAACCTGAATCTAATTAACATATGTTTATGAAAGTTTTTTGGTTTCTTATACTTCGCTAGAAGAGTGACCTATTTTAGGTTTATATAGCGAAAAATTTTTTTGGTAGTGTATCTAGTCGGCTAGCCCTGATGAGAATGATATACTTTTTTAAAGTGTAATAAAAAGTTCTTATCGGTTCGAAACTAGATCGATCGACAATTTTGTGGATAGCAAAAAATTTTCATAAATTGCACACCATATTTTGTTAGATTCAGTCTTATTATTCATGATGGGATTATTTCCATCGGAGTGATGTAATATCACAAATAATTCATTGAATTAATTGTAGATAATGTGTCGATAGACACAAGTGAAGATGGTCATCTTCTTCTTACCGATACAAGTTTGTTATCCAATTCTAACTTGGTTAGAGTATAACAACAATAGTGATCAACTAGAGAAACAAATTGACTAAACCTGAATCTAATTAACATATGTTTATGAAAGTTTTTTGGTTTCTTATACTTCGCTAGAAGAGTGACCTATTTTAGGTTTATATAGCGAAAAATTTTTTTGGTAGTGTATCTAGTCGGCTAGCCCTGATGAGAATGATATACTTTTTTAAAGTGTAATAAAAAGTTCTTATCGGTTCGAAACTAGATCGATCGACAATTTTGTGGATAGCAAAAAATTTTCATAAATTGCACACCATATTTTGTTAGATTCAGTCTTATTATTTAAAAAGTTTATCATTCTAATCAGGGCTAGCCGACTAGATAAACTACCAAAACGTGTTAACGCTTATAAACCGAAAACTAGTCAAGTGCTCTAGCGAACTATAAGAAAACAAAAAGGTTACATAAATAGTCAGTTAATTTCTCTATTGATCACTATTTATGCTTCGAATTTTTCAATTCGAAATCAGTTTTGGGTTTCTCAGTACCTTACAGTTTATTACATTAAAACTACATTTTTCTCTTTATGCCTGTTTTGGTTAGGATTCGAGCTCGTAACCTTATAGTGAGTTTGAAATCCCTTGGCAGACACGCTTTCCACTACGCCACCAAGGCGATAATATTTCAAAGTTGAAACTTCAACATCCATCGACCATCACTTTATAACTACTTAAGTTGAATTCTCAACTGATATTGGACTCCTTATTTTGATAATGTTTTTTTTACATTATATGGGGATTTTTGCATTACTTTGTGTGAATTTATAGAATGATGAATACTTCTATTGTTGTCAACATCCTAAGCAACGAGTGTCATTAATGATTGTTTCCAATCAATGTGAAATCAATGGCTGACTTGGTCAATTATTGTCATATATGCATGCATATTAGACAACATTATGGACATTTACATTTTTAGGGAATTTTTTGTGAGCAATTAAACTAAAGTAACTTTATGAATCCTTAGAATTTTTTCAATTCAAAATCAGTTTTGGGTTTCTCTGAATAAACCTTAAAGTTTATTACATTAAAAATAAATTTTTCTCTTTATGCGTGTTTCGGTTGAGATTCGAAATCGTAACAGTGTAATGTATTTATAAAGCCATACACTGAAGCCATACCTTAAATCTACTAATTTGTTAATAGTTAGTTGCAGCTAATAAACGCCATTTATTATTCTTACGAATAGGAGCTTATGAAGTATTAAACAAAATTATGAATTAGTAACTATATATTTATTTTATAATATGTGTTCACGAATTCATATAAATTTTGTTTGAAAATTTTAAAATCCTGTTCATACTTTCAAAAATACTTTTATTTCATAACGACATTTTTCGGATTATTTATGGTACAAAAAGTTGAACTTTAAAGTGTTAGGACTTTATAAAATATTATAAAGTCCTAGGACGTTAAAGTTCAGTATGAAATAAAATTTTGTATTTACCTCAAACGAAAAGTGTTTTTAAAGGTACTCACTAGTAATTTCGGCCTCGGCTAGACGCTTCGGCCGTAAACAACTAGGTCGTACTTTAAAGTTTCACTTTTCGTTCTAGATAAATAAATAACTATTATTAAATACATAAACTTAAAAAAAATATACGATTATATTCTTTTATAAATGCTGGTTTATAGTTTACCAAACGATAAACAGATGATTTAAATATTTCGTATTACATATTTGTGAAAAATTTATAGATTTCATAAATAATTTGGTTATAAAATTTAATAAACAGCGTTTATTGATACTTTATGAATTTTTTTCGTGCACGTGTGTTTTTGATGTACGTTCCTTTTAACTAATAAAAAAAAAATCAGACAAGTGCGAATAAAATTCGCTCGTCAAGGGTTCCGTGAATCTAAAAGAACACAATATCAAAAATTATTGACAAAAAGTTGTGTTGTAATGTCTTTATATTTCCAGACCATAGACGCATCACAAAATAAATGTTTAATCGTACTTGTCAATAGTGAGTTACAGTCAAATCGTCATTGATCAAAAAGGACTCAAAAAATATTACTTTAGGTTAAATCTCATCCATAGATATTTATGGTAACTCAAGAAAGATTCAATTACATCAGCTTGTAAATGGTTTAAATTTGATTATTTTTCCGTCAATCAAGTGTTGAAATTTAGAGGGGTGGAGAGGCTACATACTAAAAATATTTTTTTTCAATAACATGAAAACTGTGCACCGCAAAATTCTAAAAAAAAATTGTAATGTTTCTTAAATTATGTACTCCTTCATATGACACCCCACTCGCTTGGGTCAAAAATGTTTTTTTTACTCTCCCCACACCCATCTTCTAAACACACAGAAATATAGTTATTTGAGACTTCGCTATGATTTTCATTCAAAATTTACATACTTTCCCATCTCTGTGAATTTTTTCAAATTTTTCTGTCAATCATCGTCGAAACGTAGGGAGCGACACGGTCTGAATTTCGCACTTTTTTGTCCATAACTCAAAAACCTTGCCTCGGAAAGTTCTAAAAAAAATTGCAACGAATTTTAAATTAGGTGCTCTTTCAAATGACACCCAACTCACTTGGGTCAAAAAAGGTTTTTTTTACCATCTTTACCTCGGTCCCCTAAATACACAGAAATATAATTATTTGAGACCTCGCTATAATTTTCATACAAAATTTACTAAATTACCTAGCTCCGTGAATTTTTACAAATTTTTCTGTCAATCAGTGTCGAAACGTAGGGGGAGTGGGGACGGTCTGAATTTTGCACTTTTTTGTCCATAACTCAAAAACTGTGCACCACAAAATTAAAAAAAATTGCAACAAATTTTAAATTAAGTGTTCTTTCAAATGACACCCCACTCGCTTGAGTCAAAAAAGGGTTTTATTTACCCTCTTTACACCGGTCCCCTAAACACACAGAAATATAATTATTTGAGACTTCGCTATAATTTTCATACAAAATTTACCAAATTTCCTAACTCTGTGAATTTTTCCAAATTTTTTTGTCAATCAGTGTCGAAACGTAGGGGGGGGGGGACGGTCTTAAAGTTGCACTTTTTTGAAAATCACTGAAAAACTCTGCATCGCAAAATTCTAAAAAAATTGATATGTTTTCTAAATAAAGTGCTCTTTCAAATGACACCCCACTTGACCACATTTTTAAATAGTGTATTTACCCCTCCTCCTTTCCACCCCCTTAATAAATCTAATTATGAGAATATGACACTTTTATATATTGTTTATTAAAAACGTACTAGTTTTTCTATCATTCCAAATACTTTTGAAAAATTTCGATCAGTCGGAGCTAATCTAGGTAAGAAAACACGAAAAAAACATCATTATTCAAAATTATACAAAAAATGGTGAGGTGTAAAATTCCAAAATAACTTTTTAAGGAATACTGAAATGAAGCCCTTTCATATGATACCCTACTTGAATCTATAAAAAAATGTATTTTCTTAAAGGTCTCACATCGAACCCCTGTAAACCAAACGAAAACCACTTTAGTTTTATTTGTATTCGTCATTTCATGTGGACAGATTAGTTTTATACGCACCTCAAATTTCAAGTCCATAGCATTTATAGTTTACGAGATAATCGATATAATGTGAAAAACTCGTTTTACTCTCACCAATTGTGTTCCGTATAAAAAACGGAACCCTAAAAATTATTAAAATCATAAAAATTATTAAAATCATACCACAATTTTACTTTAAACTTAACATATTGTCTCTCAAATTATTAACAACTGCCAAAGTTAGGAAAAATAGAACACATATATTAATTTTTTATTATTCTAACGATTAACGAAGTTTCAAGAAAATTGGGATGATCAGGTTCAAATTTTTTATTTTATCAGCATGATTCGATTTTATATCAATATTAAAAAATTATGTGTTTGAAATAATTTATAGTTATAATCATTTCCATTTGTTTGTTTTGATTTTGATTCACATACTCCCTTCAACAAATACTCCACAAACAATTCAAAAAATCTGAAAACAAAATAGTTGAAAGTATGTACATAATTCAAATTGTAACCGTATGTATCCACAACGGATATTGCTATCAAATTTACCATGCGAATACATTCGAAGAATACCAACAGTTTCGATATTTTATATCAATCACAATAAACCTCTCTCCAATTGAAATTCACTCCGTCATTTATTCACTATCATAAATTTAACTTTGCTTTTGTTGTATCTAAAAAAAGTTTTTGTTTTCCAGAAGTTAGAGTCAGTCTTGTATTTATTATAAATGAAAATGGAAGTTAGTAATATATAAATCTGAAAATAAATATTATATTTTGTACAACAGAAAAACAAAAAAATAAAATGATTAATTTTAAAAAAATACTTTTTTTAATTTTAATTTACGAAACAATTATATTTACAACAAATGTTTATGGACAAAAACCAAAACCTGGCTATTGTACGAAATTAGTAGTGTAAGTGAAATTTTATAAAATAAATATTGAGTGATAATTTGAGTGAGTTTATAATTTTAAATTAAACCGTTATTTTATTAAAAACAGCAGACCAAATGTTATTATTGATAATTAATTATTAGTTTGGCTAAAATATTGTAATAAAAACTTTTCAGTGACCTAAAATGTTAGTTTAGATAAACTAGTGATTTTTCTTTGATAAAAGTATAGTGAATTTGTATGAAAGATTTGAATATTGTTATCATTTTAGAATATAAATTTTGTTAACTTCCAGATTGTGAAGTTTTATGTTTAAGTTTGTACACGATTTTTATGGACCATCTATAGTTTTATGATTCAAACTGTCACGTGATTCAAATAAAGCGGATCTAAATTTCGAGAATTTCTTGATTTTTGGCTTGAAGACTTATTTTCAACGATTCATAACTATTTTAAAAAAGAAATTGTTATCTATAAAAATTATTAACAAATTCCTATTGTTATAAACAAATAAAATGTTAAAATCGATTTTTAGTCACTGCCTAACATAATTATAGAGTATTTAGTACAACCATCGTATTTTTCGTTCAATTTTCTAAAACATTTCGTTTAATTTTCTAATTAAAAACGTATTTTTTATTTATTAAGAAACGATTTTTACTGTTAGAAATAAATTAATTTATCGAGAGCGAGACGATAAAAAATTTCATAAATTAATTTATTTGAAAAATTAATTTATTTGAAAAATTAATTTATTTGTAACAGTAAAACTCATTTCTAAATTAATTAAATATACGTTTTTTATAGAAAATTGAATGTAAAATACGATGGTCATACTAGACATCTCTTTAGTTTTGTTAGATATTGACTAAACTAGGGTGGCCGCGCTTTGTATGGGCATTTTAAAAAATAATTATATCAATGATTACCGGGTGGAAAAAGTTTCGTTTTGATGCCAATAAGATAAAAAAAAAGTTTGAGCCCAATCCGATAATATTTGATGGACCCCCGTGACGTGAATAGCTGAGAAAAATCATTTTTATTGAATTTTAGTGTATTTCGACATATTTTTGCATTATAAAATGTGTATGTCGACTAAAATTAATGTTCATTTCTATTTATATTGTATTGTTATGAATATTGAATGAATTGAAAAGGCTTAAAAATATCGATTTTGCATTTTAAGCATTTATTTTTTGGATTTTTGAGGTCTTAAAGTAATTTTTATTGAATTATCGCTTAATTTTTTCATATCAATTTATTTTTACTGTTCAATCATACTGTTTAATCAAAAAGACTTTCTT
The DNA here is from genome assembly GCA_963693315.1 of Diogma glabrata. Lineage (NCBI taxonomy): Eukaryota > Metazoa > Arthropoda > Insecta > Diptera > Cylindrotomidae > Diogma > Diogma glabrata. The sequence goes on along the minus strand of OY856186.1, from coordinate 141,853,477 downwards.
TAATTTCAAATAAAAGAAAACAAAACACATCATAGTGATAATTAACCTTGGGACTGAACAATCAAACTAGATTTTTTAGGCGAAGGAAACTTTTTTTGATATTGATCCACAATTTTTAATATAAATTGAAACTCTTTCTCGTCACGTGTTAGAACGCGATTATAATCCTTCACGAACTTTACCCTCCTTTTAGCCGCGGCATTAAGTACGATTAAATTTTGACAAAATTCGAATGCAGATTGGTAATCATCATTATTTTCCCAATCGGATGGAACAATCTCGAAAAAGTCAGTGGAAATATTAAAATTTGAAGAAAAAACATTTTTCTTGTGCGAAACAAAACCTGACAAATCACATTCAACCAATTGTTTTGGATCTGAATGCTTGCGGTAATCAGAAAACATCACAGTTGGATTCCTTTCGTTTAAACGGTTTACCATTTTTCTCTTCACTTCAAGTGAAACATTTGAATCGAAAAAGCCAAGACCAACTAACGCTGGTGTTAAATACCACAAGTGATTTTTAACTTTTCGATTACCGCACCAGAAACAATTTTATTGGTTCCTTCGTATTCAAGTGCTTCACGTATAAAGTTCAAATCTTGGTTTGGTGCTTTAACTGGATTTGTACAACTACACCAATGCTTTATGTAAAGTTTTACAACAAAAATCGAAATTTCACGTACAGAATTAAAAATCTTGAGGCAATAGATGCATTTAGACATAAACCGAGCATGGACACCACATGTGTAAACATTGCCACCATCACCACCAAGGAATGAGAATGAGCGTTGCAACAGCTCTTTGTAATCATCACGGATTTGCTTGTGATTCAATCGATTGAGACAAAAATGTTTGATTTTTTTACACTATTCTTGAGATATTTTGGATTTAGCACTTTCATCATTGCCGCCGGAATTGATTTTTGTTTAATTTCATCTCACTGTTTTGCAAAAAGATTGAAAAGAAGCGGTTCAGGTGCACTAGATGCGCCAGTTTCTTCTCTAAAACATTTTGAGCGCGATTTCAGTGGTATCGTGGCAACAGGCAAATTGAATAAGCTTCCGGCCAAGAAGTTGATCGAAATAAAAGCAAGCACCATCGCTAAAGCCGGAGTTGGTTGAAATTGTATCAAAACAGGATGCTACAACTTTATCGGCTATTTCCCATTCAATCAACACACTATAGACAGCTTCAGCGATATTCTGACCAGTGCACGATTCAATTTTTGGATGGATGTATAATAAATTAGTTGGATGTATAATGAATTAGTTTAATCTCCAAACGTTTTATTTGTTTTCTTTTATTTGAAATAAAAGAATAATAGTATGATTGAACAGTAAAAATAAATTTATATGAAAAAATTAAGCGATAATTCAATAAAAATGACTTTTAGACCTCAAAAACCCAAAAACTAAATGCTTAAAATGCAAATTCGATCTTTTTAAGTCTTTTAAATTTATTCAATATTCATAACAATACAATAGAAATAGAAATGAACATTAATTTTAGTCGATAAATGTGTATATATAATGCAAAAATATGCTGAAATAATCTAAAATTCAATGAATATGACCATCTCAGCTATTCACGTCATGGGGGTCCATCAAATATTATCGGATCGGGCTCAAACTTTTTTTTTATCTTATTGGCATCAAAACGAAACTTTTTCCACGCGGTAATCATTGATTTTCAACAATTTTTCAAAAATGGCCACCCTACTAAACATCGATTTTAACATTTTATTTGTTTATAACAATAAGAATTTGTTAATAATTTTTTTAAAAAGTCCGTCTTTTAACTTTAAAATAAAACAGAAAAAACTTGTCTATCTTTACCAGAACAGAAGTTATGAATCTTTGAAAATAAGTCTTCAAACCAAAAATCACGAAATTCTCGAAATTTAGATCCGCTCTAATTCCCATATTTGCAGTTATTGAACTTTGCAATTAAATATCTTTAAAGTTTAAAGTAATTGCGACTCGTCGCTTTGAGATCATATACTTTCTTGAAAGAAATTTCTAAAATTTTTATCAGCATCATAATTGCTTGTTCAATTCACCATCCAAATATTCGTTAAAGAATTTTTAATATCATTAAGAATTGCAAAATATGTTGTGGTTTTATAAAGCTTGCAATTAATTTGTTTATTTTTTTGCGGTTTTCTCAGTAGGTTTGTTCACTCAAAAATTAAATGATATTTTTATAAATCACTAATTGATTAGGCGCTTACGTTTCTTAACGCCGACTATATATAAATGCATGATAAATAATAGTCTTATCGTTATTGTTTCATAATTAAATAATTTAATCATATAAAAATAATTGTTTGAATTTAAATATCATTTTAATCGCAAATACACTTTCCGGCTTAATAAATATAGGAGTTATAACTTATTAAAGGAGTTAACTTTTATAACTTTTTTTAAAAATCTTATCGCAAACTTTTTTATTAGACTTTTTTATCGTGTCTTTTTAAATATGAGGGACTTCTACCAATTGATCATAAAAGTGTTATGCACAATCTTTTGAACATGTACTATGCACAATTATAGAAAAGTGTTATGCACAATACAGACTCCAATGTTTTAAAAACCGTAAAATATTTTATGCTTCACATGCATATAATGTTATTATAAAGTCTTGGATACGCGATATATAAACGCATCCATAAAAACCGGGGCGTTATGAGAGGGCATTATGAATTCATAACGCCCGCTCTTAATACACTAAAATAATATTTTAAACTTCAAAATGTTTATCCTCATGGCATACTAGACAGTTTGTTTTTGTCGTAAATTGTATTTTTGCTTTTAATTTAAAAAGTTTTAAGAAATGTTTATTAATTAATAATTTTTATTCAAATTAAATCAAAATTTTCAATACAGAATGCTACTTTTCGAAGTAAAAATGGCAATTTTCAAACTTGCCAGAAAAATCAACAGATTTACTGGAAAGATTGTCCGATACAGTTATCATTTTATTTGATATGGGGTAGGTTGACGATGTTGATGGTTGTTCTTGAACATTCGAGATGATTTCAAAACTAGAAATAGCACTTGTTTCTCCTTCAGATGAACCTACAGCACTTGCAATCATGTTGGAAATTCTATTTTTCGAAGTGATGCTTTCTTCTATGTAGCCTTGTGCTACAGTGTCACTCTTCCATTTGCCGTGCAATTTAAGAGTTTCGAAAGACGCATCCCCCTCAATTAAGAGAGTAGACGAAGTGCGTCTCAAACAATGACCAGTAAACTGGTGAGGGTTTTCTAGTTTTAAGAACTTAGCAATAGTGTTTGGAACACTGCCTATCGTATTTTTTCAAACTGGTTGCATTGTACACTTTCTGTTTCTATATGTAAGAAAAAAACGTGTCCCATTTGTTTTATTTGGCCTTAAATTCATATATTGTCGGACTATTTTCAGAGCACCCATTTCTTCTTCATCTATGATTGTAAAGCCTTTTGACGTACCTGTTTTAGTTTCTGGCACTTTTACAATCAAAACGGAACCTTTATCAGTTACATCCTCAACTGACATTTTTACCATTTCGTCTCTTCTTAAGCCTCCAAAGACTCCCATAACCACAACTACCTTATGCAACAGATAAACGTCATCCGGAGCATCTTTTATGAAAGCCATAACCTGATTGCCGGTTAAAACTTGAGATTTTTTTGGCGTATAACCTCTTGATTTTGTTTTTAAAAACGAAAGCAATTGGTTATATTTTGAAATATCAATTTTTTCGTAAACTGTAAGGGTAGATTTTAAAATTAAGTATTTGGTCCACAGTGAATTCGGGGTATACTTTTCAGACTAAATAAAAAATTGAATTAATAAATTTACTTATTAAAATGTATAAACAAATTAGAATTACCAGTTCTTGAACGTATGCTAACAACACATTTTCATTCATTGCCTGTACTTTATTTCTTGATTTCCGTGAACGAAAAATCCCGTAATCTTTATCATATTGTTGTTTGGATTTAATTGGCAATAAAGATTCCGTTGCTTTTTGAGAATTTTGCTTAATAAACTCTGGCAATTGCAAATCCATTATTGTTTAGGACTAATTCAGAGTTCTGATGAATAATTATTTGAAACATCAAACTGTTTTTTCTCATGGCAAACTACGCTACAAAATTTGGGAGAATTTGTTTATAGCAACGCACAAACAACAAATAATTAATTTAAACTTCAAAATATTTATTTTCTTGGCATACTGGGATACATTTGTATTTTTTTGCATAGCAATATAGACTAACAAATTAAATTCTTTCTTAGTTTTTAGCTTATTAAGTGAAGCATAAAATCTTGTATGCACCACTGGCGTTATTGGGTATTACGCCCATCAAGCGACATCCATCCCTCGGGCCAAAGGCCCTCGGGCTAGATTACGTCGCTTTCCGGGCGTAATAACCTACATAACGCCCTTGGTACATAAATAGCTATTAAAGAAATTGGTTTGTTGACAAATAGAGTACAATATTTAAGACTACACATATGAACATCACTATGAATATGTATTAAAAATATTAAAATATTTTCACGTTTTACTTAAATGTTTATACACATTTACAACCTTCCTTCGAATTGGGCCTTCTCTCAATTCGATAAACGCGATTCCCAAAACCCTTTCTGGATTCGATCACTGATTAATAAACAAAAACACCAGGTTTTATTAGGTATTCAACACCTTAATTTTTCCAGAACAACAGGAAAACAATATTCCTATCTAGAATATTCAATAGCTTCAATAACTCCAACGGTTGCTTGTAGAAATTTCCAGTATAAACACAGAGTACAAAATAATACAAAAAACTTCTCTTAGATATCACTTAAAACTTTATTTACAATTAAATCTAATTTAAAATAATCACATTTTACTAAACTATCAACACTATCGCAGTAATTTAAATTATAACTTTACATAATCGCACGCAGTCTAACTTAAAACTATTTATCATTTTGCAAAAGGAATCCTTATATAGATAGGGCTTAATTTCTCGCATTCAAGAAAAATCTATACTTTATAGAGAAAGTTCGAGAGATTATATGATAAAATTAAATTGATGTTTTTTTCTTTTTGCCAAAAAATGGCTCTGACACGCCCCTTTTTGCTCTCAGATCTAGTTTTTTGACATTACGTATTCTATTTGACAAAAAAGTGATCTTTTTTTGCCCTGAAAATATTTTTCTGAATCTAGATTTTTTCGTAGAGCAAGTTGTAAACTCAAAAGAGTTGCACAAATACATTTACACATCTGTAAAAATTTGTAAACGAACAAGACGCCATTTAGCTATTATTATTTTTTTAAAGTGAAATACTTATTGTTATGTTTAAATCGTGTTTTAAATTAAAAAATAATAAAAAAATTTTTAATTAAATACAATTAATTACTAAAACATTAAATGACAGTTTACAAACACAACTACAAAACTAGATCAAATTTTTTATATTCTTTTTATGAAAAAAAAATCACTTTTTCTTCGCTGGCAAAAAGAAAACGACATGAATATATTTTACTTCATGTTTGGATTGTTGACCCTTTTTCTTAGAAAACAATGTGATGTGACGTTCAAATTATTTTTGAAATATTGTATAGTAGAATTTTTTTGCCAGCGAACACAAAATTTGTTTGTTATGCGCATATTGTTTGCACATTCAGTGTCTCGATTAAAATATTAAAAAAAACTATTGGGGTCCCATTGAAATGGACAAAAAAAATGCATAAAATTTATAAATTACTATTGAAATTCAACCAATTATAATAGAAACCCAAAAACTAGTAGAAATATTAATGATTTTGTAGGAAATATAACAAAATTTTGATAATTAAAAATAATTATAATAAAAATAACGACGCCTATGGAAACAAATATCACAACAAACAAATGGCACGAACTAGAAGTAGAAATTTAACTAATATAATTGTTTTGAAAACAAATTTATCCCAAAATAAATAATACATCTCTGTTTACTTTTTGTCTCATCTTTTATCTCTTGCTGCGTCGTAGCTGTCAGAAATACGCTGGCAAAAAAATTCTACTATACATATGTGTATCGAAAATTAAAATTGAATACAAATGTGTTTTGTATTACATTGCGTTTATTTAGAATCGGTACAATATATTATGTGTAAGTTGTTTAATTAATAGACAACAAATATTGAAGTGTGTGTATTGTACATAACAATTCAAATAAGAATATTTTCTTGTTTCATAATTTTGCGAGCGTGATTTTTCAGTAGTTGGCTTTTATTTTTGGACTAATTTTTTTTTTAAGTGGCTTTTCACATTTACATATTTAAGGTAGATTTGAAAGTGTCTAGATTGTACGGGTACACGGGTACACGAGTACACGGGTACACAAGTACAACGGTGCATGAGTACACTCTACACGGGTACATGGGTACATGGGTTCACGGGTACAAAAAAGCTACCGATACAGAAACTGATACATGGTAACTACTACACGGGTACACAGTTACGGGTAAATGGAAAATACTACTCGGTACATGGACACCCTGTACCCGTGTAGTAATTTCCGTGTACCCGTGAACCCATGTACCCGTGTACCCGTGTATCCGTGTACCCGTGTATCCAAGTACCCGTGTGCCCGTGTACCCGTATCAGGTTCGAAAATATCTTCGAAAAAAATTGATAAATTTCAACCCTATCTTTCACATGAGAACAGTTTCTAAAATATATATAAATTTTTTTACCATTATTGTAAAACGCCGAAGTTGAGTCGCACCTAGTAAAACAAGGCGAAAAAGTACCAATTTTGTACTGTTTGGATAATCCAACTCTAAACGACGCTTGAGACTTACTTTCACCTCCTTTTATATATCTGTTCAATTCTGGGGTCCTATTTTCAAATCCGATTGTAATCACACTTATACTTTATAATTACTACTACAAACAACGAATGGTTTTTGACGAAGGGTTACAAAAATGATATTTTCAGGAGCCTTCGTTAAAAGTTATTGTGGTGATTATTTATACTCAACTACAGAGTATATTGAATTTAATTTGTCATAAAATGATAGATATAAAATGAATTTAATTTGAAAACTACAAAATTTGTTTAGAAAACAATTATTTATTTAAACAATTATTAATTAATTAATTTTTTACTTATTTAATTAATCTTTTTAATTCATAATTTGTCACAAAGGCATATTTTTGAAATTTTCTTTGTTGATGACTACAACAATGTCAAAAAAATTTAAGAAAAATATTTTTTTGGCAAATGGCTGTAAAGTTTTCTGCCGCCAGGGAGTTTTTAAAGTCTTACTTTTTAGCCTGCGGCTGCAAAAGTAATGCCATTTTTATTTTATACTACGGCGGCTGTAAAGTAGTATTTGTTATTTGTTATTTTGTTATTTTTTCAAACATATTGTATAACTATGACTACAAAAATAAGCTGATTCTCTTTGGATTATGATATTTTGAATTATTGTATGTTACTATGACAACAAAACATAACAAACTGTTTATTGGATAATGAAATTTGGAATTATTGTATAACTATGACAACAAAATAACAACTATTTCAATTGCATTATGAAATTTTGAAAAGGCAGCTTTGATAAAAAAATTTTATACATACAAATTTAAATGTTTTTTTCTCTTTTTTGGAAGTAATTATGACGATAAAAATTCATATTTATAAAAAGTTTGATGTTTTAATTTCCTATTTATAAAAAATTTAAACGTTTGCCGAAAAATAAATAGTGTATTTAATTCGGAGCTAAAGTAACTTTTTGTGTATCGTCTATACTCTATAATCTATATTATTGTCAAACTATAGACTCATCACAAAAAGTATCACTTTAGCTCCTAATTAAATAATGTACTATTATTGATGTAAATAAAAAAAATGTTTTTTTAAAGAAAAGAATGTAGTTTTTTATTTAATAGTACATTATATAACAAGGTAGAGAAGTAAGCTATTATTGACCGATAACTTTTAGATCCTGAGGCGCGTAGCGCCGAAAGATATAATGTCGGAGGTCTATATTATAGTCTTCTCAACCGAGGTATAAATAGAATTTTTTTAACTACTAACATTAATTATCATATTTGCTTATCATATTATCATACAAATCCTACTACTGGTTATCATATTAGATTTTGATATTAGTCATTTTCCATTTCATTTTTTAAATATCTTAAAATATCAAGTAGCCTCCTGGAAGTTTAGTTTCATACAAATAAAACGAAACAAAGGAATGCAATTATTATTTGTTTGTTTTTTTTGTTCATTTCAATTAAAAAATATGGAGGGGCTAAAGTCTTACAGCTCTGAGATATCAAGACTTCGGCCTGGGTTAGGGATTTTGATATAGTTTTCGGCAAAAAACTTTTATGGGGATATGGTTTTTAGTTTTGGTCAGCGATGTATATCAAACATGATTCTTTGTTAAAGTACATGTATTTTTTATCTCTGTTTAAATTATTACAAAACTACCACGAAACATCAATACGTTGTCGGAAAATTATAACATATCATAAATTAACATAATTTAGTGAAAAGATTATACAATCAGCAAACTACTCAAAAACCCCTCCATTTAGCGTTTCGAGAAAATATTCCAAAATCACAAATTCATATTTCTTTCAAAATTGCAAAAATATTGTAAAACTAAATAAAATCAAAAATTCAAACTTTTTTCAAACAAAATTCTAAAAATATTGCAAAAATGATTACAAAATCAAAGATTAAAAGTTTTTTCAAAAATTCCAAAAATATTGCATAAATTATAACAAAATCAAAAATTGTAACTTTTTCCAAAATTATAAAAATTATAATAAAATCTAAAATTTTAAATTTTTCAAAATTCTAAAAATATTCCAAAAATTCTTACAAAATCAAAAATTGAAACTTTTTTCAACATTCTAAAAACATATATAAAATTCAAAAATTTTATTTTTATTTTCAAAATTCTAAAAATATTCCAAAAATTAGAATAAAATCAAATATTTAAACTTTTTATAAATTCTTATAATATTCCAAAAATTCTTAAAAATTCAAAACTTCAAACTTTTTCCGAAATTCTAAAAATATTGCAAAAATTATAACAATCAGGGCTGGAAACCATAAATTATTTGTAATGGTTTGGTTTTTGCTTTTTCTCAATGGCCAATTATGGTTTTGGTTTCGGTATTGGTTTTTCTAGACAATAAATCTTGGTTTTGATTTCGGTTTTGGTTTTAATATGCAGCATGTTTTGGTTTCGGTTTTGGTTTTTCTAAACATCAAAATTTTTTTTTGGTTTAGATTTTGCTAAAAAATGTTTGTTTGAGTATTCGTCAGAGAATTGATTAAAAATTACAACATTTGTTAACAATGCCAATCCAATGCTCAGTAAAAAATGTTGAGCTAATTTAAGATACATTACATGCCCAGGGGAAAGTGTTTCATTTCTGCGTAGCGCCTAGAGCATTTCAAGATATGACAAGGCGAACTTGCTACCGTGGTTTGTTTACTATTTTATTCATTGCTATTCAAATAAAAGAATTTAAAATAAATGTAAAACATGAACTTTAAATTTATATTCGAAATGTTATTTCTAACAACAATAATTTCCAAAGCAAAATTCATGAAATTTTAACAAAAATCACACTAAAAAACATAATCACTAAATCATTTGTACTGTCCAACTGGGGAAGTCATATTTTGGGTTGGAAAGTTATTAGACAGTATAATAACTGTAAGACAGTAAAGTTACGACTGAAATAGCTTAGGAATTGATAGATACAGCTAATTGTTATAGTAATTGACAAATATTAAGATACGACATCTTTATAGACTAATTTTTTAATGAAAAAAGAAAATAAATGTTATAATTATATGAAAAAAATATCCATCGACTATTTTTAGTATTTTTATATCATGTTAGATTCGTAACTGATTTTTGACAAAAAAGTAAGTTACCACCTCTGTGCTTAGTACGGCGGTATTTGTTGTTGCATTTTATTGTTGTCTTAATTTTTTAACAATATTATTGAACTTGACTAAATTTTTAAATTTGATTTTGGTTTCGTTTATTTTAAAATTTGGTTTTTGGTTCGGTTTTGGTTTGATGGTTTTTAAAATTCGGTTTCGGTTATGGTTTTGGTTTTGATAATTTTTAAAACGTGGTTTTGGTTTTGGTTCCGGTTTTGATCGTTTTTTGAATGTGGTTATGGTTTCGGTTTTGGTTTTTCTGATTTGGTGTTGTTTTCTGGTTTTGGTTTTGGTTTTCAAAAACCGGTTTCCAGCCCTGATAACAATATCAAAAATTGAAACTTTTTTCTAAATTATTAAAACTATAATAAAATCAGAAATTTAAAATTTTTCAAAATTCTAAAAATATTCCAAAAATTCTTACAAAATCAAAAATTGAAACTTTTTTCAACATTCTAAAAATATACATAAAATTCAAAAATTTTTTTCCAAAATTCTAAAAATATTCCAAAAATTAGAATAAAATCCAATATTTAAACTTTTTCTAAATTCTAATAATATTCCAAAAATTCTTAAAAATTCAAAAAATTCAAACTTTTTCCAAAATTCTAAACATATTGCAAAAATTATAACAATATCAAAAATTGCAACTTTTTTTCAAAATTATAAAATTATAATAAAATCAAATATTTAAAGTTTTTCAAAATTCCAAAAATATTTCAGAAACTATAACAAATTCAAAAATTTCAATGTTCAATTGTATTTACGTAAACAAACAACTAAATTTTTTTTCCAAAAAATTATCTAAAAAAATAAATGAAATCATTTTTTTGACACACTGGACAATTTTTTTTGACAAACTTATAATGCAATAAAACTCTCAATAATAATAATTTCAGGTTCATTATACATTTCATTTCATATAAATAACTACTTTTATTTCTTCTAAAAAAATAAATGAAAATCATTCTTTAGACACACTTGACATTATTATTTTGACTCTTATAATTCTCAATAATATTAATAAAATTTCATGTCGTACAAATAATTAATTTTATTTTTCCAAAAATTTGGGTAAAAAAATAAATAAAAATCTTTCTTTTGACACACTTGACAACATTTTTTTGACAAACTTATAATGCCATAATTCTCAATAATAATAATAAAATTTCATTTCAAACAAATAATTAATTTTTTTTTTTCCAAAAAATTGGGTAAAAAAATAAATAACAATCTTTGTTTTGACACACTTGACAACATTTTTTTGACAAACTTATAATGCCAAAATTCTCAATAATAATAATAAAATTTCATGTCAAACAAATAATTAATTTTATTTTTTTCCAAAAAATTGGGTAAAAAAATAAATAAAAATCTTTGTTTTGACACACCTGACAACATTTTTTTGACAAACTTATAATGCCATAATTCTCAATAATATTAATAAAATTTCATGTCAAACACATAACTAATTTTATTTTTTTCTAAAAAATTGGGCAAAAAAATAAATAAAAATCTTTCTTTTGACACACCTGACAACATTTTTTTGACAAACTTATAATGCCATAATTCTCAATAATAATAATAAAATTTCATGTCAAACAAATAATTAATTTTATTTTTTTCCAAAAAATTGGGTAAAAAAATAAATAAAAATCTTTCTTTTGACACACTTGACAACATTTTTGTGACAAACTTATAATGCAATAATCTAGTTTTTGTTCTCACATACCAATCTTGACCATCCAGATTTCTCCACATTCTTTGTTCCTACTCATTATCACTAAAATGAACGTTTTTTAAGCAAAAAATATCCATATTTCCTTGTTTTGACACACTTGACGATTTTTTTGACATTCTTCCGGTACAGTTATCGAACACATCGTCCTTTCGGCATCTTGACATTGAGTAAACCTATTTTCAGAAGAAAAAAAATTTTGAAATCCGTTCAGCGGTTTTCTAGATTTCGTCGGTTGTGACGGCCAGCCGTCAGACAGACATACATTTTTTTTGCTTTATTAGAATCAGTAGGCCCTAAAACGTCGAGAAATGCCAAAAAAGTGATGGTAAGAATTTCACTTTTAGCTCATGAATGTAATACTTAATAATAATAAGTAATAAAAGAAAATTTGTCATTATTAACCTAGGTAATTTTTTGTTATTATTATTGACCTAGGTTTAGAAAAATTACTTCTCAAATGGGCATTCGAGTAAATAATGACGATTTCTCAAGTTAGTAGTTGAAAAAATAATTTGTTTGCTGTTTTGGGTGAAAAGAGTTCAAAATATGTTTATTTTCATCCAAAATTCTTGCTAATATTTTAACACTGACAGTCAGGGCCGTAGAGGGAAAAACCGGCCCTGGGGAGAAATGAATTACGGGTCCTCTTTACATTTATGTTATTTTATTAAACTATTAAATTATAATATCACAAAAATTAAAATGCATTTATTTAAAAACAAGTTTACAAGAATGTTAAATATAGGCAAGTGCATTTTTTTTAATAAAATGTGTTATGTAGTAGGAATTACAATGTGTGTCACAACAACACATAAAAACCTTTTAAGACCAAGGTCCCACAACAGCATGCGTTCTAAGGTGTTGATGAACGCAAATCTTTGGTATTCTGTATTTTCATCATTTTTTTAAAGAATGAATAACTAAAGCAGGGATGGGGAACCTTTTTACTATTAAAGGCCAATTATAATTTGACAAAGCGTAAACAGGCCGCATTATGCCGAATATTGTTATCAAGTTTGATGTGCTGCATCTGTTACTATATTGGCTCTTTTGGATTCTGTTCAAAAGCGTGCTAAACGAATTGTTAATTTAACATTAAATCGTGATATTAAATCCCTACAACATCGTCACACTGTTTCTGATCTCGTTGTTTTTTATATAAATATCCTCGTTTAGATGATAATGATAATTATAATAACAGTCGATGAACATTTTTATCATATAAAAATAGCCATTTAATTAATTTTTTCATTCAAAAATATGCAGTATCTTCTTTAAAAGTATCAAATTTACTATTAAATTCAATCCAATAATTAATATTTACATTAACAAATAATATAACCTTCTATCTCTCTGATTCAAACCAAATTTGAAATTTTTTTGACTATAAATATAGTTTTGATTAGTCTGACTGTGAAAATTGAAAATTAAAAATTTTAAATATCTCGAAATGTCAAAAATACAAGTTACCACTTCTGTGCTTAGCACGGCAGTGTATAACTATATCAACAAAAAAATAACATGCATTTTGATTGGATGATGAAATTTTGAATTATTGTCTAACTATGACAACAAAAATAACAACGATTTTGATTGGATTACAAAACTTGGAATTGAAAGGCTGCTTTGATAAAAAATTTTATTTATACAAATTTAAATAGTACAATTATGCAGTAGTTTTTATTCAAAAACAAATTTAAATGTTTTTTTTCTTTTTTGGAAGTAGCTATGACGATAAAAAATCATATCTATATAAATTTTGAATTATTAATTTCATATTTATAAAAAATTTCAATGTTTGCCGAAAAAGCAGTGTTTTTAATTTGGAGCTAAGTCACTTTTTGTGTTTCGTCTATAATTGTTAAACTTGTATAATTGTCAAACTATAGATTCAACACAAAAAGTAGCACTTTTGCTACGAATTAAATAATATGCTATTTCTACGATAGCAAATTAAAAGTCTATTTTCATGCAGGCTTAATCCCCTGTGAAAATGGTTTTTTTCAACTAAATAGTGTAAAATCATTTTCGCAAAATAACAAATTGTAGTTGCTATGGTACTTTCATGTATCTTTACAAAAATTTTAAATCAAAGTAACAGTTAAAAAACGAATATTAATTTTGAATGTTATGTTGTTGATTTCTAACTTAATAATTTATAATAAATATCGTTTATTATTTATTAAACATTGTAGAAAATATTGCAATTTTCTACGCGAGATGAAAAAATTTTAGGTTCGTTAAATTAAGGGCGTTAAGGTCGCGCTAAGGTTTTTGTTCAAGAAATATGTATGTGAAAGCGAGCGGTTTTTATAGAAAAAAAAATGAATTGTATTTCCTCTGTTTAAATAAATTTTAATATAATGTGAATATATATTATATATTTTAGAATTATGATATGTAGTTCTAGAGTCTTACTTAAATTATATAATATAGCTAGATGTTTAGAAAACAAAATGCCATTAAGAAATATAATAACTAGTGCTTAATGATTTGAGAAGTTTTTGTAAAGAGATACAAGAATTTAATTTGTTATAGTTAAAATGATAGTTTCAAGCTAAAGAAGAACATGACGCGGCTTTTTTACAGCCTTTTGGTTGTTTTTGCGACGATTTGACTGTTTTTTGTAAAGTTATTGTATAATATGGGAGAATCAAATTATTATTATCCATATAAAATGTTTTCTACAGAGAACTTTACTCTCGATTTTTTATCAATCTAGATGCAATATTTTAAAAAATAAAAGTATCGTTTTTTTTTATAAACAGGCCTCAACTCATGACATGAACAACTCATGAAAAAGTAAAAGAAATATTCGAAAATAAGTCTAAGGCAAAATGCATTCGAAAATTAATAAAATTATTACATACAACGGAAACACAAACATAAAGTCTATAGTCTTTGACTAATAATTTTAAAAAATTAACATAACAGTTTTATAAAAGTTCTTGAGGATAGCATAAAAGCTTAAATCGATTGTTATTTACTTTAAATAAACTCTACTCTAAACATTGTGCGAAAAAAGATGTGAAATTAAGTGTTTCGCAATTAAGCAATTTTTTTGAAAATTATTGATTATGTTCAGCCAAGTACCATTGGTGTCTTCTATAAACTTTATAGTCTATGATTGACTGAACGTTTTAAAAAATTTCAGTCTTTACCGTTATATATGACCTCAATCTCGAAATCGGAACATATTTGTCATTTTCGCCTTATCTTACCACATAAATATACATAAATACATATATTTCAAGATTTTCATTTTCAGTGAGAAAGTCGTTGTGAATAATGGATAATAAACAATCAAGTCCGCGCCATAAGGGTTTTTTCTATTTTTTTAAAGTACGGAACCCTTAAAATAATAATAAAATTTTCTCAAATTCTTTTCTTTATATCTCATGCTTAAAAACACAAAACTTTAAAGCCTACTAAATTATTTTTTAATCTCATCACTTCAAAATAACTACCAACGTTCTAAAATAAAATGAAATAAAATTAAAATTTATTATCGATATAACATTTGTTGGGTTCTCTCAGATAACAAATTTACACAATAGACCAAACACATGATTTCACAACTTCGTTTTCTTAACACATCAATAATAGGTCTTTTTACTGAAAGCATAGTCTAAATATATTCTTTTTTCTAATATCTTTATAATTACCAACTTCCATTTAATATATTAATAAAACATTTGATGGGTTTTCTGGACACATACATAACAAATGTTTTTATCGAAAACAACTATACGTTTGAAACTAATCTGGGTTCGTGTTTAAGTTTTTTAACTGTTGTTAAATATTACCAATATTGAGGGATGATAAATTTCAATTCGCATAATTTTGTGTTTTTCAATTCTGTACATTTGGTTGGCTTTTGAAACTTCACCGAAATGATGCGAAATTACTACATCTTAAAAATGCTACCAACGTGGTATAAAAGTTTGTAAAAATATTTTAATTTTACTAAAAGTTTGGGAAAGAAAAATTTTGATTTTATAAACTTTCATAAAAAAGCATGAATGCTGACTTTCTTTTTTCTAATGAGAAACATATAGCTAAATAATATATACTTTTATTGATAACTTTGAATACAGTTGTAGAAAAAATGCAAATTATTCGAAATGAAAATTTTAACCTTTAAAGCCTATCTGGTGCACAGTATATATACTAGTAGTGTCTATCAAAACATGGCGCGCGAGACACTACCGCGTCTCTTGATATGGCATCTATTATATGACCCATCTTTGAAAAGAAAAACTTCCTATTTAAACCTTGAAACCTTTAAACCTAAATTAAATGATCGTGAATTTTATTAATGGTAAGAATTTAGTGGAAGATCAAATCCACATATACTTTAGTTTTGGTTAAAAATAGTTTTTTGTCTATATAATATTTTCATTTTGGCGGAGACCGGGCCCTTTTAAAAAGCTGGGCCTGGGGGAAACCTTTTTCATTACGATTGTTTTATACCCAAAATACCAATTTTTTGTAATTGTATACGATTGCGATTAAAAAAAGCGCCCCTGGTTGGTTTATAAATTCAGGATCAGTTTCGCTTGGTTGGTAATTTTATTTTATTTTTGATCTACAAGTGTGATATCACATGTCCCTGGCAATATCAGTAAGATATCACTGGCCAAGGTGATGTCTTAAGGCTAGCGGATTAACTCTGTTCAGGCAAAGGTAGCACTCTCAATATTAGTTATGGGTTATTCTTTGATGATAAAACGCCCTTGCTTGCTGACAGAAACGAACCTTCATATATAGTTTTATATATAGAGGGAGAAAGTGTGTCACATGATAAAGGTATATGCCACTGACTGGATTATTGCCAACCTAATTTTAGAAATGTGATTACAAATGTTCTTACAAATGTTCAAGTCAACACCTTAGAACGCATGTTGGTGTGGTACCTTGATTTTAAAGGGATTTTATATGTGCTGTTGTGACACATATTGTAATACCTACAACATATTCTATTAAAACAAAAATATGCAGATGTATATATCGTCGCTTTAATAATGAAACAACGTATGCTATTTATACGTTGTTTTTATATAATAGGTGCGCTGCATTCCCCATAAGGGCATCTTTGAATTGGCGTTTTTACATTTTCGAATTATTTTATGACTGGGGGTAAGAATTAATAAATTATAAATTAACGTCCATGCAAATGCATGCGCACATCAAACTTTAAACTCAAATATCTCGAAACTATACTTTTGCGTATACGTCATTTCATTATTAAAGCGACGATATATACCTATATTATTGTTTATATATACATGACCCCCGCACATATGATCATTGATGAATACAGAAACAGTGATTTGAATGAAACAGTGATTTTGAAACGAAATAATGCGAGTGGTTTTTGTAACATAACTTTCTCAATTTTAAAGCTACAACATTAAAATTACAAATTAAAAAATCATTTGACAAATACTTTTAAAGGATGACTAGTAACTTAAAACAGTGTAACAACAAAACAGTGTAGCTGGATTATTGGCAACACCATTTTTGTTTTGTAACTGCAAAATTTTAAATTAAATTTGCTATTTATCTCATAATAGATAATAAGTTGAAATTTGATATCCATTTAAATAAAACGTGTAGTAAAATTGCAAAAAAGATTGCCTTCTTAAGCAGGTTACGATCATGTCTTACATAGGAGACAGCAATTCAATGCTTTGATATTACCACATTTAGATTATTCAGCTACTATGTTAATATGATATGTTAATATCATATTTTGTTCAAATGTTGAATGTAAGGAAAGGCTCCATGTCTTGCAAAACAGAGGCATGCGTTCAATACTTAAACTAAATAGTTATACTTGAACAAGTCTGATGCTATCTAAGCTTAACTGGATGAATGTTGAACAACGAATTTCTTTAAAAGTACTTCTTTTTATTTTTAAAATTAAAAACAATATGCTGCCATCTTATTTAAGTGAGAGTCTTCGATATGTTAGGGAATTTACCGGTTATGAATTAAGAAATGCTAATGACTTTAGACTACATAAATTCAATAAAAGTGCTACACAAAATTCGGTGATGTACAAAGGTGTTCGTCTTTTCAATCAACTGCCTGAGGAGGTTAAAAATATGCAGAATATGTCAACATTTAAAAAAGCAGTTTCGTTACATATATTACAAAACCACTAAATTTCATACTCTACAAATTTCTATAATTTTTAATGTGCAGCTCTATGTATTATATCATACATGTATTTATATTTACCTGAGCGGTTTACTGAATGTATTTTTTTTTTGTGTAAATCAAAGTTCTTTGAACTAATAAAATTAATAATAAAGAAAATAATAACTGTAAGATAATATACATTTCAATATGCCCAAACCCTTCATCTTTAAATGGTTAAGGTTTGATGGTCTCGGGAGTGATGGTCCGTTCACTAAAATGTAGTCTTGAAACAGTTATATCTCCAATATATTTTATCCCACCGAAAATATATTCAAATTTTTTGTTAAACAATACCGACATCTTTGTATGAAATCTTTTTTGTGTACCTTTGCCAGTTATTTTTAACAAAAGTTATTTTTTTAAGAAATTTGAAAAAATATTTTTCATTATTATCGTACTTTTTTCTAAAAGACGCGTATTTTAATCCAGTAAAACTTCTAGATCACATAAGTAATACTAAAGTATAATAGCTGTACTGCAAGTTATTATGGTGAATATAAATTCTGTTAGAAATCGCTGAGGTTTTATGGCAGATTTTTTTTAAAATTTGGGTTGCCCATGGTTTTTGCATCGTAACTTACTAGTTTTTATGCAAATGACTTGAGCAATTGCGTATTTTAAAGATTTTTCTAAGAATTACAAAAATGATATAAAAATTAAAACTGCATCGCTTTTCCGTTATTAAACGTTGATTACTTCGAACCAAGCCATTAAAAAAAATAATCTTCTTCAATGAGCCATAACTACCTACTTTGAACTTACAACACTCATACAAAAGCAATATATTTGTTTTTCTTTTGGTTCATAACATTTTTTTGAGATCACTAAGTTTTTGAGTTATTTATGAAAAACCGTAAAGAAATGCAACTCGCAAATTACCGATCTATCAAAAAAACCTTATGTAACATTTTGTACCTTAAATTCTTTATCTATTTTTGGAGTAATTTCGGATGAAAATAATTCCACCTCCATAGGCACATCATCGCTATGTCACTTTTGTTTTTTGAGTCATCCCTTGAATATATAAATAAATAATAATATATAAATGAATATATAAAACATTTTGTGTCTCACTTTGGAAGATTGAATCGAAAATCTGCTTCAAATTCTTTAAATATTGAGTTATTTCGCATTATTGTTTTCGTTTTAGGCTTTTTTTGTTCCTAATATTACAAAAAGGAATAAGGCTCTAAAAGAAGCTTTGCAAAATACTAAAAAAGAAGATTAACTACACAAACAACGTTTGTGATGTAACAAGTCTTCTGTGCTCTTAGTCTATCTATGTCTACTGTCTAGGGATGGTTCTGGACAAATGAAACTATAATCCAGTTTAAAGGTATGAGAAACTAAATGGAAAATATGAAAGATATGATATGGGCTGAAATCTCAATATGAAACAAAATATTATTTATAAAAGTACAAGAAAAACAAATTATTACAAAATCAAAAATTGAAACTTTTTTCAAAATTCTAAAAATACTGCAAAAATTATAACAAAATCAAAAATTCAAACTTTTTCCAAAATTCTTAAAAAACTTGCAAAAATTATAACAAAATCGAAAACAAGTTTTGTTTAAACAATATCCAAAAAATATTCCAACAATTATAATAAAATCAAAAAGTGAAACTTTTTCAAAATTCTAAAATTATTACAAAATCAAAAATTGAAACTTTTTTTAAAATTCTAAAAATATTATAAAACTTATAACAAAATCAAAAATTCAAACTTTATTCCAAAATTCTTAAGAATATTGCAAAAATTATAAGAAAATCAAAAATTCAAACTTATTTCCCAACTGTTCCTGTTATTCAGAAGTCGTGGAATCACACAAAAAATTACTTAAGAAACATCTCCCTAATAAATACAATTTTTGTTAAAAAAACGATATTTAATCTGCAACAACTTGATATTTTCCAACTGTTTCTATAAGTTGGGTGGAGTTGAAACTGGATAAGAATCATATTGGAACTGGAACCATATTCCATATCCAATTTCATGTTCAATTACATTTCATGTCATACAAATAATTAATTTTTTTTTCTCAAAAATTGGGTAACAAAAGTAAATGAGAATCATTCTTTTGACACACTTAACGATATTTTTTTACACTCTTATAACACAATAACCAAGGTCCTGGTCTCACAAACCAATGCCGACCCTAAATATTTCTCCACATTCAAGGTTACTACTCGTTAGTCGTTATCACGTAAAATGAACGTGTTAAGATACTGTGCTGATGGCGGTTTCTATACCGAGATATAATAATAAATAATACCGCACAAACTAAGGCCTGGGTAGATCTCTATTAGTGTTCTATTTCTAAAAACTCATGTTTAAAAAAAAACTAATAATATACAAAGAAAATATAGCTATATAAATAAAGAGATTATATGTAAAATGTAAGAAATGTAAAAACAAAGATTATTAACTTATATAGCAAATTGATGTTATAGTATTCCCTTCTAACGTGAAATTCCAAATTCCTGGTATGGTTACGATGAGTTTGCTTCCTTCTAGGTATCCTTCCAGTAAACATTGTGTTCCTATTGTTTTACGACCGGTTGTTAATAAATTTGTTGTTTTACAGTTTCTTTCGTTTTAACACTGCCTTAACACTCAACGATTTAGTACTTCTAAACAATACTTATATATTGTAATCATCCATTAACAAATTTCTTCCACTTACATTCAATCCAGTTGTGCAACAAAAAAAAACATAAACTAATATGTTTCTCATTTCCTATTTTTTATTAATTTATAAATTATGACATTAAAGTTTCAAGGTGTAATTATTATAAGTTCCTTTTCATTTGGTTTTTATTGTACAAAGTAATAACAATTCTTAACAGTTTTATTTTAATGTACTTTTGATAACTAAAAATATAATATTTTCTCGTCAATATCAAAAAATTTAACATAATCTCACTAAACAATTTCATTTGATTTTACTTTAAAAAAAGTCCAAGCGTCACGTATATCCGCTAGAAATAGGTAGATTTCGGGACCAGACAGCTTTGTGTACAAATAGAATTGGATATATCAGATTAGTTTGAATAAAAAATTTAACTAGAAACAGAATAATCTAAAAAAATTATCAAACAACCAAACTAAATACATAAACGGAAATTACTTTGTCAATGCAATTTCGAATAGTTTTGTTTAATTTGGTTAAAACTCCTTAATAACAAATCAAATCTTTTGGTGGATTAACGTTCTAACTACATCACAACTGTCATACTATAATTTATAATCAACAACAACATCAAACAACTTTTACACCTCAAATATAATACAAATATCTATCAATTGTAAATATGTAATCAATGAACATATATTTATTTCAACTAAACCACTTCCAAATATTCCAAAGAAACTATTCCCTAATTCAAAACAATAACAAATCTTCAAAACAACAACAACAAACATTCAAAACAAATGAATGAATGAATTGAATGAATTTGAATGAAAGTTGAATTAAAAGCTAGTATTAGTTTAATCAAAATAGACTCGAAAATGATGAAAGCAAAGCCGTTTGCGTTTGTTTTCGTTTTAATAGCCCCAGGTTCTCAACCTCTGAACTTAAACAATTTATTTTTTAAGTTTTAGATAGATATAAGTTGGTATCTACGTGTACGAAAGTTTTCATTTTTGAGATTGGTCATTTTCATCTAGATCAAAGGCAACAAAGTTTAGTAAATTTTTAAAACAGCTGATTTTTCAGGAACCCTAAATGCCAAGGTTGTCATCTGACGAAAAATGATAAAAAAAAGTTCAAATATTCAATATTTATCAATTTTATTTAAACTTTATGTAAGTTATAACGCCTTAGATTGTTTGACTTTTAAGACTCTAGCCACTCAAACGGTACCCGATATGGCCAGTTCGCGAACTTGTCCAAGAGATTGTTTGCCGCAACATACACAAAAAATATTTTTGGTGTAGGTCGAAAATTGCGGCCGTGAGAGTGCCGGATAATTCCGTTATACCTCATATCGTTATATATATATTAGACATGACCTAACTTATGAAGTTGTTATTTTCATCCCTCCCACCGACTAATTATGTTCCTTTTGACTCGAAAATGAAGAGTATGCAGTTTTACTGAAATCGGAAAATAATTACCCACCGCGCAGTGGCGTCGAAGATAAGAAAATTAGCAGAATAATAGGATTTTTTATGTTTATCAGATATAATCATCTTAAAATATAATATATCTCATAATAACGATTTTTTATTAAAAGCTAATTACTTTACGATTCCAACGAGCCTAAGTATGTAGAAATCGATCTTAGGAAAGCGTATTCATCGAATTTCTTCTTCTTAAGTCCAAAAAAAAAAATTTCTGCGAAAATTCAGAAAAAAGAAATTTTTATGTTAGATTTAGACTTTGTTTGAGCAACACAAATTTTTATTTTTAGATACATTGCTAGCAGAATTAACTGGACATGGTAAAGTAGATCGTTTGCCAACCATAGTAACATTTGGTAATATTGAGAAGTTATTAACGGTTCCATAATGCAAAGAAGGGAGCGGCTTATCGATTGCGAATGCGATATATGAATGCCTTGAAGAATGGGATCTTACTGATAAAGTCGAAGCCATGTGTTACGACACGACATCAAGTAACGCTGGACCTGAAAAAGGTGGAAAAAAAGATTGGCCACAACTTGATTCGATTCCCATGTCGTCATCACATACAGGAGATTAAACTACGGGCTGTTTATGATCTCATATTTGGAAAGACCACAGCACTAGAAAAATATTTTCTAATTTAAAATTGAAAGGAAAAGAAAAAACTAGTGTTTTTACTTATATATATATATATATATATATATATATATATATATATATATATATATATATATATATATATATATATATATATATATATATATATATATATATATATATATATATATATATATATATATATATATATATATATATAATTTTTTTTTCATTTTGTTTTTCCGTCTCCGCTTATCATTTATAGTCGATTGGCACCAAAATTTTTCCGAAATTCCGAGATGAAGCACGTTGCAATAGGTAGATTTTTATAGGAAATCTACCTAAAAGAAAGCTCTTAAGTCCAAAAAATATCCAAAAAGCTTACTAGCCAAAAATATAATTACCAAGCTTGAGAGCTAAAAATAATCTAATTAAATCAGAAAAAATGTACTTTTTACAAACTCACTTGTAAGAAATTTCTATGAAAAAATTGTCATTTATTGTTTATCTTTTTTCATTCAAAACGAAATTTCCGTGAGTTGGAGCGAGTCAAATCTACAATCATCAGACTACCGTTTATTGTATTACAAAAAAGCACATAGCATAGGATTACCCAAAACTCGTATTATTCACTACAAAAACAGAAGATTTCAGCAGAACTAGGTAATTCTAAATAACTTCCTCCGCAATGATATTGTGATTTATACAAGTTCTCTTTTGTTCCTTCAATTATATTAAATCTACTTCGATTCATTTGTGTATATGTAAAACAAAACCAAGAAAAAAAAATCCCAGCGGCAGGTATATCCGCTAGAAATAGGTAGATTTCGGGGTCAGACGGTTTTGTGTCCAAATAAAATTAGATA
This sequence comes from Diogma glabrata, assembly GCA_963693315.1. NCBI lineage: Eukaryota > Metazoa > Arthropoda > Insecta > Diptera > Cylindrotomidae > Diogma > Diogma glabrata. Next base: position 141,829,980 of record OY856186.1, on the reverse strand, counting down.
AGTCAGATTAGTTTAAATAAAAAATTTAAGTAGAAACAGAATAATTCAAAAAAATTATCGAACCAAATTAAATACATTATCCGAACTAACTCCATCAAATATGGAGGGGCTGAAATCTCACAGCTCTGAGATATCAAGACTTCGGTCTGGGTTAAGGATTTTGATATAGTTTTCGGCAAAAAACTTTTATGCGGACATGGTTTTTAGT
>OY856186.1:141776229-141824572 GCA_963693315.1 Diogma glabrata | reverse complement strand
ATACCTCATATCGTTATATATATAGTATATATTATATATATATATATATATATTATATAATATATATATATATATAATATATATATATTATATATATTAAATATATATTATATATATATATTATATATATATAATATTATATATATAGTATATATATATATATATATATATATATTATATATAATATATATATATATATAATATATATATATATATATATATATATATATATATATATATATAATTATATATATATATATATATATATATATATATATATATATATATATTATATATATAATATAATTATATATATAATATATTATATATATATATATATATATATATAATATTATATATAATATATATATATATATATATATATTATATATATATATATATATATATTATATATTATATATATATATATACTATATATATATATATATATAATATATATATATATATAATATATATATATATATATATATATATTATATTATAATATATATATATATATATATATATATATATATATATATATATATATATATTATATATATATATATATATACATTCGCCTATAATACTTCAGATAATACAAATCAAAATAAATAAAAATTATATATATATTATAATATTATATATAATATATATATATATATATATATATATATATAATATATATATATATATATATATATATATATATATATATATATATAATTATATATATATATATATATATATATATATATATATATATATATATATATATATAGTATATATATAATATTATATAATATATATAGCAAAGGGATTTCTTTGTACGTACATCTTACAAATGGAATGCTTTGCCCGAATCAATAGTCTCGAGTGCATTCAATCCACAAAGATTTAAAAAAAAGCGTCCACCTATACCTCAAGACTCATGTTGTTGTGGGACCTGGGTCTTAAAAGGTATCTATGTGTTGTTGTGACACATTTTGTAATTCCTACTACACAACACTTTTTATTAAAAAAAAAAAATATATATAATTACAATTTTTTTTTGGTTTTCCGTCTCCGCTAATCATATATAGTCGTTTAGGCACCAAAATTTTTTTCCGAAATTCCGAGATGAAGCCCATTGCAATAGGTAGATTTTTGTATGAAATCTACCTAAAAATTGAAGTGCGTAATCTTTACACGCTGTTGAAGTAAAAATTCTTTGGCTACTTTGGCAGGTATTACTAAAAATATTAAATACAAAATAAATATGTCATATCGAAATTTAGAGTAGCATTTCTTGATAATATAATTTACAACAATGTGTAATAAAAAGCCATATTTACATAATTTTTTACGAAGTCTTACAACGTATTACAAATTAAATTTCACGATGAATACATGTCCACTTAATTCAACAACAAGATTTGATACAGCAAATGATGCGGTTTCTCAAGAAATTCAGCAAATTTTCAAAGTAAAGTTTATGTTTCCCTCTTTAGTTATCATAAACCTCTAATTTCATATTTCAATTATAATAATAATTGAATTGACTTTGTAATACATTATATAAAATATGGAGGGGCTGAAATCTCAAGCTCTGAGATATCAAGACTTCGGTCTGGGTTATGGATTTTGATATAGTTTTTGGCAGAAAACTTTTATCAGGAAATGGTTTTTAGTTTTGGGCAGCGATGTATATCAAACATAACCTTGTTGTTAAAGTACATGTATTTTATATCTCTGTTTAGATATGTATTACAAAACTAACACGAAACATCAATACGTTGTCGGAAAATTATAACATATCATAAATTAACATAATTTAGTGAAAAGATTTTACAATCAGCAAACTACTCAAAAACCTCTCCATTTAGCGTTTCACAAATTCATATTTCTTTCAAAATTCCAAAAATATTGTAAAAATTAAATTAATTCAAAATTTCAAACTTTTTTCAAACAAAATTCTAAAAATATTGCAAAAATTATTACAAAAACAAAGATTAAAAGTTTTTTCAAAAATTCTAAAAATATTGCAAAAATTATAACAAAATCAAAACTTGTAACTTTTTCCAAAATTACAAAAACTATAATAAAATCAAAAATTTTAAATTTTTCAAAATTCTTAAAATATTCCGAAAATTCTTACATAATCAAAATTTTTTTTCAAAATTCTAAAATATATATAAAATTTAAAAATTCTATTTTTATTCAAAATTCTAAAAATATTCCAAAAATTAGAATAAAATCAAATATTTAAACTTTTTATAAATTCTAATAATATTCCAAAAAATTCTTAAAAATTCAAACTTTTTCCGAAATTCTAAAATATTGCAAAAATCATAACAATATCAAAAATTGAAACTTTTTCCAAAATTATAATAAAATCAAAATTAAAAATTTTTCAAAATTCTAAAATATTCCAAAAATTCTTACAAAATCAAAAATTGAAACATTTTCAAAATTCTAAAAATATATATAAAATTCAAAAAATTTTTTTTCAAAATTCTAAAAAATATTCCAAAAATTAGAATAAAATCCAATATTTAAACTTTTTCTAAATTCTAATAATATTCCAAAAATTCTTAAAAATTCAAAAATTCAAACTTTTTCCGAAATTCTAAAAATATTGCAAAAATTATAACAATATCAAAAATTGAAACTTTTTCCAAAATTATTAAAATTATAATAAAATCAAAAATTTAAAATTTTTCAAAATTCTAAAAATATTCCAAAAATTATTACAAAATCAAAAATTGAATCTTTTTTCAACATTCTAAAAATATATATAAAATTCAAAAATTCTATTTTTTTTTTTCAAAATTCTAAAAATATTTCAAAAATTAGAATAAAATCAAATATTTAAACATTTTCTAAATTCTAATAATATTCCAAAAATTCTTAAAAATTCAAAAAATTCAATCTTTTTCCAAAACTCTAAAAATATTGCAAAAATTATAACAATATCAAAAATTGAAACTTTTTCCAAAATTAAAAAATTACAATAAAATCAAAAATTTTTAATTTTTCAAAATTCTACAAATATTCCAAAAATTCTAACAAAATCAAACATTAAAACTTCTTCAAAATTCCAAAAATATTTCAAAAGCTACAACAAATTCAAAAATTTACGTAAACAAAGAGCTAAATTTGTTTTTCCAAAATATTATCTAAAATAATAAATGAAATCATTTTTTTGACACACTTGACAATATTTTTTTGACACACTGATGCAATAAAATTCTCAATAATAATAATTTCATGTTCATTATACATTTCATTTCATACAAACAACTTATTTAATTTTTTTCTAAAAAAATAAATGAATATCATTCTTTTGACACACTTGACATTATTTTTTTGACTAACTTATAATTCTCAATAATAATAATAAAAATTCATGTCGTACAAATAATTAATTTTATTTTTCCGAAAAATTGGGTAAAAAAATAAATAAAAATCTTTGTTTTGACACACTTGACAACATTTTTTTGACAAACTTATAATGCCATAATTCTCAATAATAATAATAAAAATTCATGTCAAACAAATAATTAATTTTATTTTTTCCAAAAAATTGGGTAAAAAAATAAATAAAAATCTTTGTTTTGACACACCTGACAACATTTTTTTGACAAACTTATAATGCCATAATTCTCAATAATATTAATAAAATTTCATGTCAAACACATAACTAATTTTATTTTTGTCTAAAAAATTGGGCAAAAAAATAAATAAAAATCTTTCTTTTGACACACCTGACAACATTTTTTTGACAAACTTATAATGCCATAATTCTCAATAATAATAATAAAATTTCATGTCAAACAAATAATTAATTTTATTTTTTTCCAAAAAATTGGGTAAAAACATAAATAAAAATCTTTCTTTTGACACACTTGACAACATTTTTTTGACAAACTTATAATTCAATAATCTAGTTTTTGATCTCACATACCAATCCCGACCATCCAGATTTCTCCTCATTCTTTGTTCCTACTCATTATCAATTAAAGTGAGCGTTTTTTAAGCCAAAAATATGCAAATTTCCTTGTTTTGACACACTTGACGATTTTTTTGACACACTTTCGGGACAACTATCGAACACATCGTCCTTTCAGCTCTTGACATTAAGTATACTTATTTTTAGAAACAAACATTTTTGAAATCCCTTCAGCGGTTTTTTAGATTTCGTCCGTTGTGACGGACGGCCTGCCGACAGACAGACATACATATTTTTTTGGTTTTTTAGAATCATTAGGTCCTAAAACGTCGAGAAATGCCAGAAAAGTGGGGGTAAGAATTTCACTTGTGGCTCGAGAATGTAATACTTAGGTCTTTCAGAGCGAAGTAATATTGCTTTTTATTACATGTTGTAAATTATATTATAGAGAAATGCTATTGTAAATTACAATATGTCATATTTATTTTATATTTATTCTTTTTAGTAATACTTGCCACAGTAACCAAAGAAATTTAATTCAACCGCGTACACGTAACTAAAAAAATTTAATAAACACAAATATTTTTATTTAAAAATAAGCTGTTAAAAAAACGGCATATAAAATACTCATACTCATACGGCATACTTAAAGAAAATTATATACGACCACCTCGACATCTATAGCAATATAATACAACTCAAACTATCCAAACAGATTAAGATGTTTTGATTAAATCGCCTAAAACGGATAGGGTTTTTCCAATTTTCTAAAAACAGCATTTTTCACATCATAAAAATTTATGGGACCCTCTCGAAATCAACCCAAATAGAATACGATTTAAATCATCTAAATCGAACGAGCCGTTTTTGAGAAATCGGTCAACATATCTAATACCTAGAATGAAACACAGAACCTCTTCTTTTTTTTAAGTCGGTTAAAAACTAAAATAATTCAAAATATAAATATAATAAATAAAGAAACTCAAAATCGACACATCAAACTCATATAACATTTAGTACGAGACTGAATAGAAAATATAACAACCCACTAGATTTTTTGTTATTATAGTAACACGTCTTTAGTTTGTTATCATTTATAAGAGAACATTAGTGGAAGCGAGATAGACATATATCTCTTAAGCGCCACCGTATAATAAACACACGGAAAAAGATTAAAACTAAATTATTGCAAGAATATATGGTTTAATTAAACAAATCGTTTTTACGACTTTTATTTATATGTCGGCCTTTATTTTAAATCAAGTTCATATAAAGTTTATGTTTATTATTTGAATAATTCGAAGTTTTTTTAAAAATTAATAAAGAAAATATACAATAGTTGTAAGTGTTATTCTATTGTGATGTATTTATGTGGATGCAGGATGTAACCAATAAAACAAAGATATTATGTCGTTATAATATTTTTTTTTTTTGTATGTTTTGAAGATGATGGTGAAACTAATGATCGTCGGCGCAAAATTGTATTTGATGGCGTAGCACTTAATTCTTGTAAAGACGTTGGTACTTCACAAGTTTCTGTCGAAGTTGTAATACATTCATTTGAAAGTTCTTCTTGTTGTTCATTGTCATCGTTTGTAGTAGGAACACCACCCGGCGGTACATCACTTGGTATTAAGTTGCACCTTTGTAGTATAACCGTCGGTATTAGCTTCTACTAATGTACTGCGAATTTGATCTATGTGGCGCCGTTGAATTTGTCCATCGATATCAACCAAACAATGTAGAAGACCATCTTTTTTGATGACCTTGCCAAATTTCCATTTACAAGTTTTATTTTGATAGTATCGAATTTGAACGTTATCGCCTACACTAAGCTCGCGGATGGGGTGTGTGAAATAGATAAGCTCCTCGTGCTGCACCCTGGGTTACGCAAATAGTCTATTTCAACTTGGTAGCCAATCATTTCATTTCGAACTCTTGGCTGTGATACAAAAAAAAATAAATATGAACCAAAATCAAAATCACAATAACAACGGTACTTTTCAGCACCATAAGACAAAAAATATTGGACCTTCAGTCCGTATTTTGCAATTGAACATTGAAGACATAAGCAGGTCAAAAACTGAACATTTACAAAGACTATTAAAAGATTACGACATCGACATTATTATTCTGTAAGAAACGCATGCAGCAGATGAAGCGCAACTTACCTCTAGAGGAAACATTGTTGGTTACAAATTAATTAGTGCTATTTACCATCAATCATATGGATCTGCCACGTATGTTAAGTCAGAAATCCTGAACTGCACGCACGTACTTACACAGACGGACAACGATATACATCTTATTATTGTTGATATATCGGACACGAAAATTGTAAACGTATACAAGCCTCCAAATACAGGATGGCCAGCTGCTACTCTTCCATTATTTCATCACCCAGTAATATATGCTGGTGACTTCAATAACCATCACACTCAGTGGTCCTACTCAAATAATAATACCAATGGCGTGCAACTGACCGACTGGGCGGATGATAACAACATGTTCCTGGTATATGATGCGAAAGACTTGAAAACCTTTAGATCTACAAGATGGCGAAGCGATTACAATCCCGACCTCTGTTTTTCTACAAGAAACGAACAACGTAATCCTATTCCAATATCTAGGGCTGTCTTACAAGGTTTTCCACGCTCTCAACATCGTCCAGTAATTCTGGAGGTAGGAATCCAAATTCCACTCGTTAACTCTACTCCTTAACCTAGATGGAATTTTAACAAAGCTGACTGGGCTAAATATAGGTTGAAGTTGGATGCAGTGATTCGCTGGATCCAACCCATTCCTAAAAATTACGATAGATTTGCTGGAGCCATCATCTCAACTGCAAATAAATGCATCCCAAGAGGCTTTCGTGAAGAATATATTCTTGGCTGGAGTAAAGAGAGCGATAAATTATATGAGGAGTACCTTAGTAGTGGTTAGGCAGACGTGGCTGATGACTTAATATACTCACTGAACGCCGCGAGAAAACAAAAGTGGTAACGCTGTTGAAAACATTGATTTTTCCCATTCAAGCAGTGAAGCATGGAGTCTCCTTCGGAAACTGGGTGGCTCAAACTCAATTACTCGTGCTAACAATGAAATAAATCCAGAGGACATCGCAAATCACATAGTAAATATGACTCGTTCTTCTATTAATCGCCTTCATAAGAGAACAATTAAACGCAAATTAAGAGAAATGAAGCGCAATTGCTCGTCTCCATCGAGGTATGCGAACTCTTTTAGTAGCGAAGAACTAGAATCAGTTCTGTCCCAAACAAAAAACGGAAAAGCAGCTGGCTACGATGGCATTTTTCCAGAATTTCTTAAAAATGCTGGAAAAAATGTAAAACAGTGGCTAACTAAATTTTTCTCGAATGTCCTATCGTACCGATATTGAATGACCAGATCACAGTCGAACAAGCTGGTTTTCGTCCCAATCGCAGTTGCACTGACCAACTGCTCGCTCTAACATCCTATATCGAAGCTGGGTATCAAAAACAACTAAAAACAGGCGCAGTATTCATCGATCTTACTGCAGCATATGACACGGTCTGGCGAAGTGGGATTATATATAAGCTGTTCAATGCAATACTTTGTAGCACCGTCTCGCGTTTAATTAACAACATGCTGAGTAATCGTGCATTCAAAGTTCATTTAAATAATTCCTGTAGTAGGTATAAAATGCTTAACAATGGTTTACCACAGGGTTCCGTCCTGGCGCCATTAATTTTTAATCTGTACATTCATGACATTCCTGACACAACATTGGACCCTGGCCACTCAAAACAAAGACATGGGTGTTTTGGAGGATTTGCTCTCAACTGACCTAGCGATAATGAATGACTATTTTTGAACGTGGAGCTTATTTCCCAATCTAAGTAAAACCGAGAGCTCCTGTTTCCACTTAAACAACAAACTGGCAAAACACGAACTATCAGTGTTATTTAACGGCACTGTCATTAAATACAATCAACAGCCAAAGTACCTGGGCATTACTCTCGATAGAACTCTTTCTTTTAAACTCCACCTAGAAAATACGTCACAAAAACTTAAAACGAGAAACAATATATTGCACAAACTGGCAGGCTCTACATGGGGTGCTACTTCAGCTACCCTCCGAACAACTGCTCTAAGTCTGGTTTACTCAGTGGCTGAGTATGGCGCACCAGTCTGGTTGAATAGCACAAATACTCAAAAAGTTGACTGCCAGCTGCATGCCACGATGCGTACTATAAGTGGTACTATCAGATCCACCCCTTTACCTTGGCTCTCTGTGCTAAGCAATATCGCTCCACCTGCACTCAGACGCTCGCATGCTCTCATGCGTGAACATAAAAAGGTAACCAACAACATCACGTTACCCTTGCACGAATATTGCGGTGACCACACTCGTTGTCAATTGAAGTCAAGAAAGCCTCCATATAAAACTGCCAGCACCCTGCTGGCAACTGATTTTAATATCTTGGATGCCTGGGACACCTCCTGGCAACATTACAACACAACTGGTCTTTCTATTACTAACCCGACTTCTACCCAACCTGGTTTCGATTTGCCACGTCATACCTGGACTACATTAAACCGAATAAGAACGAATCGTGGACGTTGTGCTGATTCTTTCTACAAGTGGGGCATTTCAGAGTCCCCTGAGTGTGACTGCGGCGTTCCACAACAAAATATAAAACACATTGCAACTGTGTGTCCAATTCGACGTTACAATGGCAAAATCTCAGACATCCATTTGGCAACTCCCGATGTAGTAGCATGGATAGACTCGCTCGATGTAAACATCTAATGTTCAAATGTACTGCCCAATGTTCAAATATTTTACTTTTTAATTTTTACTTAAAAGACGCGCAATCAAATCGATTGTAAGTTCATTTAATGCGTATCCATGTTTTGTTTTAGGTAGATTTCATAGAAGAGTCTACCTATTTCTTAAGTTTAATTTTTAATGTGTCACAAAAAAAAACCATACGCTAAATAAAGCTCACGGATAGAACAATTTAATGGATTAGTATTTGTAATTACCTTATCTGATGGTTTAATCAAGTCGATTCGAGATCGAAGATTAAATCTTAACATTTGCTCAGCCGGGCTTTTTCCGGTTGACGAATTTGGAATCTTTCTGTATTGTCGCGAAAATCTTTGCAATTTCAAGTGAAGATCACCAGAATCATTCATTGCTGATCGTAACGAAAACTTCAAAGATTGAACACTTCTTTCTGCTTGTCCGTTTGTAGATGGATGTGCAGGGGCTGTTCTTTTATGTGTGATGCCATTTGATTTTAAAAAGTCTTGAAATTCTTTGGACGTGAAGTTGGTACCGTTGTCTGTAACAAATATTGTAGGTATGCCAAAACGTGCAAATATTTCACCCAATGATCTGATTGTATAAAAACTTGTAATGTTTTTCATTGGTACCACTTCAAGCCATTTTGTTCTTGCATCAACCACAACCATGAAGTAATGTTCCATAATAGGGCTAGCGTAATATATGTGGATACTCTGCCATGGCATGGTAGGTAAGTCTCATGTGTGTAAAGGAACTTTTGCTGGTTCCTTTGCCACACGGGCGCAGTCACGACAACTTTTAACCAATAAACTTTTAATTCAATATCATTGTCAATGCCGATCCAGTAACAGTAGCTGCGGGCAAGAGCTTTCATTTTGACGATATCAATATGTGCGGTGTGTAATTCGTCAAGAATTTGCTTACGTAAATCAGACGGAATTAAAACTCGAATGCCTTTGTAAATACATCTGTCTTGTAGCATTAATTCAGCTTCTTGTCCTTTGAATGGTGTACCATCCAAACTACTGCCCGTTTGTAAACAATTGTATAGATCGCATAAAATTTTGTCCGTTTTCATTGCCTTTGATATTGTACCACTTGTAATGGGCAAAACATAATTGGTCAATTGATAAACTGTGGCTTTTTCTTTGTCTGGTTGTTGATTTATTTCAACTACTGGATGACGTGACAAAAAATCAACATTTGTATAATCTTTTGCATTATTATAGTCGAACTGTTTTGTATTTGAAACTGGATAGAAATTGCGCGTAATTTTGCAATCGCTGTGCAGTGAGCACCGGTAAACTTTTGTCTGGACTAAAAGTCATTGATAAAGGCTTGTTATCTGTAAAATTCGATACTAGAATTTTTTTAAATCAATACGTTGTCAAATAATACTTTATAATAAAATTTTTTGAAACATTAATATATATTATATGTATATTTCAATTGTGTTTTTTATAGAAAATTTAAATTTTACATGAATTTATATAGTAATAGTATTTTCCAAAGTGGCATTTATACACATATTATAAAACAATATAAATGGAGATCTCATCATCCTCCGAATCGAATGATTCCAACTATTTTTTAGAAAATGTTACCAATAATAGTGAGTGAAACATAATAGTTCGTTTTACTATACACAAAGCCGTCTTATCCAATAGGCACCATAGGCACTGTGCCTAGGGCCTACGAACTTTAAGGAGGCCTACGAAGAAAAACTAAAATACATATATGTACAAAGGCAATAGTTAGATCCCTAAATGAAATCTACCTAAAAATATGATCTAGTTTTGTAGTTGTGTTTATGAAATGTCAGTGAATGTTTTTGTAATTAATTGTATTTAATTAATTATTTTGTTATTAATTTTTAATTTAAAATACGATTTAAACAAAACTTTTATTTAAACAATAACTATTTCACTTAAAAAAACATAATAAGTAAATGGCCGCAGGTAGGCCGCAGGTAGGCCGCAGGTAGGCCGGCAGACAGACATACATTTTTTTGCTCTGTCAGAATCAGTAGGTCCTAGCACATCAATAAATGCCAAAAGAGGGGTAAAAATATCACTTTTGGCTCGTGAATGTTGTCGACTTAGCTTTTTAAACCGATGTAATTTTTCAAACCAAAGCAATATTATTATTTAAGGAACTATAAAAGGAAAACTATTTTTAAGAATTTTTTGTTTAACTACGAATTTAATTATGTTCATTTCTAGTTTATCCCGATCAAAAAGAGAAAACCCATTGCTATTAACCAGTTTAAGACAACGAGTTTTTGTTTTCTTAATGCGTACAAAATGAAATTGGTTACAAAGTAGTTAGAACGGTGAAAATAGCTTTTTGTGAGGAAAAAATTAGTAACAGCATGAAAACTATTGGATAAAGAAGAAAATATTGCGCAAATGATGGGAAACATAAATTAAAGATGATCCGAGCTACGAGGGTGAAATGGGGTGAGTTTTTAGGGGTAGAAAATGGTTTCTCATGATTTTCAGCGAAACTAGACCTTCTACCGAAAAAAGTCTAAATTAAAAGTTGTAGGTAATAAAAAGGTCTATAACTATTATATGAACCATTTTTTCACATTTATAAAACACAATACAACCGCTCCGTCTTTAATTATCCAAAAACTTATATTTTATTTATATTTATATTTTTATGTATTATTTTATAGATTTGCTAAATTATATTCATATTTTATGAAATTTGTTGAAATCTGTTTATTTTTATAAATATGTAGAAAAAATAAAAAATATTTGAGGTTATGTCTTCCGTAAAAGTTCGAATTTGTGTTTAGTGTCCGTTCCGCTTTTTTCCCCTCCGTTCATTGTGTTTTAATTTCCGTTTTACTTATAAACAGACAGTTCAAATATAACGGAGCGGACGGAACGGATCTATTGTGTTTGCACCTTTACGTTTGATTTTGGTTTAAAAAAAAAGTGAACTCATTTTCACACGAAAATTCTCCTGTGCTGCAGCCAAATTCTGTAATTGTGAAGCGGTGAAGTGATAAGTTTTTTAATGAAAAGAAACTATAACTGTCCTTTCGCGCTTCGCGCTTAAAAATTGGGTGAGACGGGCCTTTGTCTTATTTTTTTATACGTGAAGCAGTTCTTGATGTTTACTTTTTTTTTTATTCACGAAAATTCGCAAAATAAACCAAGCTAACAAAAACTTAAACACAACACAAAACACAATGAAGAAAACACAATGAAATTGAGAACCACAAATGAAAATTATTGAAATTAATTTTGATGAAAAGCAAAATTTTATAAATATATTTTTCTTTTAAAATGAAATAAATTATAACCAAATTACATAAATTAATAAATTATATTTAAAAAAAAACATTTAGAATATTAATTAATATCTTTATACCAAACTTTCTGTTGTTTCCTCGCATTGTCCAACCAATTCCTGATATCCTGATAATTTTGTTCTCGATTGCCAAAGTTTTCAGCTTTCTTGAATTCCTTTTTTACTTATTTATAAAAAGAATTGTGACTGGAGGTCTGGACCTGGAACTTATATTTTGGTGTGTCCTCTGTGACCACCAAAATTGAATAGACCGATATGATCTCTTTTAATTTCCATCTTTCCCAATTACAAAAATAAATCTCCATAACTTCTCCAATTTTCTCCAAATTATTTACACCGATAAGTTGGTTGTCCTGCCTTATAGATTTTTCGATAAACATTTTTTTTGATTAAGGCATATGTTTTAAGGCATATGTTTTACTGACATCATAAATTTAAATTTGAATCTCAATTAATTGGTATATCATTATAAATTCTTGTATATTATAATATATTCTGGGCAACTCGTTTGGCATGTTGATCTTCATTTGACTCTTCAGGAATTGGCTAACGACTTTCTTTATAATTTTGTTCATATCTTGGACGCAATATTAGTTTGGGCTCAGTTCAAATAATTGTCCTTTATTTAGATATAACGTAATAAAATTTCTTGGCTTATTTAATTTCCTTAAAAGCTAGTTTACATTCAAATGTACAAAAATCTTATAAATAAATGAAGTTTTCAAAGTTTTTTTTATATAATTTTATAAATAATAATTTTTGATAAATTTTTTTTTATTTTTTTACAAATGATCATTGATTTTGATTTACTTTAATCATAAAACAAAGAATAAATTTTATTATGTATTTTCAAAAAAAAACTAAATTGGTTAATACAAAAAAATAGATATAATTTATTTTAAAAAAAATCGATCAATGAACAATAAAAAAAGGTGTAATAAATTGATATAAGCAAGGAAAACATTTAATTTGAAATTTGATTTAAAGAAAAATAGTTTTAAGTTAAACAATCACAATTATAACACAGAATGACTGGACTTGGCAAATACCAATTAAAATAAATTCTTGTCGCGTTACATCACACCATTGCTGGGTTTTCGAGAGCATTTTGTTGCGTTTCCCAAATAAATCTAACAAAATGCTCTCGAAAGTTCCAGCCATGACGCGGACACTTTCGATATTTTTTTTTTTATGATTAATAACCAAGTCCCATATCATGCAAAGGTTAGTATTCTAACAAAAAAATAAATTAACAAACTTAAACTATCATAATAAGGAAAACTAATTACAACTTATAACTACAATATGTAACCACGTGCATCCGACACCTTAATCTATACATAATATACCAAAAAAACTAATAATCAGATTAGAAAACATTTTCTTGGAACTCTTCTGGGAAAACCAGCATAAACCGGACATAACAGGAGTTCCTATCTTGGACATTTTTGCGACATGCGCTTTTGGTCCAAGCCGTTTCTAACATATAACGGAACTTCTTCTAGCTAAAATTTAGAAGTAAGTTCGTTTAAATCTTAAAACTAACATGCTATACTTTTCGTACCTGAATGCATGTACCTAATATCAACACAATAAGTGGAAAACCAGGCTTGCTCTAAACCAATATTTGCCTCTTTCTTAGAAAAATTGCGACTTGCGCTTATTTTGTAAGGGTTTTCCGACTATGGACCAACCATGTTTAAAAAAATTATTTAAACTTGGCTGCCAAAAAAAAACAACAATTAACACCTAACATGTTCGAACCATCGTGCACTTACATATTTATAATCATAACTTAACATGCTAAACAAACAACAAGATGATTGATAAAGTTTGCTAAGAAATAACATCAACTTATACTAAGGCATAACATCAAATAATTAATTACTAACTTTGTTTTATATTTTAATTCCTAAATTAGTATTAATAAATCTTACCACAAGTTAAAATACCATTAAGGTAAAATAAACATAATTCAGTTTTCAACGCTAAATACTTTAATACTTGAATTTTCTAAATCTATGGCTTAAATTGAACAATAAACACATAAACTCGAACCAAACATTGAACACATTAAAATGGAGCAAAAAAAATTTATCTGACTTAAATTAAACGTTAAACACATTAAAATGGAACGAAAAATTTATCTGACTTAAATTAAACATTAAACACATTAAAATGGAGCAAATTCAAAAACTTCCACAGAATGCTTATCTTGGGTTTTATATTTTCTTATATCGTTTGCGTGGTATTTTGCCGTCTTATTTCCATCTAGGTCTTCCAAAATGTAAGAGGTTTGTCCAATTTTCTTCTTGACGCGTGCTTTGATGTATTGCGGTGCTAATTTAGCATTGAACTGTTCTGCAAGGTTCGATTTCTTGAAGGATCTTCTCAGTACGATCTCATCTGGAACAAACTCAGTCGGCCTGGTTCTAAGGTTGTAATTGTTAGCGTACTTTTTATATGCGGTTTTTAAATTTTGTGTTACCTCTTCTCTTGCCATTTTTAGATTTACTAACCTGTTACTCTCATATCGCTCTTGTGAATTCAAATTTACATCTACATCATTTCTTAATTCCATTTCTTTTCCAAAGTTTATGTAATATGGCGTGTATTTGGTTGAGTCATGTACTGCTGTTCTGATAGCACATGCAATTCTAGGTATCTGTACGTCCCAATTTCGTTGGTCGTCCTTTATATAAGCACGTACACTTGATAGTATCACTCGATTTATTCTCTCAGCAGGATTAGACTGGGGATGGTACACAGCATTCAGTAAGTGCTTGACTTTGTACTCATTAAGCAACTTTTTAAATTCTTTAGATGTGAATTGTACTCCATTGTCAGAAATGACAGTGCGCGGTACGCCAAAAATGAGAAATACTTCGTTTTCTAGGAGTTGAGTAAGAGATTTGGCTTCTGCTCTTCTAACAGGTTTTAAAATGCAGAATTTACTGAAGACATCCACTATCACTAAAAGGTGTTGGTTTCCAGCTTTGCTTCTTGGAAATGGACCCATAAAGTCAACGGCAATTACTTCCCATGGACCTCTTGTATCCTTTTGGGTTCCCATTGGTGCTCGACTGCAGATATTTGGATGCTTGTTTTGCTGGCATTTATCACACTCGTTAACATATTTCTTAATTTCGCGGTACATATTAGGCCAATAGTATCCTTTTTGAATTTTCTTTGCTGTTTTGGATACACCCAAATGACCTCCCAACGGGCTATCATGGTAAAACTGCAAAGTCTTCAGTCTTTGGGTCTGAGGAACATAGTACTTCCACTCAGTGTTATTAGAATTGTTATTTTTCCTACAAACTTTGTAAACTTTATCATCTTTTACTGTAAAATTTGGAAATTTACCTGGGTCCGAAAGAATACTAGTTTTTAAAGCTGAATACATTTCATCTTCCACCTCTTGACTGATTTCATCCACTTCGAGTAACCTGGATAACGCGTCTGCTACAACATTCAACTTGCCTTTTCTATGTTTTATTTCGAAGTCAAACTCTTGAAGCTTGAGAGCCCACCTGGCTAATTTGGAACTAGGATCCTTAAGATTGATAAGCCAACGTAATGATGCGTGGTCGGTGATGACACAAAATTTTGTTCCCTCAATATATGATCGAAATTTGTATATTGCCCTGACTACTGCTAGACATTCTCTCTCCGTAGCTGAATATTTGCGTTCGGTATGGCTTAACTTTTCGGAGTAATAGGCGATCACTCCCTCGCTTTCTCCATTTGCTTGTGTAAGGATGGCTCCCATGCCAAGTTCTGATGCATCGCATTGTATAGTGAAGGGTTTTTCATAATCTGGTGTTATTAAGATTGGTGCTGAAACAAGTTCTGTTTTTAATCTTATGAGTGACGCTTGGGCTTCTGAAGTCCAAACAAATTTCCCCTTATCTTTTTTTAATAGATCACTAATAGGCGCAGTGATTGTTGAAAAATCTTTTATAAAGCGGCGATACCAATTTGCCATACCCAATAATCTTCGGACGTCTCTAATATTTCTTGGATGTGGTATGTTGAGGATTGGCGCAATCTTTTCTGGATCAGGAGTTAGACCATTTTCGTCTAGTACATACCCTAAGTATCTTAGTTCTTTGGCACAAAATTTCGATTTTTCTAGGCTTATTGAAAGATTCGCATCGCTCAATCTTTTTGCTATCTCTTCCAGTAGAAACAAATGTCGCTCAAAAGTCTCAGTTGTAATAATAATGTCGTCGATATAGACGAAGACTTCAGGTTCCAAATCGTGACCTAAACACTTTTCTAATACGCGACACATGGTTTGTGCGCTGTTACATAATCCAAAGGGCATGCGTTTGAACATAAAATGTCCTCGGCCTGGCACAATAAATGCAGTTTTCGGTTGTGAAGAAGGATGAAGCGGGACTTGCCAAAATGCGTCGGATAGATCAATTGAAGACATGTATTTTAATGCCCTTAGTTGACCTAAGATACTACCTATATGAGGAAGTGGATAAGCATCTTTAATTGTTACCTGGTTTAACGACCGAGCATCTAGACAAAGCCTTACTTTGCCATTAGGTTTACGGACACATACGAGTGGATTTGCCCATTCACTTTGTGTTGCTTCGATTACGTCTAGCCCTAGGATCCGATTAAGCTCGACATCAACTTCCTTTTGTATATACGGCGAAAGTGGGTACGGACGTTTGACTATTGGTTTTGCATTACCTGTATCGATGTAATGTGTGGCTATATTGGTACAGCCAATTTCACCATCTTTTGATGCTTTAAACTTCTTAATAGCAGCCTCTAAATATTTCACTTGGATAGGATCCAAATTTGAGCGGTCTTCATTCACTTCAGAGCTTAAAGCATTGCAGTCTAAAAGTATGTCACAAAACTTTCTTTTAATCCCAAAATATTCCCAAAAGTCAATTCCTAGAATTAATGTTTTTGGAAGTGATGGTATGACATAGGTTGGTACGACCTTTGTCATATTCAGTGCTGTAAATGGTATTTCAACTTTAGTGACGGCAGGATGGACAGAACCATCTACTGTTTTTATAGCTGTTGACACCGATTGGCCAATCAAGTTCAGTTTTTGTATAAGCTCTAACCCACCAAGCCCCAGAATAGTGCAACTTGCACCCGAATCCATAAGACCTTTTAATTCATAACCAAGGATATTAACTTTTAAATAGGGTCTTTTGTCCTTTTGAAGATCTACAAGAGAAGACATTATTTCAAGTTTTGATACTAACGATTTGTTTGGTCCATCTCGTTTAGACTGTGTTGGTGCTGCGTCTGTATCGGAAGATTGGTAGCACCGGTTCTTAATTCTTCCGTCAGACCGTTTCCCGGATTTTCTATTCTATTGAAAAGCTGTTGGTTTTGTCCTGGTGGATTGAATACACCAACTCTTCTCGATCTAAGATCAACATGGTTTCTACAGTATTTTGATGTCACACCTGAATTTCCACATGTGTAACAAAATAACTTCTGTTGTTGCTTTACACATAGCTTAAAGGAATGGCCGAGTTCACCACAGTTCCAACACTGAAGTCCTTTCCGCAAGTTGTCACATCTTAATGGTTGTTTTCCATCTCCTCGAGTTTGATTGTAGGACTCTTTATCTAAATACTTCTGTGTATAACAAACGTGATGAATCTCAGGATCGTTACCTCTAGCTAAATGTCCATGTTCCTCTTGATTTCCGGAGCTTTTGAAGTCACCAACAGAGTTAAATGCAGTTGGTTCCCTGAAATAAATATGATTATCTGATGCAAAGTTTTCTGAATTAGCGTGGTTCACTTCATGACTTTGGTCTACACAGCCAACAACAGGAAAACGTGTCGGGCGTTTAAACTGGTCCTTTAGGTTTTGTTCACATGAGTAAGAAGGCTCCACCATAACCGATGAAGGGAGTGTTGTCATATATGAACGACGCCCCACCAATAACTTCACTTCGTCCATTCGTTTACACAACCCGATTATGTCGTCCAACGTTTTCGCGTTGGTCATTGCTAAATTGTAGCTGTATTGTGGCAACATATTTTTTTGCACTACGTATGCCTTAAATTTTTCATCCAGCGGCGGGTATGCTCTACAAAATAACACCTTGAGGTCTGTAATAAAATTTGAGAAAGGTTCTGTTCGACCTTGGAGGCGGTTAAGTATTTCTTCCCTTAACATGAAGTCATAATTTCGTGGGAGAAACTCGTTTTTTATACTTCCCACAAATGTAGCCCAAGAATTAAACGACCCTACATTTCCCCAATACCACCGTTCTGCTTTGTCCTTCAATAGGTAATGAATATTTGTAAGCAGTACATTTGCACTAACGTTTTCACCGCGAGCGTATATTTCTACTCGGGTCAGAAACTCATTCAAAGAAAGTCCTTGCCCATCACCGCTGAACCTAATATTCCACCTATAAAGCTGTTTTGAATCACCTTGGTGATCTCTTTGAGATGAACGTAGAGCGCGGAATTCGTTACGATTGTGAAAGTCATCCGAGTTTGGATCATTCACATGCTGTTCTTCGTGTTCGGCACTGGCTCTGGACATTGAACTACTTAAAACTCCTGGTCTGCCTTTTCTATGATCTAGAGACGCGTGTTCGGGATTGAAAAAAGAAACATTAGTACTCACAGAAGGTGAAACTCTTCCTCTTCCTCGTCCGGCACTCAAACGAGCCATACGGCTTATCAATTCTTCGGATTCTTTGTTGGCTATCTTATCTTTTTCAATTGCCGATCTAATACTATGGCTTGATTCTGCAGGAGATGCTAGTATATTTAAATTATGATGTTCATCAGTAAGAGCTGCTGCTTCTTTGTGTAGTTGCTTCAACTCGTCTAATGCACTCCCAAGGCCAATAATATTTTTATCTTTAAGTCTTACGACGCGATTGATCCAGAGTGCCACCCTTGATTTGATTATGTGGACAAGACCTTTGTCATTTTGTTTTTGTGCATTAAAGAGTTCGTCGCTGAACATGACCAACATAGCACGTGCTTTGTCCAACTCTCTAATTGGGTTTTCGGCGTCAATTAATGGAAAAATATTAAGTTCTGTATCCTCCTTCAACAATGCATTCCGTAGTGCAGCCGTTTCACTACGTGCTGTACCCAATCCTTCTATACCTCTTACGCGCAGTTCATTTTTACGTTCTTCTTCGCTCAAATGAATTGGTTCGTAGCTGTACCATACATTTTGTGCCATGATTCGTTTTAAATATAGACCTTAACCTTTTATTTTGGCCAAAATACCACACAATGGGCAATCAAAATATGATAATACAAAAAAAACATGTAAATACGATAAAGTTTAGAGTTAATATTTGTATATCTTTAAACAAAAAAAATTACTATAACAAGGCCAACGCAGAAACAGAAGAAAAAATAAATCATACACAATAAATATATATTTCTTTTAAATTAATGTTTCGTCTTTATTGCTAATAAATAAATTTCCGATACGACCTTCAAAAATTGTTTCTATCTACAAGTTCAATGAACACCAAAATTCAAATATAATATATAGGTATATATAAAAAAAAATAATTACAGAATTTTTTGTCTGGTTTTTCAATTTAAATAGTATCTATTCATTAAAGAAACTTACCAAACGTGTACAAATTATTTGTTGAAAATTGCAACATAATGGCAAAACTATCCGCACAACAACATAAAACTGATAGTTAGCACACTCTTGTAAATTGATGTTAAGGAAATTCATATTAGTTCTGCTAAATCTTTTTATTTTTATCACATTAATATTAGGATTTATTTTTCACTATGAATTATTTCTGAAACAAAATTTATTAACAATTTACACAATTTACGAATCACTTTACTAATAACAAAACAAAAATTTTCATTTCAAATTAAAAGCAAAAACAAGTTCATAAGACTATGAGCGTTTTTTCTTAATCACTCGAAATACTTTGTGAAAACAACTTTTATTTGAACAACTTTTTTATATATAATCGAAAATCACCTCGGCAAAACGTTTAAAGCACAGTTGTTGTATTTCTTAATCACTTTTAATTCACTTTGATTATCACAACATTAAACATTTAACATTAATCCACTAACACGTAACAACACAAAAATTTTCACAAAAAACAATATTTCCTTAAACTCAAACTAGAATTTTCAAGTCAATCCTAAAAAACGTAATATTATAAAAAACAATAAGAAACTGCTTCACCATAACCTACTCGACAAAGATGTTGTTTTTCTGGTTATGTCTCCCCACAAGGGATGCCAAATATAACTGTCCTTTCGCGCTTCGCGCTTAAAAATTGGGTGAGACGGGCCTTTGTCTTATTTTTTTATACGTGAAGCAGTTCTTGATGTTTACTTTTTTTTTTATTCACGAAAATTCACAAAATAAACCAAGCTAACAAAAACTTAAACACAACACAAAACACAATGAAGAAAACACAATGAAATTGAGAACCACAAATGAAAATTATTGAAATTAATTTTGATGAAAAGCAAAATTTTATAAATATATTTTTCTTTTAAAATGAAATAAATTATAACCAAATTACATAAATTAATAAATTATATTTAAAAAAAAACATTTAGAATATTAATTAATATCTTTATACCAAACTTTCTGTTGTTTCCTCGCATTGTCCAACCAATTCCTGATATCCTGATAATTTTGTTCTCGATTGCCAAAGTTTTCAGCTTTCTTGAATTCCTTTTTTACTTATTTATAAAAAGAATTGTGACTGGAGGTCTGGACCTGGAACTTATATTTTGGTGTGTCCTCTGTGACCACCAAAATTGAATAGACCGATATGATCTCTTTTAATTTCCATCTTTCCCAATTACAAAAATAAATCTCCATAACTTCTCCAATTTTCTCCAAATTATTTACACCGATAAGTTGGTTGTCCTGCCTTATAGATTTTTCGATAAACATTTTTTTTGATTAAGGCATATGTTTTAAGGCATATGTTTTACTGACATCATAAATTTAAATTTGAATCTCAATTAATTGGTATATCATTATAAATTCTTGTATATTATAATATATTCTGGGCAACTCGTTTGGCATGTTGATCTTCATTTGACTCTTCAGGAATTGGCTAACGACTTTCTTTATAATTTTGTTCATATCTTGGACGCAATATTAGTTTGGGCTCAGTTCAAATAATTGTCCTTTATTTAGATATAACGTAATAAAATTTCTTGGCTTATTTAATTTCCTTAAAAGCTAGTTTACATTCAAATGTACAAAAATCTTATAAATAAATGAAGTTTTCAAAGTTTTTTTTATATAATTTTATAAATAATAATTTTTGATAAATTTTTTTTTATTTTTTTACAAATGATCATTGATTTTGATTTACTTTAATCATAAAACAAAGAATAAATTTTATTATGTATTTTCAAAAAAAAACTAAATTGGTTAATACAAAAAAATAGATATAATTTATTTTAAAAAAAATCGATCAATGAACAATAAAAAAAGGTGTAATAAATTGATATAAGCAAGGAAAACATTTAATTTGAAATTTGATTTAAAGAAAAATAGTTTTAAGTTAAACAATCACAATTATAACACAGAATGACTGGACTTGGCAAATACCAATTAAAATAAATTCTTGTCGCGTTACAAAACGAAGAAATTTTTATCACTTCACCGCTTCACAATTAGAGAATTTGGCTGCTGGAAACAGTTTTTTCAAAAAAATCAGTAATCTTTATTTGCGTTGAAACGCCTACTTTTAGATGGGTTAAAAAAATAAACATTAACATAACATAAACACGGAAATATTTTCCAGGAAATGCGAAAAACTAAATAAACTTGATTTTAAAGAGTTATTTTTCAATGATTGCTTAAAAATATTCATTATTTGTTAAAATTTAGCGTTGAAATCCTTAAAAAATACAATTTTTTTTCCATTGTAATGTCAATTTTTTTACACCATCTTAAAGCATCTTCGTGTGAAAATGAGGTCACTTTTTTGGTTTAAAATCAAAATTAAACGTAAAAATAAATATTTTGATTCCAAAAAATTACAGCGTATTGGGGACATAATAAGTTACGATTTCGGAGATAAAAATTAAAAACGAAAAGACCTTTTCTCTCGGTTTTTTCTATTTTCACGGCAATTTTAGGTTATGAGGGCTTAGGCTTTTTTATTTTAGGCTTTTTATTACCTACAACTTTTACTTAAGATTTTTTTCGATAGAAGGTCTAGTTTCGCTGAAAATCGTGAGAAACCATTTTCT
The DNA here is from genome assembly GCA_963693315.1 of Diogma glabrata. Classification (NCBI taxonomy): domain Eukaryota; kingdom Metazoa; phylum Arthropoda; class Insecta; order Diptera; family Cylindrotomidae; genus Diogma; species Diogma glabrata. Next base: position 141,802,284 of record OY856186.1, on the reverse strand, counting down.
GCCCCTAAAAACTCACCCAATTCACCCTCGTAACTCGGATCACCTTTAATTTTTGTTTCCCATCATTTGCACAATATTTTCTTGCTTATCCAAAAGTTTTCATGCTGTTACTAATTTTTCCCATTTTTTTGCCTGTTTTTAAGGTATCTGGTCTAAGTAGCACAAAACTAATAACAAAATGAAGACATGAAAGATACAGTCTTTTGTCTGAAGTCGTTTTTCTGAAAAGTTTGTACCAGTTTGAAATGTACGTTTCGAAATATAGTGTGAAGATTGGATTTAAGAAAACAACTACTTGCAGAAAATATCAGCACTTAATTTTCCGACCACCAAACACTGTACATATGTAGATCAATTGTTTCTGTATTGGTATTTTTTTAACTCTGTATTAACTGTAAATGTTTATGATGAAACTTTGCTTTAGCTGTCAAATACAAAAGTCGTAAAATTTTTTTCTTTAATGAAAATTTAAATAAAAATTCGTTATTTTACCTTAAAATCTAAAGCAAATTGAGGAAGTCGATGTCAAAACTCTGTTTTGACCCTCACAAGTGTTATTATCGACAACTGATTGCTGCAACACAGCTAGAAATAAGAAATGTATTCAACTACAAGTTCACACCAACCGTCCTACAAATTGGGAAACTCGTTCAAGATTTGTCAACTGAATATTGAAAGTATTTCTCAGCCTAAATCTGATTATTTGGGCCGCTTATTGCACGATGAACAAGTTCAAGTACTTTTATTACAAGAAACACATACACCATCATATGAAAGTTTAATGAATCGTGGTCATTTTTCATTGGTTGATGCGATATATTCTAAGACTTATGGAATCACAAGCTATGTGAAAAATGATTTGTTGAACAAATGTAAAACTGTTTGTAAGTCTGCTTCTGATGATGTGGAGATAATAGTGATGGACTTAGAAGGAACTTTAATCGGTAATGTTTATAAACCACCTAATCAAGTTTGGCCTACGGTTCCCTTACCAGTTTATATTGAACCAATTATCTGGGGTGGAGATTTTAATAGTCACAACCAATGCTGGGGATATAATCACAATGACAATAGGGCTATTATTTTGAAAACGTACATTTTTTTGTTGATTTTTAAATTTTTGATTTTTAAAAAATCTGAAATTTTGATATATTGTTGGCATTGACGAAAGGAAAAAAGTGATTTCTGCTTTTATTTTTTGAGTACTCTGAATCGGAGTTATGCGCGGTTGAATTTTGAGGCTTTTTCACGTAGTTTTTGGTAATGGTGGCAATGTTTTGTGTATAGGTGCCACAAATTTCATCCGACTTAGGTATATTTTTGCAAGTAAATAGGAAAATAATTGAATAATTGAAATAAGTAAGTTTAAAACTAATAACTAATAATTTCTCTTTTCCGCTAGGCGGCGCGTAAAACCTTGGTTTACTTCAAAGCTCGCATGGAGGGATCAGTTTTTATTAATTTGTTAATTTTTTTATATTCTTTGATCCACGGGTGTGACAACCCCGCGTACTCCAGTCCCTGCTATTGGCATATGAGTTAACGTGAGATATCACATACCACTGGCAATAGCAGTGAGATATCACTAGCCAAGGTGATATCTTAGGGGTGCTGGCGGATGAACTGTATTCAGTCAACGGTAGCACTCTCAATCTTAGCTAATGAATATTCCTTGATGCTGGAACGCTGTAGCTTGCCCGAAGAAACGAGCCTCCATATAACTATATATCTAAGCTTTAATCATTGAAAAATATACTGCGTCCCATAATCAAGGATTATGCCATTAGCTGGACTATTGGCAAACCAATTTTAGTTTTGTTCCTGCGAATTTTTAAAACAAATTTGCTTTTTATCTCTTATTTTATTTTTATTTTCCCTATTCTATCACGAAATATTGGCCTATGTCATATTTTATATGTGATAGGATTTATGGTTTAGTTATCCATTATTTAACAAAAAAATATTAAAAATAACAAAAAAAACAGATTTGCGTCCATTAACATCCTTAGAACGCATGTTGTTGTGGGACCTTGGTCTTAAAAGGTTTTTATGTGTTGTTGTGACACATATTGTAATGCCTACTACACATCACATTTTATTAAAAAAAAAAAAAAAAAAAAAAAAGCTCATATCTCAAAAAGTAGGCTTTTTTTTTTTGTTTTTCACAAATTTTAAAGTTAACATATGCAGCTATGAAATTGAGAAATAAAAAGTCAGCAATTCAATATGGATTTTTTCTTACGATTTTTTAAAGTTTGGTATATGAAAAATTCACATGTGTTTTTTTATTAAGTTAATAATCCTGTACTAAATGTGGATCTAATAAATTAAACATTTCATATTTTAACACCTGCAATAAATTTGAACCATTTTCTGTGCGGTTAAATGGTTAAAAACTTATTAAAAATTAATTTAAGTTAAGTGGTAAAATAAAGGAATTTAAATTATTAAAAGGGTGTGTAAAATGTTTATTCATTTTAGAAAATGTCTATTCAGCCCCTCTTTACTAATTAAAATCTCATTAGAGGCTCATAATTTTAACATTTAAAATTTCTAATGACGCCCACAAACGGTTTTTGACCAAATTATACTTGCATCCAATCAAAATATATTAAATTGTACCTACCTAATTTTACCTGATTCTACCTATGTCAAAACTATTTCAAGGGTATATATATATTGATTGGATTGCCTTATAATCAATTATATTCCAAAATATTTAGAAGACATAACGTTTAGAAAAGATAATAATAGAAATGCCTTTCAAATTGTGCTGTAACTTGTACGGTCTCAAAAATCATCAGCGGACATCAAAAAATGTGAAACTGGTCACACCAGCTGTTATTCAAAAAGCTGCGACCCTAAATTTTACTTTGCGTGATGACCAGTTTATATGTGAAACATGTCGCACTTATATCTATAAAAATAAGGTAAATTTAATTATTTTATTAAAATGAATAAAAATTCATATGCAACTAATATTTTCTATACAGCAGCTTTCATGTTCGGAAACTATCGATAGTGAAATTATTTCTATAAATCAGGATGTTGAAAATGTTCCAACGAACGAAAATATTCAAATACCTCCAGCATCTTTAGATCCATCACCAGTTTCGGTTGATACTATATCTCCACCAGTTCCTGAACTACTTAATGACACTTTAGAATATATTAACAATGTTCTTGGAAGGTTAGCCGAATCTCCTATCAAACAAAATCATATTACAACAGGAAGTTATAAAAAAATTGCAAGTGTCACATCGGCAATAAGTCAAAGAATATTTCAAGTAGATTCAGTTAAAGTGTTATCACCAAACGAGGAATGTGAATATACATCATGGCTTATGAACCTTAAAAAAGAGTTTAAAGATGCCAGCTGTAAATCAAAACAAGCGTTTTGTTGACAACTCTACCACGTAAATTTTGGTCAAATCAACGTATCCAGGATGAATTTAATGCATCAAGACGACTGGTAGAATCCGCCATGGATCTGTTGGAAACAGTAACTCCTTACAGTTGGCCTCAAAGCAAACAAGTGCACAGTTTGTCACAAAATATAGTAAAACAAATTCAAACATACTTCTTATCAGAGGAAATTAGTAGAACAATGCCTGGCATTAAAGATGTTGTTACTATTACAGAAGGATCGACAAAAATTAAGAAATCAAAGCGGTTAGTGTTATGGACCCTAACCGACATCTACGAAATGTTCTTGGAAGAAAACAAAGAACTCAAGGATTCCACTGTTTTTTACCGGATAACACTACACCCGATAAAATAATTGCCAAAATGTTTTCTTTTTCTGATGATTATAAATATTTCAATTTAAAGGCAAAAAAAAATATATAAATTAATTTTTTGATGTATTTATTTATAATATTGATTAAATTATAATGTTTATAGGAAAAATATTTTTTTAATGTTTTTTTCTAATGTTAGTGTTGGTGATGTTAAAATTATAACAAAATCTTCGATCATTGGGATCTCCAATTCTTATTCTGAATAAAAACCTGTTTCTCAATCAGAAATACACAAAAAATGGTTCAAGTTTATTGCAGGTGTTAAAATATGAAATGTTTAATTTATTAGATCCACATTTAGTACAGGATTATTAACTTAATAAAAAAACACATGTGAATTTTTCATATACCAAACTTTAAAAAATCGTAAGAAAAAATCCATATTGAATTGCTGACTTTTTATTTCTCAATTTCATAGCTGCATATGTTTACTTTAAAATTTGTGAAAAACAAAAAAAAAAAAAAGCCTACTTTTTGAGATATGAGCTTTGAAGTAAACCATGGTTTTACGCGCCGCCTAGCGGAAAAGAGAAAAGTTATTAATTTTAAACTTACTTATTTCAATTATTCAATTATTTTCCTTTTTACTTGCAAAAATATACGTAAGTCGGATGAAATTTGTGGCACCTATTCACAAAACATTGCCACCATTACCAAAAACTACGTGAAAAAGCCTCAAAATTCAACCGCGCATAACTCCGATTCAGAGTACACAAAAAATAAAAGCAGAAATCACTTTTTTCCTTTCGTCAATACCAACAAAATATCAAAATTTCAGATTTTTAAAAAATAGTTGTTTTTTTTTCGATGTACGTTTTCAAAATAATAGCCCAATAATGGTAATGCTATACAAAAGTGGATGTCCCTTAACGATATGCAACTGATTTATAGTTCAAAAGTTCGTCATACTTTCAAATCCGCAAGATGGAACACAGAAACTAATCCAGATTTGACCATTATATCTAGGAATGCTGCTTGTACATCCAACAAAAGAATTATACTTCCATCGTTTCCCCACAGTCAACATCGTCCAATAATATTTGAATATCGTCGGCTACAGAGCATTTACGTGTAAACAATTTAGAAAAAAAAAGAAGCTCACAAAACGATTTATTGCGACTCTAAACAACCTTTTAAAAAAAAGTTACTACCAATAATTAAAACAAATTGTTTTTTTTTATTTATTGATAAACAAATTTTATTTTCAAGCTTGTTTCGAAGCGCAATAAATCGTTTTGTGAACTTCCATCCCATTTTTCTAAAATGTAGATACACGTAAATGCTTTGTAGCCGACGATATGGTTTAATGATCCCAATTTCACCATCTATAGAAAAACCCAGATGGAATTTTGGATTAGCAAATTGGAAACAGTTTTCTAAAGATTTAGAAAATATTGTACAATTTATTCCATGCAATCAATCTGATTATCAGCGGTTTATTGGTGCTACCAATAGTTCTGCCAAAAAGAATATTCCAAAAGGTTTTAGAAAACAGTATGTTCCAGGTTGGAATAAAACATGTAACAAGCTGTATAAACAATACAATAGAACTAACGATTCCCATTTAGCCACTGAACTTCTTGATGAACTTGATTTACATAGACGTAAAACTTGGCGGGCGTGATACAACAGGTAGGACGAGTTTTAAGAATTCTAGTCGTAGGGCATGGAATTTACTTCGTAAACTAGGTAATGAAGCTTCATCTTCAACTTTTTCATCAAATAGTAATATTACTGCAAATAATATTGCTTCTCTTTTGGTTAATGTTACTAAAGTGCAAGTTCCATCTGATAAATACAAAGAAGTACGAAGAAATCTTAAAAATGAAAAACAACGATTAGCTGCAGATCCTTCTCTTTCCTCAACTTTTATATCATCTGAGCTTGAGGAAGCAATTAAATGTATTAAAATGGGTAAGGCTGCAGGGCTAGATAGTATTTATCCAGAATTTATATCACATTTCGGCCTAAGAACTAAGAATTGGATTCTGGAACTCTTTAACAAAATCTTGAATTCAGCTCAACTACCATCTTTATTGGAAAAAGCAAAAGTCTTAGCTGTAGTAAAACCTGGAAAGAATGGGTCTGATGTTTCTCACTTTAGACCTATCTCCTTGTTGAGTACATTGTTTAAACTATTTGAAAGGATGATTTTACATCGTATTGAACCAATCGTAGATGAAAAATTCCTAAAAACCAAGCTGGTTTTAGGAAAAACAGGAGCTACTGATCAAGTTTTGGCTTTGTCTTGTTTTATTGAAGCTGGGTTTCAGAAGAAATTGAAAACTGGGGTAGTGTTTGGAGATTTGTCTGCTGCCTATGACACTCTTTGGAGACATGGATTACTTTTAAAATTTGCAATATCCTTACGCTGTTCCTGTATGGTAAATCTCATCGATTCGATGTTAAGTAACCGGTTTATTCAGGTCTCATTAAATGGAAAAACAAGTAGCAGTCGTCGTCTTAACAATGGTCTCGTTCAAGGGAGCGTTCTTTCTCCAATTTTGTTCAGTTTATGTAGCTGATTTACCATCAACTAAATCAAAGCTGTTCCAATTTGCCGATGATATTGCTATAGCTACTCAAACAACTACTTTGAAAGAATGTGAAATAGTTTTGGAGAGTGATTTATCAATATTGGCCAATTACTTTCGTAGCTGGAGACTAACACCTAATCCTTATAAATCGGAAGTATGTGCCTTTCATTTGAACAACAAAGAAGCTCAAAAAGAATTAAAAGTCAAGTTTGATGGGATTTCAGTTCGTTTTAATTCGTTCGTTTTCGTTCGTTCTAACCTAGGAGTCACACTTGACAGAACATTGTCTTTTAAGGCGCATTTAGAAAAACTGGTTAATAAATTATGGTCCAGAGTGAATATCATTAGAAAAATTGCCGGAACTAATTGGGGGGCTGATGTATGTACTTTAAGATCTTCAGTTCTTGCACTAGTATATTCTTGCGCTGAATATTATGCCCCTGTTTGGCTTAACTCTTCTCATACACATAAAATTGATGTCCAACTTAGCAATGCTTTGAGAATTATAACTGGAACTTTAAAATCAACACCTTTACCATGGCTTTCTGTCTTAGCCAGCATTGAACCTGGGTCATTAAGACGTGAAGCAGCTTGCATTAAAGAATTTGAAAAGTCCCCTCTACATCAAAACTCAATTCTTTATGACATTTTGCAAGACTTACCTGAATCTCGTTTGCCATCAAAAAAACCATCATGGTTATTTGTTCCGAATTTAAGTTCCGAAGTTAAGTTTGATATGAAGGAAAGATGGAAATGTATGTGGAACTCTTCACATGTTCCAAATGCCAGTTTGGTGATCGACCCTAATTGTTGGGTTTCCGGCTTCGATCTTAGTCGTAAAGAGTGGACCAGACTGCATCGTTTCAGAACAACACATGGCCGATGTAATTACCAGATGAACAAATGGGACTTATATCCCTCACCTTTATGTATGTGTGGTGTTATTCAAACAACGAACAACATAGTGAATGTCCCTTACTCAAATTCAATGGTGGTATAAACACGTTAAATGAGGTTCCTGTAGAAGGCGTTAATTATTTGAGAGATTTGGTTGTGGACTTGTGATTTTGTAAACATTTTTTTTTTATTTCTTTAAATCATACGATTAAATAAATGATACAAATAAAAGATCGTCGACTTTCCGTTTCTAACTCGTTTAGTCCCTATCCATTGAACACATGACATGAATATGACATCACTCGAAGGTCATACACACATATATGACCTTCGTGTAATGTCATATTTATGTCATGTGTTCACTGGGTAACGTCCCGTCATGTGTAACGGTGTTCGAAATTGGATTCTCGTTATTTTGCAATAATAACTGAACATAAAAATCCAGTTAAACTAAGTTATCATACGATAAAGTGTCTACATTAATCAAATTTGTTACAAATAATTTGTGATGAAAATGCAACTTAACCGCGCGAAATGAAAATTGATAACATAAACTATTCAAATGTTTTTGATGAAATCTCTTTGTTTTTGTTATTGCTTAGCAAATTGTATTTGCATTCAAATGATGTCATGAATAGTAATGAATCATTAGAGATAAAAATTCGATATACGTTATATAAGATATGTAGGAATTATATTTGACTGTAAAGGCCTGACATTGTGATTTCCTGTTTGAGAATTGTTATTGCTTTAAAAGTCTGTTAATTTCTATTGGTTAAACTTGTAACACTGACTTCGTACCCTGATGATAAACTATACAAATATTATATTCAGCCACAACTATATACGTAGAATAAAATAAAACTAACATTACATGTTTCGTACTAGTTCACATGATTGATAAGTGCTAAACCGCGGATTGCAAAAACAGTATAATTTACTAGGAAATCGAAATTCCTGTTCATATTACACATTGGTAATATTTTTCAATTGTTATCTAATAGTTAGTGTTAACTGTTCTTTGTTTATTTATACACTTCCTTATGTTTGTAAATGGATTCTAATCTTGAATATGTAAATATATAAGTATGTATAAAAATTAAAAATCTTATATTATAGAATATAGATTATGATTAATCTAATCATAATTTAAGAAACGTCGTCGTTTTGTCCTTTATGGTTAGAATTATGTATTCTTACTTAATCATGATTCACGACTTATGCCTAAAATTTTTCAGATAATTTAACAAAAAAAATCTACTTCAGACTTCAGAGTTTGATGAAAATTATGAATAAACTATTGAATAAACTACGCTTATAAATAAAGTTTTTGCGCAGACATTTTGTTGACGTAGTAGTAATGATTTCAAAAAGTGGTAAGAGAAATGGCAGCATAATTTTTAATTTTTCTTTTTAACAATATGAATGAAAAATAATCAGCACTCTATAGCTGATCAGTTCGGATATATGAAAAATTTGCGTTCAAATAAGTTTTCAAGTAAGCAATAAAAAATTTCAAATGACTTGTTGAATTAGTAGAGGTATATCATCTCTGTATAGAACATTATACAGAACAAAAATAGATTCACCAATGTTCACAGTGCTCATGCATTGTATTTGTTCCTGACACGAAACACACAAAAACTGTTCTAAAGAAGTTTTTCTGAGAGAAAAAGAAAAATGCTCTCAAACTGCAAAATTCAAGTGAATTACAATAATTACTTTTATCTTAATCACTCACAAAATCTCTCAAAATTTTATTTTTTACTCCAAATAGTGTAAAAGTTTTATTTATTTTACATTATACCCGTCGCATATTGCCGATATCTTATAAGAAAGAAAATTCGAGAAAAGTCGTTATGATAACATTCAATTTACATTGTTTCATTTTTATTGGAACTTATTTATTTTAATATGGAAAGAATTTCAAAATGTCGTTTTATTTCTATTTATTTATTCGAGTACCTGTGGCTACACTTTTTTTTTTTGTTTTTCCGTCTGGTGCGTACACGAATAAATCAGAAGGTTTTCCTAACGCGCCAGCCACATATAGTTGTCCATGTGAGAACCACGGATTCTCCAAATCTAGTCCACATACTTGCAGTAACGGTCCGTGTGCTTTGTTGATGATCATTGCAAAAGCCAGTTGCACTGGAAACTAAACGTTTGAATCTGTTGAGATCATTAAAATAAGCGGCAACACTACATCTTCCCCTACGAATTTTTCATTTAAAATCGTAGCTTCAATGACATTATTCCTCATCTTTCTCACCGAAAATTTAAAAAAATTAGTGCAATTTCAAAATACTAGACATATTTGGAATTACAATATGTTTCACAACAACACATAAAAACCTTTTAAGACCTAGGTTCCACAACATAATGCTTTTTAAGACGTTGCTGGACCCAATTTTTTTTTTCGTTTTTTATATTCTTTTTAAGGAATGGAAAACTAAATAAGGAATCCTTTCAGATAATAATGTACGACATAGGGCAATATTTCATGATAGGATGGAGGAAATAAAAATCAAGTTTTTTTTTTTAAATTTGCAGGAATAAAGCTAAAATTGGGTTAGTTGCTAGGTTAATAGTTGACCTAGTGCTAGAAGGATATACCAAGCCAGCATATATAATAGTTATATGGAAGCTCATTTTTTCGAACAAGCAAAAAAATTCATTCTTAAAAAAAAAAAATAAAACAATTGCGTTTATCAACACCTTAGATAGCATGTTGTTGTGGGACCTTTGTCTTAAAAAGTTCTTGTGTTGTTGTTGACACACAATATTATTCTTACTACCCAACACATTTTATTTAAAAAAAAATAGCGTGTCATTGTCAAAGAATATTCCATTGCTAAGACTAAGGGTGTTATCGTTGATTGAAAAAAGTTCCTCCGCCAGCACCTCTAAAATATCACTTATATTAGTCTTACTGCCATTACCAGTGGTATAAGATATCTCACGTTAACTAATTTGCCAATAGCAGGTACTAAAGTGCGGTTGTCACACCCAAAGATCAAAAATTTGAAATTTTACATATGTTCCTGGGGGCGGGCAGATATATTAAATTCATTGGTATTAATGCTTTGTTACCGTTTGCAAATCACTATTGCAAACGTGTTGCCGACTAAGTGCCACCATTTTGAATTAGTTTGTTCATCATGATTGCCATCCGTTTTGATTATACATAAGCTATGCTTCTTTGTATAGTATTTGTGCGAATTACATATCGACTTTGAGCTTTAAATCGAAATAATCAATGTTATTAACTAAGCTTCACTTAGTTTTATTAGAAACATGTATTACATACAATTGCAAACCAACAAGATATTTGGTGTCGATGAAAAGATTTGGAAGATCATGATGTGTTAAATTCCAATATATATATTATATATATATATATATATATATATATATATATATATATATATATATATATATATATATATATATATACATATATATATATATATATATATATATATATATATATATATATATATATATATATATATATATATATATATATATATATATACATATATATATATATATATATATATATATATATATATATATATATATATATATATATATATATATATATATATATATATATATTATATATATATATATATATATATATATATATATATATATATATATATATATATATATATATATATATATGTATATATATATATATATATATATATATATATATATATATATACACCCAGAGAAATATTTGGATGAAAAATTCCTATAAGCAGGGCCGGTCCTGTGTTGTACAAAAGTGCACAGTAAAACAGGGCGCTCAATTTATCACGAAAATAAGGGCGCAAAAACCGACATCAATTAACAATTTAAATTGAACTAAACCGTGTAAAATAATATTTTATGAACATCAAATTTCTTTCTTTTTGTCCAGTGTTTCAAATATTTGCTTTCATTCATTTTTCCATATATGTTCTATGTTCTCATTAACAATTTAAATTGAACTAAACCGTGTAAAATAATATTTTATGAACATCAAATTTCTTTCTTTTTGTCCAGTGTTTCAAATATTTGCTTTCATTCATTTTTCCATATATGTTCTATCATCTATGTTATATATATGTATACAAATTTAACATATAAAACATGACGTATTCTCTTTTAAACTTTAAACTCAATACACACAAATTAAAAATAAGGAAATGAAACACACAAAAGTATTAGTACTGCTGCTGTTCATTTTTAATTTTTGTTCACAATATATTACCCATACTATTGATTGCTGCAATGTTTTGAAATATAATAAGCACATACCATAAAATATCTGAACAGTTTTGAAATTCTGTGCGCCAAATATTATTTTTTACAAGTATTAACGAAATTTTGTATACAGCTATTCACAGATACATTAAACGTGTGCACAGTTTTGAAATTAGAATAACAAAATCAGTTATAGGATGTTTATGATGTTTATGATTGTGTATATATGATATTTTGAATGTGTATTTTTTTTTATGTTGGGAATGGATAATAAATATTAAAATTCTATGGAAAAGAAAACTAGACAATTTTTTTTAGCAATTGATAAATTTAAAAAGTAATGAATGAAATAGTAAAAATTAGGTCCATGCAATAAAAACAAAATAAAAGAAAACCATTTGAAGGCAAATAGTATATTATTTAATTAGGAGCTGAAGTGCTACTTTTTGTGTTAAGTCATTGAATAAATATCTAAGGAAAAGTAACTAGACAATTTGAGTGCAGCATCTAATTTTTAGTATTGGTGAAGTTTGATAGTGTTTGCATTCTTGCTGGGTGGTACTGTTTACAATTTGCATATTTATATTTTCAAAATAAATAATCGAAACAATAAATGTTACATATAAATTTAAAAGCCTGATACGTTTGAATAAAATACTTCCTAATGTTTCCAAATATAAATATTTTTAACTGTCCATACAACACAAATTTTAATCATATTGAATTACTTTAAGAAAACCTTATATTCGGCTGTGATATAGTTTGAAATTTGGTTTGACAACGATGGATTAAGAAAAATTACATTTATGTAGGGTAATACAATATAAAATTAAACTAGAAAATAACAGTTTTTGTAAGCAAATACTTTATGTTTTTGTTAAAACGTCATTCTAAACCCTTTTTATGCGTAGTATTAGTAAAAATATTCTAATCATTGATATGAAATTCGATGATCAAATCTCAGTGTATTTAAGATTTTTGTACATATTTTAATGCAACACTTTATTTTATGAATAAACTACATACTGCACAAATACTAATAATTGTTTTGTAAAACATTAATTTAAACTTAAATTTTCATAAATTTTGTTTAATTTGAATATCTTAAAAGAATTTCAGATAAAAGCTATCATTTTATTTTAAAATACAAAACGAAATATGTCAAATGTCATGGATGAAGAACGCACAGATATACAAATTACGGGCTACCTAGGGCCATTTTCAGGATAATAAAACTAACAGTAATAATTTTAATATTTTTGATAGTTTTATGATCCTGAAGGGATGGGCCTAGTCATAAATATGTAGATATTTAATAATAAACAAAGTATTTTAATTCAATTGAGGAAGAACAAATTTAAAAACAAATATTATAAATGATATGCAACAAATTTTAAAATACGATAAGATAAGCCACAACAATTTTGAGATAACTATTAAGTCCTGGGGGCGCATTTCTCATGTTTGAACAGAGCGCAAAAATGTCTTGCACCGGCCCTGCCTATAAGGGATAGCCTATGCAATAATTAGGTGTAATTTTCAACCGTGACTAGTCGAGGAATAATAATTACATACTAAGTACTATCTATGTAATTTGTACTAAGCATTGATTATTCCTTGTATGAATAAAAAAGTCGTTAGTTTATGTACGGATTGTGCTTAGTTTAACCATAATTTTATCGTTAATTTTAATGAATAGTACCCCGGCAATGAATAATTTAATCCAAGAATTGGAACCAATGAAGTCGTTATTAAGTATTGGTTAAACTTATATATGCATTAGTTATGGCATTTATGTCATGAATTCTGCAATCGAATTCTATCAATTACGTCAAATTAAATATTTATTGTGATAGTTTTATGATCAGTTCATCTATAACTATGTATAATATGATGGTATATTAAAACACATAACTTATTCATTATTCTTATTTTATTATTTTCTTTATTTTTTTGGTATTTTAAGATTTCCTTTTATTATATATTTAAATAAACAACTATAAATTTAATGTAATTCTAAATATTAGTAAATTCTAAATATTTAATTCATTTTTAAACAAAGTTCCTTTGTACTGAGCTGTCAAAATTAATTCCAATCAATTGTTTTTTAGGAGTGGCTCAATTAATTACTGTAATGAATATAATTATTATGAGGAATAAACTATTTTTACTCTAAACTTACCTTAAACAGTTAGAATAACAATATATGTACATCACACAATATAAATTTTTACTTCACGTTTTAAGTTTACACCACCTATTTATGAGGAATCTTGATAAAACAATGAATTTATCGAGTAATATTGTATGTTGGATGTGGTTGATTGAGAGAGGGAAAGAAAGATCACAAAATTCTGTAAACTATGAAAATTTGGAATATATAAAACATATTAAGCATAAAATATGTATTCGTAGTGATGAATAATGAAATATTTTGAAGGATTAATGACAGTAACTTCTTTTTATTTTTCTCTAAAATTATTCAAAATATTCAGTGATCATACTTTAATAAGCACTTTTTTTAGTGAATGCTTCATTCTGACTTAGAAATAAATCGTTCTCATGTAGGAATAATGTTGAAAATTAAGTTTGTTTAATCCATAAGAGGAATATTTAATACATAAATGAAAATTGGCGTTTTTATTACTTCAATAAGTATAATTTCTCCAAACCCATTTCTCTGGGTATATATATATATATATATATATATATATATATATATATATATATATATATATATATATATATATATATATATATATATATATATATATATATATATATATAATTTTGATATATTAATATAATTGTTTGTCAGGTTATACTTTCATTTTTCAATTTCATAAAACTAGGTTCAACGTAAAAACATTGATCAAAGCGTTTGTGTTGAACTTTGTAATAGGGTGGTACAACAAGTGTAATAGGGTTTAGAATATGTGTCACAACAACACATAAATACCTTTTAAGACCTAGGACTAGACCTAGGTCCCATAACAACTGGCGTTCTAAGATGTAGATTAACGCTTTTTTTAAACATCTGTGGGTTGAAGCCACCTGAGACTAAGTGTTCCGGCAAACTATTCCATTTGTACGCAGTTCGGACAAAGAAATCTCTCTGCGATCTGCCAGTATGACAGCGCGGGATCTTTACCGTTTCACTGGTTGCGGCAGCCGATTGCCGAGTGGAACGGGGGTAAGAATAAGTTTGAGGCATGATGCCGCTGATTTTATCTGAGCAATGCTGATGACGATATTTGTAAAAAACAACGAGGTCAGCAACAGTGCGACGATGTTGTAGGGAATCAAGTTTTGATGCCAAAGTTCGATCACCCACAATTCGTATAGCTCGCTTTTGAACAGAGTCCAAGAGGGCCAAGATGGAAACAGAGGCAGCACCCCAAACTTGACAGCAGTACTCCATACAGGGACGAATATAGGACTTATAAACATGGAGCAATTGGTATGGAGTAAAAAATTTTTTGCATCTATTTAGGAGGCCGAGTTTTTTAGACGCGCTTTTTGCCATCGCCATTACATGATCGTTCCAGAGTAGGTCATTTGAAACTGTGACACCCAATAAACGAATGCTTTTACATTCACCTATTGGTTCATCACACATACTAAATAAAATATCTTTGGGGAACTCGGTCTTTAATCTGGAAACAATCAACAGCTGTGTTTTGGTGGAGTTGAAATTGACAAGGTTTTGGTCACCCCAGTCGGCGACTTTATTCAGGTCTTTGTTCAAGTTTATGGCAGCGTCTCTCCCGGCAGGATTAATTCGTTCGTGCATTTTACCTTTGGAAGGAAGCGGCTCGAACGACTTATGCAGAGTACTATCATCTGCAAAACTATTTATTGAATTACTGGTGATTTTCAACAATTCGTTGATATAAATCAAAAATAGGGTTGGGGACAATACTGAGCTTTGGGGTACACCAGCGTTAATTAGTTTAGACTCAGAAGAATATCCGTCTAAGGTTACCGAAATGTATCGGTCGGATAGAAAATTTTGAATCAGCTTCACAACATTGGGATGAAAACCGTACGCAACGAGCTTGTTGACTAAGTTGGCATGCCAGACTCGATCGAATGCCTTGGAGATGTCTAAAGCGATAACGTATGTTTCACCACCTTTATCAAGTATGCTGTTCCAACAATGCGCTACATAGTTTAATAGATCGGTAGTTGATCTTTTGTTTCGAAAACCGTATTGGCCGTCGGATATCAAATGATTTTCTTCCAGAAATTTTGAAATATGTGTATTAATATAATGCTCATAGACTTTGGATAGGACCGATAGTAAAACTATTGGCCTATAATTTGAGATATCGGATTTTGGTCCTTTTTTGGGGACGGGCTGGACATTTGCCAACTTCCAGCACGAGGGAAATATACCAGATTTGTAGGATTGGTAGAATATTTTAGTTAAAGTTGGTGCAAGTTCTTTGGAAAAGGTTTTTAAAATAATGGGTGGAATATTGTCCATTCCTGATGCTTTGTTGATGTTTAACCCCTTTAAAAGTTTAGCGACTATTTTGGGTTTGAAGTGAAGTTCATTCATATTAACTCCTGAAGACTGGATTTGGGGTATTTCTTTAGGAGTTTCCAAAACAGTGGAGTTCAGAGCAAAGCGTTCAGCGAACAAGTTAGCTTTTCTTGCGGGATCATTGACGATTAATTCACCATCAATAATAGGGAGAATAGAAAATTTTGTACCAGAATTTAAAAAATTAATGGCACTGTAGAAACTCTTGTCAGAAAGAGACATAGACGTAAGTTTTGAGGCTTTCGCTCTGTCAATTTCAGACTTTTCGTTTGAGATAATCTGGTTAGATATTTTGTTGGCCTTTAGATATTGGGATCGATTAGTAGGAGTTTTGTTATGAATCCAAATATTAAATGATCTACGTTTATTTCTAAGTGCCGTTTCGGCAGCTTTCGAATACAAGTACTTTTGTTTGGGTTTTACTATGGAGAAAGGGACAAATTTATTGATAGCAAATTGGATGGTTTCTGTAAAGTTTTGAGCAGAAACATTTACATTGTCAGTGTAAAAACAATGACGGTCGAAAGGGAAACCATGGAAAAAATTTTGAAGACCACTCTTATCCATTTTTGAGCAGTGAAATATTTTACGGGGTTTGGGAGCTGTAGTTTTAAGTAAATCAGTTTTGATAACTGATGAGATTAAATAATGATCAGAATTTCCAATACTACCTTTCGCGACATCGACACTCGTAATATCTGGCATTGTGGTAAGATAGAGATCTAAAAGAAAACTATTATCACCGCCATTACGGGGAGTGAAAGTCGGGCTTTTAACAATTTGGAATAGGCTCTGAAACGCGGCAAAAATTTCTGCCAGTTTTCCACTATTGGCAACATCGTCGGTCAATTTGGAGAATTCCAACCATGATTTGTTGTGGACGTTGAAGTCACCGGTAACGATAACTTCACAATTAGGGGACTTTGCTCTAATCTCGTCCACAATTTTTGTCAGTATATTAAAAAAGTTTGGGTTACGTTTGTTGGGGGACCGGTATAAAGCTATTGTAAAAAAAGTCATTTCTGGAAGACAAATCTTTAAAACCATTGTATTGAAGCCGTCACCGTGTAGTTCAAAATTTGGAAAGCGCGTGTACGCAACACTCTCATGAATGAATGCGCATACGCCCTGATGGAGTTTGAAAGCTGGTTCGAGCCTATATTTGGAATTAAGCGATTCTATAAAGAGAAAATTTTCAGAAACTTGTGTTTCTGTAAGGAAAAGAATGTTCGGTTTGTCGTGCTCAAGGTGATGTTGCACGTGGTCATGGTTAGCGTTCAATCCGCAGATGTTTTGAACATGTATTTTGAAATTTTTTATTGATTCATATATATATATATATAAATATATATATATATATATATATATATATATATATATATATATATATATATATATATATATATATATATATATATATATATATATATATATATATATATATATATATATATATATATATATATATATATATATATATATATATATATATATATATATATATATATATATATATATATATATATATATATATATATATATATATATATATATATATATATATATATATATATATATATATATATATATATATATATATATATATATTATATATATTTGGACGCCAATTGTATTTCTTAAAAACCTAAAAATTATGTTTCCCAAAAATTTGCCCCTCCCTGAACCCCCCTTAACGAGTTTTGATTTTTTGAATTAATAAATTTATGTAAAATTAAGCTATTTTTAAAAACTAATTACTCCGTATGTGTTTATTCGATTTTATCGTAATTAGTCTTTTTTTCTTTGTGTTTTATTCAACTTTAATATCACGGGAATTAAAATGTCTAATATTAAAAATTGACCAAACGCAACATCAAAATGTACAGTAGTTTTTTTGTCAAAAAGGCCAGTTTTAAAAATGCTATCAAGACCATAGATTTTTATATATATATATATATATATATATATATATATATATATATATATATATATATATATATATATATATATATATCTTATCTTTCTTATATATATATAAAAATCACGTGTCACGATGTTTGTCCGCGATGAACTCCGCAACAACGTAACCAATCTTAATGAAATTTTGAACAATGTGTGTATGATGGTCCAGGTTGAGAGATAGGATAGTTATTATCTTGATTAAATGCCTGAATATTTTTTAATTACGAATTAAATGTTAAATATGGATGGTTCATATGCCAACTTTCAGATGGCAGAGTAAATCAATTTTTTCAATTGATAGTAAACTTCAACTTCGTGTAAGGCTATTATTAGACTATCAAATATGTTTTAGTAAAGAAAGCTTTGTTTTATTTGATAATAAACGAAAAGCATATTATACTAAGTCAAATACGTTACCAAGGATTATTAATAATTTTGTGGAGGTTATATATTAATCATATAAGTGTTAGTATCGAAACCTGTAAAAAAATTATTGTATTGGTTTTTATAAAGTTTGAATAAAAATAAGAGTACAAATTAAAGAAAACAATAATTTAAATTTATTAATTATTTTTTTAAATTATTCATTGATCTTCAATATTAATTTACAAAAATCAATATCAAATTTAAAAATGCTCTTATTTGTATAGCTAATTAAAATATAACGATTAGATGTAAATAAAAATTGTCATCAAAACTGGATGAAAAACTAGAAGCGAAGTTTATTTTACAACATTTACATTCTCCAATTTCATGTCATATTTTTTTATTGACCAATATATTTGATAGTGTGATATACGCCTCATAAATTTGGGTTAGCCAATAGATGGTGCCGTATTTGTATTTGAAACGTTGTTTTTAGGCGTGCCATACACCTGTGCTAAACTATGCGAAATATGCGAACTATGTTTTTAAAAAAGTAATGTTTTAATGCGAATAAAGCTTTTTAAAAAAATGTAATGTTTCCGTTTTTCTTTTCTTTTTTAAATGTTTTGTTTCCGTAATGTTTTTTTCTATAATTACGTTATATACATTATTTTTCAAAAATTATCATATTTCGCATAGTTTAGCTCAGGTGTATAGCGCGCCTTAACGTTGAAGTTTTGCAAATACACTAAGATTTGCTTTTTCAAATTGTCGTGTATTATTTCTTCATTGGTGATTGGTGATAATTATTTTAATTGGTTTTTTGTTTAAATATCGGTTTATGCGCGTAGGTTGCTTTGATCAATGTTTTTATAGCAATAATTAAAGAATTCAATAACGAATTAAATATATACTCGCGCAGGAAGATTTGTAAAATTTAAAATTTTAGATCTATGGGTGTGACAACCCCGCGTACTTAGATCCCTGCTATTTGCACATGAGTTAGCTGGAGCTATCGTAAACCACTGGCTAGCACTAGCCAAAGTGATATCTTAGGGATGTTGGCGGATGAACTTTTTTCAATCAACGATAGCACCCTAGAGAATAGAATATTCTTTGATGATGACACGCTATTTTTTTAAAATAAAATGTGTTGGGTAGTACGAATTACAATGTGAGCAACAACAACCATGACAACCTTTAAAGAATAAGGTCCCACGACAACATGCTTTCTAAGGTGTTGATGGACGCAAATTTTTTATTTTTGTATATATTTTTGAAGAATGAACTTTTTCGTTTGATCGAAGAAATGAGCTTCCATATAACTATTAAATATACCGGGTTTAATCCTTCAGCAAAACCATGTTTTACATGATCTTTGTATATGATTCTAGCACTTTAAGGATAATTGGTAACCCAATTTAGCTTTGTTCCTACAAATTTGAAAAAAAAAAAAAGTATTTCATTTTCATTTCCTCTATTTTATCATGAAATATTGCCCTATGTCGTTTATTATTATGTGAAAGTATTTATTATTTAGTTCTTCTTATTCTATTCATTCTCCTATTCATTCTTTGAAATGAATATAAAAAACAAAAAATAAGAAATTTGCGTCCATCATCTTAAAAAACATGATGGTATGGAACCTAGGTCTTAAAGGGTTTTATGTGTTGTTGTGAGAGATATTGTAATTCCAACTACACAACACATTTTATTAAAAAGATATGTCAAATATTTTGAAATAGCACATATTTTTTTGAAATGTTTTGGTGAAAAAGATGATGAACAATTTCATTGAAGCTACAATTTTGAATGGAAAATTCAAAGGGGAGTATGTACAGCTGCTACGCATATCAATGTTCCCAACAGATATGGCAACAGCATGGCAAATCAAACGTTTAGTTTCCAGTGCAACTCGCTTTTGCAATGACCATCAACAAAGCACAAGGAAAATTGCTGCAAGGATGTGAACCAGGTAGATTTGGAGAATCCGTACTTCTCACATCTGGACAACTGTATGTAGCCATCTAACGTATAAATAGTACACGAATAAATACCTTCTGATTTATTCGTGTACGTATCTAGACGGAAAAACACAAAATATAATGTGTGCTTACAAGCACAGGAACAAAGAAATAGAATTAAAACGACATTTTGAAATTTTTTCCTTATTAAAATAAATAATTGTTGCTATAAAAATGATACAATGTAAATTTAATGTTAGGTGCGTTTAGTTTGACTGAAACAACTGAAAAAACAACAACAATTGCATTCAATTTTTCGTTGTTTCAAATGCTTCAGTCAAATCGAGCACGGCTGTTATCAAAACGAGTTTTCTTGAATTTCCTTTCTTATGAGATACCGACAATATGCGACGGCTATAATGTTAAATAAACAAAAGTTTTACACTATTTGGTGTAAAATAAATAAAATTTTGAGAGATTTTTAGCGTGACTAAACTTAAAGTAATTATTTTAATTCACATGAATTTTGCAATTTTAAAGCATTTTTTATTTTCTCTCAAAAAAACTTCTTTAAAACAGTTTTTGTGTGTTTCGTGTCGGGAACAAATACAATTTACAATTGTATAATCACAGATGAAGAATTCAATTTAAATAAATATGAGATAATGAAGTTTCAATTTAGAAATTATCTGAACATGAAAATTAAAATATGTTTTATTGTTGTTTCATCCACTGTGGCTGAGTCTGTAAGATAGCTTTGAACTATGATGTCTCTGATGAGTGTGAGTTCAATCCCGACAATAATTAATTATTATCGGGAATAATACTTTCAATAATTACTTTGCGCAATAATTACTCACAAAATTGCCCCAAAATTAATATTCCATTAATGTTGTCTATATATGGAACATATATGCCAATATATTGACCGTGTGTAAGATATTAGTTTCGCATTGATTTGCAGCAATCAATAATCACTTTAAAATGACTTAAGATGTTGACTAATATTTCTCATCCTATGAATTCACATCTTATAAATTCTAATACAAAAACTTCCAAATAATTTTGATTTTTTTGCATCACTTCTTTTATTCCTTTTTTGTATCACTACTTCTATACCTTCATCAAATGTATTGTCGCTATTCTTTCTGCCCTTGCTGACCATAAAATGACAACGATCAAAACTTTTTGCAATGTTTTTAATAACCTACCGGTAAAGCAAGCGTATATTAAACCGCATGAACACTGTGAAAATTAGTGAATCCATTTTTGTTCCGTATAATGTTCTATATAGAGACACACCTGAAATCTTATTTGATCGCGTATTTTTTATATATCCTTTGTTTTATATATAATACTATTTTTTTTATATTTTACTGATCAACTAGAGTGCTGATCCTTTTACAATCATATTTTAAAAAAAAGTCATTTCTCATTACTGCTCTTAGAAATTATTGCTACTACGTCAACAAAATGTATACACACAAGCTTTATTTATAGGCGTAGCAAAGCACGCCGGGTCCCGCTAGTATACATATATATATATATATATATATATATATATATATATATATATATATATATATATATATATATATATATATATATATATATATATATATTAATATATATATATATATATATATATATATATATATATATATATATATATATATATATATATATATATATATATATATATATATATATATATATATATATATATATATATATATATATATATATATATATATATATATGTATATATATATACATAGCCGAAGCGCGAGTTTTTAAGAATGGGATGCTGCGTTCTAAATAATATTCGACAATAACTACTATTAAAACTCAAAAATAGCCTATTTGAAGAAACATAGTACATTTTGCTACAAGATATGGAAACGCTGCTTTTTCGTGAATGATATTTATTATAAATTATTTATTTGGAAATCGACGACATATCATTTAAAATTCATATTTT
Source organism: Diogma glabrata (assembly GCA_963693315.1). Taxonomy (NCBI): domain Eukaryota; kingdom Metazoa; phylum Arthropoda; class Insecta; order Diptera; family Cylindrotomidae; genus Diogma; species Diogma glabrata. Next base: position 141,779,971 of record OY856186.1, on the reverse strand, counting down.
TCATGGTTACTTTGTCTTAAAAACTATTTGATGAAGATACCATAGCAACTACAGTTTGTTATCTAGCGAATATGATTTTATACACTAGAGGAAAAAACGATTTTCAAAGGGGATTAAATCTGCATGAAAATAGAAGTCATTTGCTATTGTAGAAAAATATATTTTTTCGGCAAACGGCTGTAAAGTTTAACTTTACTGTCGCTGAGGAGTAGCTTAAGTCTTACTATTTAGTCGGCGGCTGCAAAAGTAACGCCATTTTTATTTTATCTGCCGGCGGCTGTAAAGTAACTTTCATATTTTTACGGCGGCTGTAAAGTAATTTTCATATTTTTACGGCGGCGGTAAAGTAATTTTCATATTTTTACGGCGGCAGTTAAGTAAAATAACATGATATTATTAATTTGTTGAAAACAGAATGCATTTCAGTTCATTTTAATGAATTAAAATCAATAAAAATTAATTTCAGAAAATTTATTACCTAAAAGATATTTATAAAAAAATTGATGCATTAATTTCATATTTTTAAACAAATTTAAACGTTTGCCGAAAAAATAGTGTATTGCATTCGGAGCTAAAGTGACTTTTTGTGTTTCGTCTATAATTGTCAGCCTCCCTACGGTCGGCCGCCAAACTATAGACTCAACACAAAAAGTACAACTTTAGCTCCTAATTCAATAATATACTATTTTGCATATTTTTCTATTACTTTTAACTAAAGACGCTTTCCATTGAAGATCAAAATTGTTTCACTTTAATCTTCTCTCCCTCGAGCAAGTTGTGTATTTGAAAAGCATTTCATTTTACTAATTTATTTAGATCGGCGGCTACAAAGATGTTTTTGTATTGTTTATAGTAAAATGGACTAGTCAGATCAATCATAAGCTCAAAATAATTATTTTAAAATAAGAATAAAATTGTGTATTTATATTTGAAATATTTTTAAAGTTTATACGTTCCATTTGTGATCTACTCAAAGCTTTTAAGTTATTTTGTTCTAAAGGAACAGTTTTTATTAAATATCCGAAACAGTCGTTTTCGTTTGCATTTTATTTATATGTACTAATATTGGAACATAAATATGGTTGTTACAAAGCAGCTAATATCATCAGATATATGAAAAAATTTCTTTGCTTAATATATCAAAGTATGGACTATGGTTTTATATTATTGAAATTCACCAAGGGAAAAAACTATTGTATTTGTTGATTGGTCCTATCCTAACAAACAATCGAGAAATAGAACCACGAAAATGGTTCAAAAATCAAAAGGAGCAAATACCTACATAATTTGAAAATCAGTGGGTCTTCTATTTTCTTATTGAAAAATATGTTGATATTTTAAAACAAAACTGTTTTGGAAACTGTTCTGCAATAATTTTTAATTATTAATGCTAAATGCACCATAATTATTTATTCAAACATTTGTAATTCAAACAATAAATCCAAGTTCTTATTAAAAATCAATACATACTTTGATGTAAAGTAGTAAAACTTAGCAAAAACAATTAAACCAGTACATCTAAGCTAAAACAAAACAGATTTACCATAGTACTACTATGGTAGTATATGATATGCTATAAGCAACACAGCATCTACTGCTATGATTTTTGTTTGATTTTTTTCGTTTTTTCTTTTCCTATTTGTGTTTCTTCTTATTTTTTTTCGTACAAATATTATAATTCCGTACGCTGCAAGTTGGACAGCTTCTTGTATATTATTTGGACGAAATAAATAAATATTTTGATTGCGTTGAAGTTTTTTTATAAATATTAGGAATTAATATAATTAAATAATAATAATAATAAATATTTATATGGAAATATTTGTATAATTTTACAGAAACTTTGAAGATTTATTTTAAATAAATACTAAAGTATTGAAAATTTATTGAATGATGGTTGATAAAATCATATTAAAAAACAATCGTTAATTTGAAAAAGAGCGGCCTGTTTCAAAGGGAAGCAGTGCTTCCCTAGCATCCAAAGACGCTTCGCCTATGTATATATATATATATATATATATATATATATATATATATATATATATATATATATATATATATATATATATATCCCAGCCAGCACACTTAGTGAAATTTAGGTGAACCATTTTGGGATTTGGTTAAATTTAAGTAAAAGTTTGGTTAAATATGTGGAAAAAGGTAATAGATGACTGTTTCAGCTAATTAGTGTACATGTATTTCTAGTCGAAAATTATAGTTAATATGTTTATGGTGTAAAAAAATAAGTTAATAGGTAAATTTAACATATTAAGTATACAAGTTTAAGTAAAAAAAATCATGTAATACAGATAGTACATGTATTTCATGTATTAAGTGACAATTTAAGTTACAAAAGTGTATCTAATACATGTATTTAACTTATTACCTGTTGTTTAGCTAGCGGTAATTTAGCTGACATTGCAACAGTTATTTCATGAAATAAGTTAAATAGCCTAAAATTAACATAACTACGGAACATTGAAACTTAAAAAAATTGTCAGACTGCTGTTAAGTTAAATTGGTCGAGTTTTACATGTAATATTGCATTTAATTTGGTTTAATGAACAAATGTTAACTAAATTTTTGCTGTCGTTTTCATATAATACATATAATAAGTATATGTGTTTATAAGATCCATAATATCCATAAAGATTTATAGCAAATCTCGTTTTCCGATGACAATTATTATTAGTGCGCAGTATATTGATCAAATCGCTCGGATACAGTCTTTATTATATATTTCTCTCACTAACGTTGTTTTAAATAGTAAAAATGCCCCTGAAAAAGAAAGTTAAGAAAAACGGTCGATACTACATAATGCGGCGGAAGAAAGCGGCCGAATTCAAAGCACGATTTGATGAATCAAATGTGTCAAGGGATAAAGAAATGAATCGGCCACCACCACAACAACTGAATGCCACTTTTGAAAATAATTTGCCAGCAGAAAATGCTATGATCGAAAATACCATCCCCGTTAGTGTTACTTGTGATGAAAATGTAGAGTGTGACGATGATATGCCAGATGATTGTACATCCCAAGTTGGTGAAACTGCTGAATTTTTATTATCAGAAGCAGATATTGCTGAGGAATTGATGCGCGAACACCTGGAATATGAGCATAACGCTCAAACTAAAATAGATCTGTTGAACGAATGGGCTTTGCAAAACAAGATTTCATTAACAACGTTGTTATATTTTTTTTAAAAGAATATTAAATTAAAAATATCACATTTATCGTGACTCAGTTTGAAATGAATCATCTTTAGAGGAGCTTTTAAAACAGTTTATTGAGGAATTCAACATTTATTTATTATTCTTGTTTACTATTCTTGTTTTATTATTTTTTATTATTTACGAATTTCGAAAGCTATGCTTTCATCACCTGAATAAATAAATTTAGAAAGAAATAAATTTTAAAGTAAGATACATTCCATTATATACATATCGGTGGTTTAATAAAACCCCATTTCAAAAAATTAAAAATCTAACTACTGAAATAGTACATTATGATGCTAGGACGTAAAGCTAAAGATTTTGGACGGATGTGGAGTTTGCAAATCGAGGCGCTAGCCGAGATTTGCACCCACATTAAGTCCAAAATAGCTTACGTCCGCGCATCATATACTATTTTTTATTCGCCGCAAGCAAACTATTTTAAGAAAAGTTGTTTATTCTAAATTAAAATTTTAAATTTTCATAAATTTTAAAATAGAAATATGTGGAACAAGTAACCTTTGACAAA
>OY856186.1:141746238-141776029 GCA_963693315.1 Diogma glabrata | reverse complement strand
CAAGCGATAGAGCAACATCGCCAATTGTTTCCTACTAGAAATAAAACAAAACTAATACAAACCTTTGAACAACTTTCTTAAAATTAAAAGAAATCCTAAAAATGCGTACTATGTTAACGTTTTAAAAGGAATTGTATTTGAACTGAAGGGACTTGCCATAATTAAAATATCATTTATCGAAAGTAAAATAAAAAGTTTTCAAATGAAAATGATAATTTTGTATATTTTATTAAGTAGATTTTGTGAAATTATGAAGAAGTTGCCTTTTGGCCTAAATTCTGGAAAACACGACTTCACTTCATTCTGGAAAACACGACTTAGCTTGTTGGCAAGCTAATAAAATTGTTTATGAGATAAAATCGTAAAATGTGGTGGTTAGTATGACAAAAAGTTAAAATAATGACAACGCTTTTCGAAAAATGCGCAAATTTGCAATATTTTTTAACTTCGGCTTCAAATTTTCATGGTTAGACTTCAGAAAACGTGTGTACCATGGTTATTTTTGAATTTTATGGAAAATTTCCCATCGAATAGCACCCCGGTATTTTTGTTTTTATGTTGTCGTATCGGTATCCAGCCTCAATTTGAATTTCCTGCATGAATAGCCCAAAATTCAGGACGTTTTGCAAAACCGCACGCTCTGGGAATGAGATAAAAAGCTCAGATCGGGCGGAAAACTTTTTTTTCATCGAGAACTTTCAGATTTTTGATGTGGACCTGAACATTTAAAAAAAAGTGGATTTGTGAAACAGTCTCTCTCTCTCTCTCTGGCGTTTACATCCCATGGAGGGATTTTGCCGTCTGTGCAATCAGCTTCCAATTATCTCGTTCCATGACCAGTTGACCCCAGTTTCGACATCCTATATCACGAAGGTCTTGGATGATGTCATCACGCCAGCGTTGTCTAGGTCTTCCTCTTCGACGAACACCAGCTGGTTGTTGTTGGGACGCTTTTTTTATCATTCTATCCAATGGAGCCCTTTCTACATGACCAAACCATCTAATCCGGTTGGATTTAATGAATCCGATTACATCACAGCCTCCAAGAAGCTGTCTGATTTCGTGATTCATTCGGATTGTATACTGATTTTCAGCAACTTTACATGGACCATAAATTGTTCGTATGACCTTCCTCTCGAAAGTTGATAAAATTCTACAATCGGAGGAAGTCAGTGTCCAGCTTTCACTTCCAAATGTAAGCACAGGTCGAATTAATGCTTTGTAAAGTGTGAGTTTCCACGACCGCGAAAGATATTTTGATCGCAGAAGTTTTGAGTATGCGTAGAAAACTCTGTATGCGGCAGAGACACGGGCTTTGATATCTGCCTGCATGTCATTTGACGATGTTATTACAGACCCGAGGTATTTGAAGTTTTCCACGCGTTCCACTTCATAGTCGCCAGTATCCAGATTTCCGGGAGGTATGTTCTTAGATGTTGTTAACACTTTGGTTTTGCCGGTGTTGATGCATAATCCAAGTCGTTTAGCATTTCTTTCAAGCTGAGAGAGACTATCCTTAATATCGCTTGTTCTACGTCCGAGAAGCACAATATCATCTGCGTAGCCAAGAACTTGACTAGATTTGTTATATATGCAGTTTTGTGTCTCAATTCGGCTTTTTCTTATCGCGTACTCCAGCGCCAAATTAAACAGTACGGGCGCAAGTGCATCACCTTGTCGAACACCTGATGTTATATCGAAAGGATCAGAAACTGACCCTTCGATTACTATTCTACAATTTGATCCCGATGTTGTGAGTTTGCACAGAGAAACAAGTTTCTCTGGATGCCAAGGCATATGAGTGCGGACCAAAGGTTTTCGCGGATGATACTGTCATATGCTTGCTTGAAATCAACGTAGAGCTGGTGAATGCTGATGTTGTACTCCCAACATTTTTCTAGAATCATCCTTAAGGTAAAACATTGATCTGTGGTTGAACGGTTGGGACGAAAACCACACTGATAGTCACCGATGATAGATTCGGCGAACGGGATGAGTCGAGCAAGTACGACATTAGCTAGTATTTTATATGCAGTGTTCAACAGTGCGATGCCACGATAATTTTCACACTTTAGACGGTCACCTTTCTTATGCAGCGGAGCAATGAGAGCTGTTTTCCATTCAGCAGGTAGTTCTTCTTGGTCCCAGATTGCAAGAATCAGATCATATATACGTGAGACCAGAGCTGCTCCTCCATTTTTCAAAAGTTCTGCGGGAATACCATCGAAACCTGGTGATTTGCCATTTTTCAGTTTTTTAATGGCAGTTTCCACTTCTTCTATTGCTGGGTAAGGGACAAAAATCTCCTCATTTGACGGAGCAATTGCTCGAATAGGATGAACTTCATTCGTTCTATTCAGTAGGTCTTGAAAGTGGGATCGCCACACTGCCAGCACATCGCGTTCACTTGTTGTAAGTTCATTGTTTTCATTTTTGATGGCTGTAGATCTTGGGTGGAAATCTTTTGTCAGATTCCGTGCATTGGCAAAGCACTCTTTTGAATTTCCGTTGGCCGCATGTAGGTCGATGTTTTCGATGCAGCTCTTCATGTGTTCGCGTTTCTTTTTACGTAGAAGTTTTGCTGAGGCTTTTCTGGCGCATAGATAATCAGCTTGGGAGCTTCGGGTGTTCCTTGTTAACCATTTTTCTCGCAGTTTTTGTTTAGTTTCAACGGATTGGCGGCATTCGTCGTCAAACCATTCGTTGTGTGATTTCGGTGGTCGTTTTCCGATTGTAGTTTGTGCTGCGGCTATAATGGTTGATTGAAGCGTTTGCCATTCTTCTTGTATGTTTAATGGCATCTCAGATGGGATGTCATGCTCTTCTATGTTTTGTGTTATTATTTCCTGATATCTATTCAGCGTTTCCGGATGTTTAAATGCTTCGACATTCCAGTGCACGGTCTTTTTTGCTTGTCTGTTAAATGTAGATGATAATTTGCACTTGTACTTAAAGATGACAAGCATATGATCGGTGTCCATATCAGCACCTCTGTATGATCGAACGTCAGTTACACTTGTAGAGTGTCTCTTAGAGATCATGACGTGATCGATTTGATTTTCTGTTCTTCCGTCATTTGATTTCCACGTTGCTTTGTGAATTCTCTTGTGAGGGAAGAAAGTGCTGGAAATTACTAGATCATACATCATAGCCAGCTCGGCTGCGCGAAAACCGTTATTGTTGCTGGTATGATGCAAGCTGTTGGGGCCGATATGTGTTTTAAGTTCTGCAATCCTACCAATTTGAGCATTAAAGTCACCTACCACGATTTTTATATCGTGCCGCGGGATGTTATTGATGACTTCTTCGAGTTCTAGGAAGAACAGGTCTTTAATATCATCTGCTTTATCTTCAGTAGGTGCATGAACATTGACGATCGTTACATTGAATTTTTGCGTGCGGATTCTCAGTGTGCATAACCGCATATTAATTGGGCAGAAGTCGATAACATGCTGATTCACGCGACGGTGTATAAGAAAGCCAACTCCAAATTCTCCTCCGTTTTGATGACCGCAATAATAAAGAGTGTATCCTTTCGCTGTTTCATGGATTCCACTCCCTGGCCATCTTAATTCTTGTAATGCCACTATATCCAGTGTGTAGCTCTCGATTTGTTGTGTTAGTTTTAGGAGATCTCCTGGTCTTCTGAGGCTTAGCACGTTCCAGGTTCCCATTTTTAAATCGTAGTCCGGGTACAGTTTCCGAGGTCGTTCCAATATTGAATCCGAGATATTCCGAGGCCTGTGTACAGAATTCATGACAACAATTTTTTTACGGAAATGGGGTGTTAGCCCTTCGCCCAACCCAAATTTTCGTGAATGGGTTCGTTCTGCATCTTAAGGTCACCAGAAACAACTTTTTTACACGTTTGTATAGCGACCCGTTTGATCCAAGACAGACGCCCGCTGCAAGCCGCCCCTAACATGGAGAACAGACGCTTTCTACACATTTATATAGCGAGCCGCTTGATCCAAGACAGACGCCCGCTCCAAGCCGCCCCTAACATGGAGAACAGACGCTTGAGTTGCACTGGTTTTATGGCGCCAATGACTCGCCATGGTGCAGAATCATTGAGTATAAGCAGTATTTACTCTGCCCCTCTCAACTACACCAACCTAATTCTGTTAGCGTTACCCAGGTAGCACGGCGTGGACGTAGAATTTCGGATTTTCGCTACCCTGTGAAACAGTCTAATATATATATATATATATATATATATATATATATATATATATATATATATATATATATATATATATATATATATATATATATATATATATACCCTTTTTAATTTGGTCTATTTTGGTCTATATTTAAAAAAATTCTACTTGAAGCCGTATTTTTCATTTATCAAAGGCTATCTATAAACCGAATATAGACCAAAATAGACCAAATTAAAAAGGGTCGAGTCAAAATGTCGCAAAATTTTGCTGAACTTGACTGAAATTGCTTTTTAAAAAGTTCATTTAATAATAAAATATTTGATATTTAACATAAAAAAAAAATCTGAATCTAAAAATCGCCATTTTTATAATTTTTCTTCAGAACAAAAAAAACTGATTCCCGACAGTCATATGCACAACGAATTTTATCTCTAAAACAAAAAATATGGCTAGTCCTAAACTTTCACAAGTTGTTAGATATAAAATAAGCTTCAATTTAGTTTAAAAAAAAAAAAAAAAAAAGGCTATGCCATCTTTTTTTCAATTACACCATTTTTTTCTTATGTTACACCGTTAAAAATTATTTCAAAAAATTAACAGTGTACATTTTTAAAAACTTTGTTCTAATACCTATTCAACGACATATCATTTATGAAAATCGATTGAGTAGTTTTTCTACAATCGCTCGTCAAAATGCACTCACATCACAAAATAACAAAAATTGAGGGGCACCCTGTGAAGACCCCTGGTCGAAAAAAAAAATTCTAAGAGAACTTGTATTTTTTATTTATCAAAGACTATCTATAAACAAAAAATAATCAAAATTAAAAGGTGTCAAGTCAAAACGATGTTGAATCTTCGTGAAATTGCTCATATATATATATATATATATATATATATATATATATATATATATATATATATATATATATATATATATATATATATATATATATATATATATATATATATATATATATATATACATACACCTATCCCCCGTTTTACACGGTAGATACGTACCTGATAAAAACGTGTTAATCGAATATATAAATTTTGTATGGAAAACCGTGTTAAACGAAAAATGTGGGTTTTCGGTCATTTCTTGGGCGACAAACAGATTCGGTAAAACATAAAAGTACTAGTTTAATCACATAAGATATCGAGATAACAGTTAAATTTATTTTCAAAAAGAAACATGCAACATAACCAATAAGAAATTCACAGAAAAATAAAAAGCAATTATGCATGCACATACTAGCATGTTGGCCTAAATCAAACCTAACTTAACTTGATTCAGTTCGGTGCGACTTGGAAGTTAAATCTGTAATTAATAATTGTGCTTTCTTTTTAGCTAAATCTTGCAAACATCTTCATATTGAATTAAAAATTCGTTGACAGTTCGCAGAAATCGGAGAGCTAGCTCACTATTGGAACATGTTGTTGAAAGTCGTTGCATTATATATTATCTTCTGGTATAATGGTTGCAATACAGAAGTTTTAAATTTGGGTAGAAATACAATTGATCCATTTGTAAGCTACAAATCTTGAGGGTGGCATGGAGCATTGTCCAGTAAAAGAAGAACCTTAAATATTATTTTCATTAAATACTATTTTACTTCTGGTACGAAAGAGTTATCTATGAAACAAATCAATGAACAATGTGGCTGTAACCCAAGCTTTTGTATTGGGATTTCAATGAATGGAAAGATTTGTTTATTTCTTTTTACCTGGACGCTTTGCCACCTAAGCCTAATCACTCTTTAGTATTGAAAACCTGATCAGCAGCCAAATTCTGTAATTGTGAAGTGATAAGTTTTTGAATGAACAGAAACGATGGATTTTTTAACGCTTCACGGCTTCACAGTTACAGAATTTGGCTGCAGGACAGTAAAATGTACCGGAATTAATTACAGTTAATTTTAGTGAATTAAGTCAATTTTAGTACATACAGTTGTGCTGTATTTAAATCAGTATGTGCGCTTTTTAATTTTAAATTTTTGCAAAAAATTCCCGTTTTTAAATATTTCGAACCAACCATGACTTGCAATAAAACTTAAAAGGCATTTTATTTAAGTAGATGGCAACTGTTTCACATTCCAAAACTTATAAAGTCTTACTAGTTATGATATTGGTACCAATTGGAATACGTCTTTGATATTGGTCTTCAAGCCATATCATTAATTTATTTTCCATTATTTTTATTTTTTTTAAATAAAATGTGCTGTGTAGTAGGAGTTACAATATGTATCAAAACAACAAATAAAAACTTTTAACATCACGGTCACCGCAACAACATGCGATAAACGATGTTGATGGACGCTAATTTTTATTGTTTGTGTTCTTTAAATTTTTTTGAATTGATATAACTAAACAATAAATCCAATCATTTAATAAAATATGACAGACCTCAATATTTCATTATAGGATAGAATAAGATCTCACTGCTATTGCCAGTGTTATACAATATCTCACGTTAACTCGTATGTCAACAGATAGAATTATTTACTTACAAATTAACTATGACCATTGATACACCTACGCATTTTGTATCTAGCTAATAACGATCTATTGCTTAAAATCAACTGAATAACATAGAGAATCTCTTACATCCCTTTGCTACAAAATTTTTCTTTTTGTTTTCTTGTTTTAATTTCAACCTGCATGTATATGATCATAAGTGGTATACCAGAAGGTTTAATTAAAATAAAGTAGATATAAGTGCGTGTAATTGTAATACCAACATTTTTTTTTTTACTTTTTTTTTTTTGAAATTTTGATTTCAAAAACCGTGTAAAGTCGAAAACGTGTTAAATGAGTGCCGTGTAAAGCGGGGGATAGGTGTATATATATATATATATATATATATATATATATATCAGTGGCGTATTATCATACAAGTTTTAAGGCAGCCGCACCAGGGCCCCGCGATTCAGGGGCCCCAAGCATAAGCAAAATGGAAAATAAAGCCAGACATGTTTGAAATATATTTATTTGCAGGCATTTAAATTACATTTTTTCTGTGCTGAAGTGTTACAAACTGTTCTATAATTTCATCGAATTTAATTTCGTCCAAAATTTAATTTTCAATAGAAAGAATGGATAAATCGTTCAAACGATCATTACTTATAGCATTACGCAAATAACTTTTGATTAACTTCAGTTTTGAAAATTATCGTTCATCTATAACATTAGTGACAAACATGCACAAAAACATTCGTAATAAAGTATCGATATTTGGAAAAGTGGTGGAAAGATTATCATTGAACATTGTTTTGTACATCGATTCATAATTTAAATTATCAAATGTGAAATAATTTTTGACAAATTGACATTCGTCAATCAATTGATTTGCATTGAGATCTTTTGGGTATTTTGCGGTTATTGCCTTGCAAGAATTTATAGCAATCTATTCATAACTCATTAAATTTAATTGTATCAAAAACGAGTACTGGCTATCTAGATCTTCATAAACTTTAGCACGCTCTTTCAGATTGAACAGCAAAGCCTTAATAATTGGCTTGAACAACGATTTTTCAAGGTGGTCTTTTTGTTCCTCTGGAAAAAGTGTTTGTGACTTTGATCGAGTTCGAATATTGTTTACGGTTTGGATATTAGATAGAATAGAATTTAAAAGCTGACAGGCTTTATCAAAAATTTTGTTGTAATCTTTATTTTCCAAACCTGTAACTATTGAATCAAACAGTTTTTTTGTCACCGAGACAGTTATATTAGATTTTTGTAATGCTCGATTCACAAAATTAAACTTGGTTAGTACACTTTTCCAGAGTACAAGCATCAAAATATTTTCGAATTGACATAGTTTTTTATCAAACCTGTTACCACTGCTTTGTTATCATCACTGAAGCTTTCCTCATTTAGGAAAGTTTTTAAAATATGCAACACTTTTAAATAACAAGAATGTAAAGCATGAACTGATTTGTACCTAGCTGACCATCTCGTTCCAGTTGCTCTTTTTAACATGTTTTCGCTATTTTCGGTTAATTGTTCTTGCAATCGATTCCATCGAAAAGGGGAATATACGAAAAATCCATAAAGTTTTTCAACCATATCAAAAAACTTAGTTGCAGCAGTATTGCCAGAAACACTATTTTTACCGACTAAATTTAATGAATGCGCAAAGCAGGGGACAAAAATTGCTGTTTCATTTGTTTGACAAATCAATCTTTGTAGGCCACCGTAAATACTTGCCATATTGTAAGCGTTGTCATGTGACTGGCCTCTACAATTATCAATGTTTATTTCGTTTTCATTATGGAATTTCATAATGATGTCAAAAAGATAATACGTCTTTACTGAATGACCTTCGATTTCAATAAATGAAATAAATCGTTCACAAATCATATTGCTTTTAACATATCGAACACAAAAAGACAACTGGTCTGTATGGCTCACATCCTGAGTAAAATCGACGCTAAACGAATTATATCGAGATTCTATAATTTCCGAAACAATGTGATTTTTAACATGTTTTGCCATTATAGAGATGAATTCTTCACAAATTGTGCTTGAAAGATACGATGCGTTTCCTAAAAATATTCCGAATAATAAAATAGTATATTAAGAAACTAGTTTCATAATCGACGATTTTATCGCACGCAATCTGTTTAGAAAACGACCCGCGCAGCGGGGAGTTTTCTAAAGGATAAGTGCGATAAAACGTCTTATGAAACGAGTTTTTTATACTATTTTTTCTATTTTGCATTTTTTGTCTTGAAATTTTAAAAAATGTGTATTTTATTAAAAAATAGTCAATTTCAAATTTTGGTATTATTACTAATTATTTTAATTAATTAAAATATTTAACACTAATTTAGATATTCTTATTAATTTTATTTAAATAATTATTCATTTTAATGTTCACTGACGTTTGTATGACCAATGTGACCAACCTTGAAAGACAAAACTTTGCGTATCGTAATGAAAGCCATTTCGATACGCATTTGGGTATCGAAATGACTTTATTTTAGACGCAAAATATAAAAAAATCGTTTGTCAATGTTACATGAAAAGAGTGTACCTTTTCCTTTATTGCCAAAACGAAAAATATGTACTTGTAAAAAGGGATCAAATTTAGCCAATAATTCAACAAATCCAAGAAAGTTTCCAAAACACATTTGATCCTAAAATTTCACGAAAAGCAAGTCCTCGTGATGCAAGAAATTTCAAAAACTCTACAACACACAATAAAATTTTTTTCCAATAGCTCATTTATGATAAGGAAAGCATGTTGATGATGAACGTAAAGTTGATGTTATGGACAAATTAAATTTTTGATTGCCTTATTTTACGCGTACCACGATCTTTAAGAAAACATTTATTGTATAGTGCACTGAAGTTACCCAAATTGAATCAACCAAATCTTCTCAATAAACATATTTAGAAATTAACAAAAAATTCTTATCAAATTTCATACCCTCCACATCTTTCACGACTCTCAATTAGGAGGCCCCAAAATCCTAATTTGGCATTAACGGTATTATTTACTATAATTAACATTCGCATTTGCTAACGTTTGCATTTGCTTTGCACTAACATTTGCTAACGTCAAATTGCGCCACTTTAAATAAAATCCATGTTTACAGCTAAATAATTTTAGCCATTTAAATAGTTTACTAAAACTTTAACTTTAATTGTATAATAGTACTTTATTGTTGAGATGTTAAATGAACTAGTTTATTTTCGATCAAAAGTTTACAATGCGAGCGAGCAATGAGCATTGCAAATTTGTGAGGAAATAAAATTCATTAAAAACGAAAGCATTGCGACGTTTTACTCTTCCGATCTTTATAGTAAATGAGGACGGAGGATCTTCTTGCTCCAAAGGAGGACAGTCCTACCGAAAAGAGGACACGTCGCAACCCTATCGGTTGATAAATTAGATAAAATAATCTATGGGCTGATCACTATACAAAACTAATCAATTAAATTAAGCATGAAGTGAAACTCGACCATAATATTGAGTTAATTGAGAATAAAACAGGTGAAAAACTTGTACTTGTTGACAGCCTATATTATGAAACATAAATAGCTAAAAAAAATCACGTAAAACCCCGCCTTTATTCAAATGCAACTAATCGTCCAAATTTCAAAGGAATCAATCCAGTACTTAAGGATATTACCTATGTAGAACAAACGAACATTTACATTTTTATTTATATAGAAGAAGATAGATAGATAGACGGAAGATAGAACAAGATAGATAGAAGAAGATTTATTGAAATTCTATTAAAAGTTTATTGCAATACTAATCTTTATAAAATTGTTTGTATATATTTTTAATGAAAATAATAATTAAAAGTATTCTTTTTACTAATTGATATAAAATAAATCTGACTAAAGTCTAATTTAAATATTTTGTTTATATTTATTTCAATAACTTTTCTAAAAAAAGTGTTACAGTTATTCTATTTTCTAGAGTATCGGTATTACACCGGTAACGTGAAACTCTTTGCCAGTATTGGCAAAACGGAAATTTTGGAAGCGCTACTCTCGTTGTAAATATGTTATTGAATACTTTCATTTTAAAAAGTTATCGTTCAGCTGGGAACGGTTACGGTAACAAATAACAGTATTGACATCGAGCCTAATTTCATAGAAATAAAAATTAATAATCAACAATCTCTACAATAATCTTTACAACAATCCTTACAAAAATCGAATCAACGCTTGAAAGCCGCCACTGGGTACGACGTTCTTCCTAAAAATATCATTAAATATCATATTATCATTTCATTAAGTTTGCTTCAAATGTCGCATAACTTTTCTTTATTTGAAATTTATCAAATTTATCACTATGCTCTTTTAAGAAAGGATCAAGTTTAGCCAAAAGTTCAAGAGCTCCAAGAAAGTTGCCATTGTGATTCGAGCCCAGAGTTTCATCACTCTCGGAAGTTCGGAATTAAAACTATTGTTTTTTATTTATTTTATTTATAAATTATATATCTTTATTTAAAATATTCGAATAGATTATTAAAAAGCCTTTAAAAGCCTTTTAGATTGCAAAATGGAGAAATCGAAAATTTTATTTGGAACTATTTATTTGAGAATCTGAGAAAACAATGGAATCCATAATTAAAAACTGTTGCAAGAGTGTCGTTTGAACTAGAGAATCAATTCATGATACACATTGTATACCTCTATTCCAGAGATTTCTTAAGGGTGTAATTGTTATCGTTTTTCCCAGTTCTGATTTCAGACATGCAGTTTTGAATCATCAAAAATTCAGTTCTGTTTTTTTGTCATCAAAAGTAAATTTTTGAAAATACTTTAATTTACTAGGGTTTTTTTCGCAGCTGAGGACCGCTTTTTTTAGTAATCAATTTTGGAAAATGAGGATAAAGGGCCCCCAAAATTTTACCCGCACCAGGGCCCCCTGAACTCTTAATCCGCCACTGATATATATATATATATATATATATATATATATATATATATATATATATATATATATATATATATATATATATATATATATATATATTTACACAATACACATGTATACAATTGCACTGTAGCGTTATTTTTATTTCCTATGTCGCAGCTGATCAGAAAGGAATTTAATTTTTCATTTTTGTTAGATGTTTTATTTTTATACTGGTTAGTTGGACGGAAAAGCAGCAACTGATGGCGTAAGTTTCTTATACTTTTTAGATGTTTCAGCAAAATTTGATGATGTAGATGAAGTTGATGAAATTTTAGATCTAGTTTGCATTCCAATATCCTTCACTGTAGTATCATTAATATCATTTTGATTATTTTGAATGTTATTGTTTGCTGTTAGAGGTAAAGCTGCAGTGTTGAGCATGTTGTTGTTGTTACCAAGCGCTCCACAAAGATTCTTGAAATCAATTTAATCGTGAATTATTACTGAATTTGCTGCTTCAGAAATCAGAAGGTATTATATGCGCACTAAACCGTTTTTAGAGTACGCCTTAAAAATCTTTCCCACCTTTTGCTGTTGTTTGGCATGGAAAATATACTTGAGTTTTTCCTTGTTAATTAGTCATTGCGAATTGAATAGTAGAATTTTTTTACTATTCAATTCGTGTCCAATGTTGTTTAGCCTCAATTCACCAAATATTTTATATTTTGAAAAGAAATTGATTTTATAAAACTTGGAAGCAAAACTTACAATTATTGGAGCGGCGGGATTTTGATTAGATGTTTTTGATGGATTAACTAGAAAAACTCTTTTTATGGATTCAGAAGAGTTAACAAATCCAACAACTTCACATATTGATTTAGAAGTTTTTCCTGCCGAGGACGTATCTGCGGCAGGAATCCCTGTTATAATCATGTCACATGACCGCTGATTGCGTTGTAAGACATCAAGACGAGTATGAAGTTGTTTCATTTGAATAGAAAGATGTTTCATCTCTTCGAATAATTTTGAGATCTCTTCAGTAATGTTGATTTTAAATGCATTAATTTGGGCTTCTAATTCAGATTTAGAACTATTGACTTGCGTCACTAAAACATGTTTTGTCGTTTGTTGTGTTAATAATATCATTTAATTTTTCTGGTTTAATGACAGCCATTGTAAAAATTGTAGAAATCAACCATTAAATTGCAAATTCACAAACACAAAACTTTTTGTATTTTAGTTTTCATATTATAGGGCACTTATGATACTAATTACGAAAATAATCACACTAGATGCACTATTATTTCCTAGTTCAAATTAAACAACTTTAATAAAATAAATTAAATTTATATTTAGGATAATTAAGATTTATGATATATTTATTTATTTAGCGATAAGCTATTCTTACATATTTCTAAAAATAACATTTACGACTAATATACATTATTTATTTTTTGCATTAATTAATTAACTAATATGACTTTAAAATGTCGGAGAGCTTGAGTCCAACCTTTTCTTTCACAAAGTTTATCGTCTGTCTTTTAAAACTGAATTCATTTGTTTCATCTTTAACAACCTGTGGTAATAAGTTGAACAATTTTTGACCTTTATATTCGACTGTATTTTGTCCAAAATTTGTTCGCATTTTTGGCAGTCTGAAATCATTTATATTCCGAAGAGGGTAATAATGCGCTTCGAAATTGTATGTTATACCATCGAACATATAATCTGGAAGTTTCTTGTATTTTACCTTCCACATCCATAAAATTACTTTCATTATGATACGCTGTGCCACACTCATCCATCCTAGTGTCTCAATCATCCACATCACACTCGTACATTTTGGGACTCTTAGAATTACACGCATTATTTTATTTTGCAATTTTTGTAACCGTTGAATATCTTCTTCATTGCACATGATGAGTAGTGTAGAGCAGTAATCAAAATGTGGGGCTATTATAGAGTAGTAAAGGCTAATTTTCGCTTCGCTTGTTAATTTATTTGATATTCTTGACAGATATCCAATTTTTTTACCTATTTTTTTACAAACATAATCAACATTTTTACACATACTCAAATTTTTATGCAATATTATTCCTAAGTATTTAATAACATCCACAAACTCGATTTCGCTTCCGTCAATACTGATTCGTTCATTCATTACCCCATAATTATTATTTTTAGACATTATCATACACTTAGTTTTCTCGAAATTTAATTTCATTTTATTGGTCGCCAACCAATCCACTATTTTAGATAAATCTTCATTCATAAGTCTGATTCCTTCATTTACATCTTTGACATGTATATATACAAGCGTGTCATCTGCAAACATTCTTACTTCTACATTAGAAACACAAAGTCCAAGATCATTAATATATAGAATAAACAGTAGTGCTCCCAAGACCGATCCTTGTGGTACACCATTATCAATCCTTATTTTGTCTGAGACAGTATCATTAATTCTTGTTCTTTGATAACGATTATTTAGATAGCTTTCAAACCATTTTCTCTCATTCCCCTTTACACCGTATTGTTCCAATTTACAAATTAGTATATTTCTATCTATCGTTTCGAAAGCGCGCCTAAAATCTAAAAATACTACAATCACGCATTCGTTTATATCCATAAGAGCCTTCCATTCATTTAACACATAATTAACACTAGATTCACACGAATGGTTTTTTCGAAAACCTGATTGATATCTCGTTATCAAATGGTTATTTTCAACAAAACTTTGAAGTTGGTTTTTAACCACTATTTCAAGTACTTTTTCGTAAATTGGCAACATGTTAATTGGTCTATGTTCTTGACACTTCAACGTTCCTTTAATTTTCGGTACCGGTATAACAATTGATGTTTTCCAGTTATCAGGAAACACGCCAACCTCTAAGGACTGTCTAATAATTTCAGTAAGCATATTGCCCGTTATTTCATAAGAATCAATAATAAGTTTTTTACTAATACCGTCGGTACCAGAATTACTTTTAATTTTATTCAATATCTTTCTAACTTCTGAGTTGGTCACCGTACTAAATTTAAATTCGCTGTTACAAGCAATTACTGGGTTAATGGAATTAGGTACGACAGGAATTGATTCCACAATTTCGTTAACACTATCAACAAAGAAACAATTAAATTTTTGTGCCTTTTCGCCATCATCATCAATAATACATCCATTAAAATCTATCGCTGTTTCTGGTTCAGACTTATTACTGTAGAAATAGTTTTTTAATATGCTCCACGTTTTTTTGGCATCTCCTTTTGCGTCATTTAATTCATTCATTATATAATTATTCTTGCTTTCATTCAGTTTACTCACATACGCATTTCGCAAAATTTTATACTCTTCATGTTTAGCGTGATTTAATTCATCTAATTTATACAGCTTATATGCAACATCTCTTTCTTTTTTCATTCGTTTCAGCTCATTATTATACCATTTACATTCAGATGTTTTTCTTATTTCGCGCACAGAGGATAATTCATTCACACAATTCTTCAAATTTTGAACATATAAATCAGAATTTACATTCACACCATCCGTTATGATATTATTGTAATTAAAATCCAGTTTCAGCAGACAATCATGCAAAATTTCTTGATTATATTTAATTATCGATTTAAATTTACCTTTCATTTTTGGTACCGTTTCATGCGTAGGTGTGACAATCTCAATCAATTCATGATCCGACATTTTAAAGTCATTAACAATTTTATATGATAGCTCAAAGTCATTTGTGCATACTACATCAATTAATGTAGCTGAATCGGGAGTTATTCTCGTTGGTTCACAAATAATTTGTCTAAAACCACTATCATTTATAATATTTATAAAACTACATGAGTAGGTATTCTGTTTTAACAAATTAATATTAATGTCACCTACGATTATATTTCTTCGATTCAACTCAATATTATTATCCATATAAGATTGAAAGAAATTAATAAAACTTGTAGTTGATCCACTGGGTGATCTGTAAATGACAGTATAATCACATTTTAACACAGTACTTAGAATTCGAATGTTAAGAAACCAGTAGCCCTCTTCTTTGTTTTCGATGCTATATCGTTGTTGAAATTTTAGATCTTTATGAATATAGGCTGCAACTCCTCCTGTCATTCTTGAGCTCGAGTTCGTTAACACAATTTTATAATCCGCTAGTTCTACTTCTTTTAAATGTATGTCATCTGTTATTCTTGCTTCTGATAGTAGAATAATCGCTGGTTTACGATTATTTGCCAAGATTTGGAGATCAGCAAGCTTACTAGTAACACTTTGTGCGTTGGTGTAGATGACATTAGAAGTTGGTGGTTGCTATTCCGAGTTTATATTGCTTCTTTTAACTCTCAGTTTGTTTTTATAAATAAGACAGTTTTTATCTAACGCTGAGTGATTAGTCATCAGGTTAGCACTAAATTTGTCCACAGCTAGTGAACAGTTTATACATTTTGCAACATCAGATTTGCAGTTTTTCATATCGTGATCTCCAGCACATTTTGCACAATATACCTTACTTTTACAGTCCACCGCCTTATGACTATAGCCACAACATTTGAAACATCTC
Source organism: Diogma glabrata (assembly GCA_963693315.1). Lineage (NCBI taxonomy): Eukaryota > Metazoa > Arthropoda > Insecta > Diptera > Cylindrotomidae > Diogma > Diogma glabrata. Next base: position 141,759,908 of record OY856186.1, on the reverse strand, counting down.
ATAATGTTAATATCCTCCACTACCCTACAGCTTTCCCATTGTATAAATATTCTTCCTTCTTCCATAATATGCCTAAAGGATTTTGGAGTTACCTCAATTACTGCCGTATATGTTGGGAAACGCAAATGTTTGCTTTTATACCGATGGATTATTTTCACTTCCTCACCCATCACATATTTATTTCTTTTTACCATGCTGACTAGGTCTTCATTGCTATACTCATTGGTCATCCCGAGAATTTTTATTTTTGGGTTTGTTTTTTCAACAACTGATGAGGAATAAGCATTTCCAAGATTCACTTCAACCAATTGTTTGAGTTTATTACTTTCTTCTTTACTACTACAATTAACAACCACTGCCCCATTCGAAACTTGCCGTACTCTAATTACATTTATATTACTTTCAACCGGATTAATTTTTCCTGCAGAACTTGTTTTGTAACATCACTTCCTTGTGTTGTAGTCTTAGGCTTAATTACAACAGCATGTTCATCCTTTAACACGTCAGCATATGATCTACGTTTGTAACCATCGTTTTCATTCAAATCAGACGTCTTAATTTGGAATGCGTTCACAACTTTTTTTGCAGATTCTTCTACCTTTGTACATGTCTCTTGCATTAGTATGCTGTTTTCTTGTAGCTTCATATCCATTTTTAACACGTACTGCAGTATCATATGAACATTCATGTTACTTATTTCTTGTGGTTTGTCCCCGCACACCTTACAAATAGTAAGTTGTGTTAGATATTTGCTTTCTCGTATCATTTTTGTAGCAGTTTTGATTTGAGCACATGTAAGATGGAATAGCTTTCCACATCCAAAACACTTGACTGCGTCCTCCTCATTCGCTTCTTCAGTACATATTGTACAATTGTTCATAACTTTTGATTTAAATTAATTTGCCTATTACCAAAACACAGCAGATAAAAAGAAACAACTGAATCACCCTATTATATTGTTTATATTGTTACCGTTATTATTTATTATCATTTAATGCAAAATAAAACAACAAAAAATGTATATAGATTTTACTTTTCGCAAATAAAATTTGATCATCACCGAAGGAAGTCTAAAATCGAACTGGGGAAGTCTAAAATCGAACTAAAATTTATACTGCGAGATAGAAAATTATGACTTTATTCATTTGACGCCATATTCTGTGTTTAGATTATTATAAAACAGGAATCATTCTCCATAAAGACTTATGTCTTATGTACTCATATAATTATGGAGAATTATTCCTGTTTTTTACTGTTTTAAACTTAGTGTTAGCAACACAAATTGATATATTTGAGAATTGATAAGCGTACGCCAAATGACAATAATTCAAGATTTTGAAAATTAATTACACAAAAACGCAATGAGATAAAAATTTTCAGAAGAAAACAGGAATAATTCTCCATAATTATATGAGTACATAAGACATAAGTCTTTATGGAGAATGATTCCTGTTTTATAATAATCTAAAATAGTCGGGTGGAAAATTAAATAGAACTTTTCGATTTTTTTGAAATAGAATTGGTTCTAATTCTAATAGTAAAGCTATCTTCACAGTATTGTTAATTCCTAACCTTTCTGAAGCTTGCCCAGAATTCTCTCCCCGAAAATAAGGATAATTTCATATGGTAATAATCCATCGTAAAATTTGCCACTATCGTGATATTGTATTTAAGATTTATTCTACTACTAACTTATTTAATTTATTATAATTAAATGATTTTTAGTTTTAGGATTTAAACTTTGAAATTAAAATGTATTTCTTAATTCTAATAAGCTGTATACTATTTGAAATTTAATCAAATGTATAAAATCAATCACACGTGAAATAATTCAAAATACTAAAACCAACAAAAACAGGCATTTTAGAAAAAATTGTTTTCAAAACTTTTTTATAGAAAATTATTTTCTTCCCTTAATATACCAAAATAGTCGTAATGTAAAGAAATATATTATTTCTACTAATCCGAGTACACTAAATCCTAATAGCAACCCCGCAGTACCACCAATTGAAACTAAAAAGATCAAAAATTGGATTAAAACGGGAACAAAGCATACAAAATATTTAGTAGATCAAAGATTGCATAGGGTTAATGTATAAATAAAAATAAAAATTAATTTCTATATTTTGTTTACCAATTTTTAAATTAAAGCGATGCCACACGGAATATCAAAGAATCCGCCAAAAGTTTTTGAATGTGGCAACGACTAAACTAAATTATGTTTGTTTGAATCCTATGCAACTTGTAAGCGGCCCTAAATATATAACTACCTAAAAGATCAGTAAAAGTGAATAATACACGTCGAACAAATCGTATCGTGGAGTATTTCTGCACGGCTACCAATGATCCTCCAGCTCCCAATAGATCTTTGGTTCCAGGCAAAATCTAAAAACAAAATATAACATCAGTAGAAGCAAAAAAAACGAACAATTGTGTTGTAGTTACATGAGTTTTTTCTATTATAATAATGGAATCAGAACAATTGGGCTCACACGAACATTCAACTGAGCGCCCATTTTCTCTAAATTGTAAGAATATATCTATAACACAAAATTATATTATCTTTTCATTACATTTGTTATTGTTAGAAAATGCAAATAGTATAAAAACCTTTTTTTGGTGGAAAACATTTCTGTAATGTTTTGTAACTGCATACAGGTTTAGGATTCTCAACTATAAATACAAAGAAAAAAGAGTACCGATGTTATAGTTGTTTAAATTATTCTTACTTTTATTAGGATAAAAATGCGGAATGCAACCACAATGTTTGATGGCCAAATGTATCCGACATTCTTGCATACATAGTCCTTTGGTGTAAACATGAAAATGTGTTAAATTAGATTCTGAATAGAATCGACATCCTCTTTGTTGAATAGTTGTTTTTTCCCGAAATTCATCTGTTGCTAATATTTCGATAGTGTAAGCTTGAAATTCGAAGGCATCATTTGCATAAACAAATGTTTTTGATGGATTTAAAACTTCGTGTGCGCTATGAATAAAAGTCTGAAAAATTAAAATTTTATGAGGTTATTCACATTTTTGTTAGCGGAATATAGGATAAAATTACCGCGGTTTCATTTGCAAAACCGATAAAACTGTATGTAACCTGCTCATCAAACAAGTTGGCTTCGCACACCTTATGTAATTTACTTTTAAAATGAAATTTGTCTGCTTCTTCATACTCAAAAGGTTGGTTGAAGAGAATAGTTCTATAACCAATATGGAACAATTGTTTTACAATTATATATTATAATGAAAGATTATATAATAATTACTTAGGTACTAAAAATTGCGATATGTGGTTATTTGTTGTATAACATAATCCAAACTCGGTTACGGTTAAAACAGTTAGTATAAATTCCGAATTTGTTTTTGTATTGACTATTGGTTCTTCTCCTCCAATCATCGTCAGATCTTTTGTCATGTTAAAAATTATTTCCATATAATCCTCTGGACGAATATTCAAATCATCTAATCCTGGATAACTTTTTATGTTTTCAAAGTTAATGTAAGTTGAATTCGCCAAAGATGTTAAAAAGTGAAACAGCTTGGTTTTCTCTTCACCTTCAACATTAAGTGTTCTGTGAAAAAATGTACACCACTGTAATGTTCAATTTTTGAAAAATGATTGTTAAACTGGGCATTCACAAACAAAAGAAACAGAATTTCATACAAATTTGACAGAAAAAAATTCTGTTTTGGTAAAATTTGTATGGCATTCTGTTTCTGTTTCTGTTGGCAAGCCTTTAGTCGAAATACTAACAAACGGTTGATTTGATGAAACTCGTTTGAATGCGTTTTACATTTTTATTAAATCTAACGAGTTAAACAAAAAATGAAGTTAGGTCAGAGAAATACGAAAAATTTCACTCAAAATGAAAATACGCTACGGCCACAGAAAACTACGGCACTTTGTATATCAAACTGCAAGACCAGGATTTTCATTTGTAAAAGTAAAACAAATCATAAAATGAAGCTTAAATAATCATAAACAGATTAATATTTAAATAATTATAAAGTCTCAACTGCTACGATTGACAAAAACAAAAGTTGGAGCTTAGAAAATAATTTCGACTAAATCTGGAAATATTTGAATTCGAAAAATCGTTAATTATTTCGTTAATTATTATGTTATTAACTAACATTTTCTGCTGTGGACACCTGTCATAATTTGATTGTTATTAATAATGCGCTTTATTATGTAGCGACGGATTTTCGATTTTTACTCTAAAATAATAGTATTCATCTTTAAAGAAATTCACTAATAATTTATTAATTTATCTCTCTTCAATTGTAATAAGCATTTTTTTGTACTACTGTGCAATTAAACATTTTTATTGTTGATGGCTTAGTTACATCACTCAATGTCAATTAATAACACTAGTTTATAAATTTTGAACTTTTTTTTGTCTCCCTGAATAAAACCCAACTTTTCTGATGGATTTGGACCTCCTAAACACGAATATAGGTTCTATAGGCGGTTCTTATAAATGGGGTGATTCTTTTAGCAGTATATATGTAACTTCCACAAATAAAACAAAATGAATGAACGCCATTTAAATAATTTTGACTTTACACTTTACTAACAATTTATGTTGCTTTAGAAGGCAGCTATCACTATTGATTCATTGATTTTTAAAAACAGTACATTATTTAAAATTTATATTTGTAATATTTTTTCTTTTTTAATTAATATTTTCACTTGAATGTTTGGAATTAAATTTATCCTCAGAGAGGTTATACATATTTGCAACTAATCATACGACAATTATCTACTCAAAAAGAAACCTCATTAAACTAATTAAACAAAAGTTGAGAAAACCGAAAAACTATTAAAAAGGAGAAGTGATTGCTTTCTTAAATTAAACTTAAAATGATCATAAACGTAAGGAGTAACACAAGGTTGGCGGTGATAGAAAAAAATTTACAATATCAAAAAACAAAAAAAGAGAAAAAAGAAAAGAAACAAACAAATTTTTTTGTTACAGACTAACAAAACACCAAAACAATTATAGTAATTTTACTTTAGATTTGCACATAAATACATACACAACGGTAAAATAAAAATGGCATTCACATTCGCAAAACTAATATAACAATAAGCATAAATTAAAACTGAAATATTTCAACGAATAAACCAAACTGAATCAATCATTACTTTTTATGAAGACGTTACCGTTGCCACCTCAACATCTCTCGTATTTTTTTAAGTATTATCAACCAGTTAAAAACTAACAACTTTACATTCCACTTCGAAATCTCTGAAATCTTAAACTTGAAAACAAAACAATATTTCTAATATCTATAAAGTTTACAAATATTTTATTTTTCTTTAATAAATAAATACAAAATTATTCACTTACTTATGATGTCATGCATGAATGAACAAAACACAAAGGGCTAATTATTTTACAAAAATAATTATACTTTACTAAATTTTGTTACACAACAATAAAAACTACAGAAACAATTATCAAAACCAATTACTGCAATTTTATTTTAGATTTACTCAGAAATACATACATACAACCAACAAATAAAATTAACACAGATAACGAAATTTTATAGTCAAAGATATTTTCTTGTCATATGTATAATTTTTTTTTAAATGCTTGACGTCATAAATAAAACTAGATCAATTAATTTGTATGAATGATGAAATTGACGTCACGCTTGTATGACTAAAATAATAGATAAAATAATAAAATAAAATAAATGCAAAATATAATGTAACAAAAACAAATTCCAAATACCTCGATTCCTTTCTTTTGTTTTCTTATAATCACACGCTCGAACGAAAGAAATTTTATTTAATTATACAATACAACATAGATATTTATTATCCATGCAATTACTTTCCCCCTTTCCTCTCCAATTTTCATTCACACACTTTCTTATGACGTCACACATTAATAAATAGATAATTTGACACTTATCTTCTATTTTCTTTTACACATTTTCTCATGACATCATCTGGGGTCAAAATTTACAATTTGAGATCTTCATATAAGAAATAACACACGATTTTGCGCTGAGATCTGTCTGGGGTCAAAAATTATCATTTTGAGATCTTCATAAGAGATAACCCACGATTTTGCGCTGGAACCGGCATAGCTTATCTACTTGTAAAGAAAATGAAATAACAATAAATCGTTAACATTCTAATTTCTAGGTGAACAAGATGATAACCATTACCATCACAATTCAAAACATTTTCAATATCTGATTGTATCTGATAGTATCAACAAAAATAAAAAATGCAATTACAACTATATGAGTTTAACTTTTGCTTGTTTATAACAGAGTTAAAGTAGAAGAATTTGTTTATGAACTTAAGCAATACGAATTGTGAGGGTTGTGCTAATTTATATTGACGTCATGTGTATTTGCGGATGTTGATACCAAGAAATATCAAGTAGTTATATTATAAGGGAGAAAAAATAGAACAGTGTGGCGATCGAAGGAAACGTATCTCTGACTGTTCGTTGATATTTAAATCTCACTACCAAAGCACACATTTTCTTCAATTCACCAGTACAGAACCTGAACTCGTTCTGGAGTGGGGTATAGGCTCTCTTATAAATACTACTGGTTAGATAACACGTCAGATTGCGGCATAACAAAGTTAAAGTTTTGCAAACAAGCAAAAACGATCTTTTATATCTGTCAAAATATATCAGTATGATATTTTGTAATACCAACAGCCATCGTTGATATTTCTGTTGCATTTTTATCAATATCATTGGCATGTTAGTTGTCACGTGAAGAGGATGTGTTAACAAAACCACTGCATTCTATTCTCAAGCAAAATTACATTTGTACAAATATGTGATAGTATTCTTCTTTAAATACTCAACACAATCACGAATTTAGTTTATTCGAATACTTTTATTTATTATTTCTATTATAAATATGTATCAACAAAAAACTTTCTGTTTGATAAATTACAAGTTGTTGTGCAGGTACAATATAAATAATATGAAATCTGTTAAATTCAATAATCGAAGTAACTACGCTAATATCCAAAAATAATGTTTTTTTTCAAACTTATTGTTTTGATAAGCAACACAAATTTTATCAAAATTTTATTTTTAATTTGCTTGCAAAATAACCAAATAGCTGGGTAGCCATATCTAATCTATTTAATTAATATTTATTTTATTTTTTTTGAAGTGAAACTTCTTTATCGGCGTATGAGAGAAATTTTAAAGCAGCATAAAATTTTAAAAAATCGTCACGATTTTCGGTTACGTTATTTTTTTATAAATTTTAATTTTGTTTTGATAATTTTATTTTTATTAACAGAGCATGCACAATGAAAATACTTTTACTCATGAGATCCAAGTTTGTATGAATATTTATTTTGAGAAAAAAAAAATTACTTTTGAAATACTTTTTCCTCAATGAAAAAGTTAAAAATTTCTTAACATTTTCCTCATGATTAGTAGAGAATTGAACTACCTACATTTTAAAGCATTGTATTTCTATTAAAAAATAATAATAAAAATTTGAGGAAAAACCTCATACATTGTGCATGCACCGTTATTTATTTAGTATTGTACTAAATGTTATATGAGTTGGATGTGTCGATTGTAGATGGTGGTCATGGTGGTCATTGTGGTCATGGTGGCCACGGTGGTCATGGTAGTCATGGTGGTAATAGTGGTCATGGTGGTCATGGTGGTCATAGTGGAAATGGTGTTCACGGTAGTCATGGTGGTCATGCTGGTCATTTTGGTCATGGTTGTCATGGTGTTCATTGTGGTCATGGTGGTCATGGTGGTCATGGTGGTCATGGTGGTCATGGTGGTCATGGTGGTTATGGTGGTAACGGTAGTCATGGTGGTCATGGTGGTCATGGTGTTCACGGTGGTCATGATGGTCATGTTGGTCGTGGCGGTCATGGTGGTCATGGTGCTCATGGTGGTTAAGGTGGTCATGGTGGTCATGGTGGTCATAGTGGCTATGGTGGTCATGGTGGTATGGTGATCACGGTGGTCATGGTGGTCATGGTGTTCTCGGTGGTCATGGTGGTCATGGTGTTCGAGGTGGTCATGGTGGTCATGGTGGTCATGGCGGTCATAGTGGTCATAGTAGTCATGGTGGTCACGGTGGTCACGGTGGTCATGGTGGTCATGGTGGTCATGGTGTTCACGGTGGTCATGATGCTCATGGTGCTCATGGTGGTCATGGTGGTCATGGTGGTCATAGTGGTCATGGTGGTTATGGTGGTCACGGTGGTCATTGTGGTCACGCTGGTCGTGGTAGTCATGATGTTCATGGTGGTCATGATGGTCATAGTAGTTATGGTGGTCATGGTGGTATTGGTGGTCACGGTGGTCACGGTGGTCATGGTGGTCATGGTGTTCACGGTGGTCATGGTGGTCATGGTGGTCATGGTGTTCATAGTGGTCATGGTGGTTATGGTGTTCATGGTGGTCACGGTGGTCATGGTGGTCATGGTGTTCCCGGTGGTCATGGCGGTCATGAAGGTCATGGTGGTCAAGGTGGTCATGGTGGTCATGGTGGTCATAGTGGTTATGGTGGTCATGGTGGTCATGGTGGTCACGGTGGTCATGATGGTCATGGTGTTCACGGTGGTCATGTTGGTCATAGTGGTTATGGTGGTCATGGTGGTAATGGTGGTCACGGTGGTCATGGTGGTCATGGCGTTCACGGTGGTCATGGTGGTTATGGTGGTCACGGTGATCATGGTGGTCATGGTGGTCATGGTGTTCACGGTGGTCAAAGTGATCATGGTGGTCTGGTGGTCATGGTGGTCATGGTTGTTATGGTGGTCACGGTGGTCACGGTGGTCATGGTGGTCATGGTGGTTTTGGTCACGGTGGTCATGGTGGTCACGCTGGTCATGATGGTCATGGTGTTGGTGGTAATGTAGTCACGGTGGTCATAGTGAATTCGAGTGTATCAGAGATATATACGAAGATATATACTCACCAAACAATTGGTTATCAATAATCGGCGTTTTTTTCCCTAAGTCTTATCTACTCAATTTCTGTGAAGCTCTAAATAGTAGAAAAATGATATGTCATAAAGAAGTTTCACTTCTTACCTATGTTTACTTTTTTTTTTAAAGAAAGCTTGTTTGGTCTCTTATCCAAAAGCAACTGAATCGATGGTCCTTTGTTTTAAAAACAAATTCGATGTTATTTAGGCCATTATTACAATATAATGTTTTTTTCTATCTTGTTGTGTCAAATTAGTTTACATATTTAAAGCAAATGTGGCGTTACAATCAACTGAGTCAAATATATATAACAAAGCAAAAGATGTATTATTTGAAATTTGACTTAGAGAGAACGACAACATGAAAAAAAAGTTCGAGAACACTGAATCAGCTTTAAACAATACAGTTACCTGGGATCAGGCATCAAACAGGAACTGATAGCCTGATTGAAAGTAGATCTGTGCGAACTGCGGCATTAAATGAACCAACCCGATCATTTATGATTTGGCACAAATATTCCTAATTCAATCCTGCAGCCGCATCTTCTTATATTCCAATACAGACGCAACAAAACAACATAATGACGTAACAAAACAAAACAACAGACGTAACAAAACAACATAGCATAAGTATTTCGATCCTGTTGTTTCATTGGACCAAACAATTTTGTTTTAACATTTAATTATATACAACATTTGTTTTATCAAAATTAAAATAAAATAAAATTAAAATAAAATGTTGATAAGTAAGGTTTTATTTCAAATAAATAAAAATCTTATATTTTATATATTAACTAAATAAAGTGACTCATTACTTTGTGTCATGGTGTACAAATTATAAAAATTATTTTCACACAATTATTATTGTGTCAGGTAAGAGGCCCCATGCTTGGTGACCACCGGAAATCCCGTTTGGGACCTTATACCTATTGTGCAAAAATATTTTGTATGCCTGGTACGCACGCCGCCAGCATGTGAGATTTGTAGTTAAATCTATTCTATAACTTACCATATAGTAAAAACAACTTAAACACAACCCAAAATCATTTGAATTGCAAGAAAAAACAATTATTTTGGGTTTTCAAAAAAAACCAGTTGTCAAAATTGTAAACAGCTGTTACTTGGAATACTATGCTTTTTAAAAATCCGTAGTTGGATTGTTATGTTTAGTTTTTCAGTTTAGTACAATTTAGCAGCGAGCTAGTATAATTTACAACTATTACAACGAAGATGGCGCACTTTAATCATTTAAGTATCTTAAATTAGTAACTTTGTTAAATAAATGATTAAATTAACAATTAAATAAATATTTATAAATTTTATGCATTTGTTACAAAAAATAGTGTGTATTACTAGTGCGAATGCCAAAAAATTAGAGCCAAATCAAAAATGTGTCGGTCAGATTTTGTCCAAATCTGTTCGGTTTGTATTTTGTAAAAGAATGACCCATATTTGTTAATTGTTCAAATTTTCAACATCGTGAATTTTATAATTTTTCGGAGATTGAAGTTAAAATGAACACATTTTCGGCAATATGCCAAAATGAAACAAATAAATAAAAAATTCTAATGTTTCTTATAAATTAAAGTTTCCTTACTTAACTGAAACAAAAGAGTCAGACAAGTGCGAACAAAATTCAGACAAGTGAGAGTAAAAGAACACAATATTAAAAATTATTGACAAAAAGTTGTGTTGTAATGTCTTTATCTTTCCAGACGCATAACAAAATAAATGTTTAATCGTAAATGTCAATAGTAAATTACAATCAAATCTACATTGATCAAAAATGACTCAAAAAATGTTACTTTAGGTTAAATCTCATCCATAGATGTTTATGGTGACTCAAGAAAGATTCAATTACACCAGCTTGTAAATGGTTTAAATTTGACGATTCAACTCACTAAATAAAGTTTCGATAAGGTCCAATAAAAACGCTTCATTTACTATTTTTCAACAAATCAAAACGAATTGTTTCGATTATTTTTCTCTGGTGGGAAGGAATAGCGAATATATTCGAATATTTTCGGCCTACTTAATATATTAATTTAAAACAAAAATTCACATACAAAATTATGTGAAAATGCAATTTGCAAATACTAAAAATGTCCGTTTTCATTCATAAATGATTGCATGTTTATGTTTATTTGTAAAAATAAATTACAAATTTATAACATTTATGCGCCTACTAAGATGAAATAATATTTTATTATGTATGATTATGTTGTATGAAATAATGTTACTATTTCTGTTCGTTAAATTGTCTGCTAAATACAAGTCGTCACCAAATTATTAGTCGATTATTTTTCAACATTACCACTCATGCCATTTGAGGTTAAAAATTTCCCTCGTGCGCTACGCGCACTCGGGACCTCAAATGACATTCATAATAATGATTATGAAAAATAATCGACTATTATTTGATGACTCGTGATATTATATATGATTATTTTTTCGGTCAATCAAGTGTTGAAATTTAGGGGGGTGGAGAGGCTACATAACACAAAAACTGTGCACCGCAAAGTCTAAAAAATTGTGATGTTTCTTAAATTAAATGCTCCTTCAAATGACACCCCACTCGCTTGGCTCAAAAATTGTTTTTTTACTCTCCCCATTCGTATCCCCTAAACACACAGAAATATAGTTATTTGAGACTTCGCTATGATTTTCATTCAAAATTTACAAATTTTCCTGTCTCTGTGAATTTTTTCAAATTTTTCTGTCAATCATCGTCGAAACGTAAAGAGCGAAACGATATGAATTTTGCACTTTTTTGACAATAACTCAAAAACTGGGCACCGCAAAAATCTGAAAAAAATCCAATGATTTTTAAATTAGGTGTTATTTCAAATGACACCCCACTCGCTTGGGTCAAAAAAGGTTTTCTTTTACCCTCTCTACCCCCGTCCCCTAAACACACAGAAATATAATTATTTGAGACTTCGCTATAGTTTTCATACAAAATTTGCCAAATTTCCTAACTCTGTGAATTTTTATAAATTTTTCAGCCAATCAGTGTCGAAACGTAGGGGAAGGAATGGCCTGGATTTTGCACTTTTTTATCCCTAACTCAAAAACTGTTTACCTCAAAATTCTAAGAAACTTGCAACAAATTCTAAAACAGGTGCTCTTTCAAATGACACCCCACTTGCTTGGATCAAAAAGGTTTTTTTAACCCTCTTTACCCCGGTCCCTAAACACACAGAAATATAATTATTTGAGACTTCGCTATAATTTTCATACAAAATTTACCAAATTTCCTAGCTCTGTGAATTTTTACAAATTTTTCTGTCAATCAGTGTCGAAACGTATGGGGGAGGGGGGGGGGAGAATGGTCTGAAAGTTGCACCTTTTTGACAATAAATCAAAACCTATGCATCGCAAAATTCTAAAAAAATTGTTGTGTTTTCTAAATAAAGTGCTCTTTCAAATGACACCCCACTTGTGGTGGACCAGTAACCAGGCTGATCCACCCCATTGATACAAACACCCAAACATTCCAACATCTTTCCAAACAATCGACCCATTGATCAATTGAGTGATCATCCTAACCAGTCTAGACACATTAACCCACAGCTGCAACATAATCCTACATCCCTCATCTAATAAATCGTTAGTCGAAATCTTTCGAACAATTTTCAATTCAAACAACAAATTCCTATATCTTCTCATAAAAACACTCAAAGTAGCTTTTATGTCTATTTTTCAATTAAATAAACAATCCATACATTCGTTTAATTTAAACAACAAATTTCTAAAATCCAAAGTCCAACGGGTTACAAAGTCCAATGTACAATTCATGCATTCTTCTAAGTCAAACAATAAATTCCTATAATATAAAATCCAATAAATAATCCATACATTCTTCGAATTCAAATAACACATTTCAATAATACAAAGTCCAAAATTATAATCCATACATTCTTTTAAAGCCAAATAAAATTTCCATTAAATAAATCAAAATACCAACTAAATTAATTACAACAATAATCCCATTGTAAATCAGAAACATAAAACCCTACACGAGCTAAAACTAAAATATTTCCATATTACCGGAAAGTAATAAAACCCTTCAATAATTAATTTTTCGTTTAAAATAAAAACAAACAACAAAAAATGAAATTAAAAATATTAAAACTGAAAAATCGATTACTAAGATATTTCGATTTTATTTTATTGTATTTTGGAAAAACGTTTTCCGATTGGTCGACTAAATTTTGCCCAACGGAAAACGTAGAAATAAATACCACTGATTTTTGGAAAACAAATCAGTCTTGAGTAATACGCGTTTCGTTAAGTTCGAAATATTTAAACCGTGGGGAAATCGACTCCCAAAGAATCTCCGGAAAAGTTTACGTGTGTAAATAAATTAAAGTGCCGGAACAGTAGTTCCAACATAAAATTAATTAAGTTAAGTTAAGTTATTGAATATATACCAAACCAATTGTGCAACAACATTAAAAGTGTTTAAAATATTTTAAGCAATAAAAACAGTGAAAACGATAGTTGCGAGTTTTCCTTGTAAAAACTTAGAGAAGGGGAAAAACCGTAAGTAATCCCTTCATTTAAGACTTAAATAAATACAAATTAATATCTGTGGTGCACGATAGTCCCTTTGGGAACACCACATATTGGTGCAGCCGGTACCCAGAAGTACCACATATTGGTGCAGCCGGTACCCAGAAGTACCACATATTGGCGCGGCC